>CAJFCP010000186.1:1043838-1073187 GCA_904066005.1 Synergus itoensis
TATTTTATTATTATTATGGAAAATTTATTCGTATTTTTAATACTTCTTTATCAGGGAAATTTGTCTGAAAAACAAGGAAATTTCAAGGAAATTGAAAAGTTGAATCATGTGGCCACCCTCTTGATATTCTTAAAGATTAGATCCAGAAACTTTGAAATGCGTTCTGTATAACATAAAGTGTTTTGTACCACAAAACATTTTAGGCCTCGATTCTCTGATACCCACAAAATACATATTACATGCGACATAGGTATATATTACTATATTCGCAACCGTTGCAATTCAAAGTAAACTTTCACAACATATGCTACCTCTACCGAAGTCCTTTCCCCACATCCATCTTCGTACACCCCTGCAGCTTACTATCGCACGCACACCCATACTCATATCCAGGATCGAATGAACGCACACGTACTTGACCAAAAGCGCTTGCGTGGGAGTATAGTACATAGTACATATATACTATACTCTACTCCACGGGGTGAACCAACCATCACGACTGGTAGAGTCTGCGCCCTCGCACCAGACAACATGTCCGCCTTCGGTCTTTGGGGTTGAGGGATGCGGCGCTTCATCCTCGTAGCTTAAATTACACCGACGCGCCCGTGAACCCTTAACTACCTCGCGTAAAACCACCGCACATCCCTCATAGTTCCAGTCCCTCTCTTTCTGCAATTTCGACCATTTAGGTCTAAATTTCGACCCAATATTTTCTCGTGAATCCCCTCGAATCTGTGAACCAGCGTTCGTAGTCACAGTGCGCGCGAAAGTTAAGCTTTTCCCGCGAAACACGGTGATTTCTTTTCCGGTGTACGCGGCAGTGCGGTGGAGTGCGGTGCGTGGAGCCTCAAAAAGAGATAGATAGCCCAGAAGCACGAGTGAGAGAGTGAGCGAAACGGGGATAGAGAGAGCCGAAGAGGTGGGTCGTATTGATTTTGACGGCGAAACACCGTGACTCGTGGAACTGCCATCCGAAAACCCCGTTTCCACGACTTGCAATTAAGGGGGTTGCAATAAGCAAAAACCTTCCAGGTAGGTCCAGCCCTCAGATCAACTTCGTCAGCCTCCTTCTGCCTTCCTTCTGTAGTCCACTGGAACCATGCCTTGTTCATGCACCATGCAATCCCATGCCTCATGCTCCCTCTTTCCGATTCTTTCCCTCTTTTTACCCTGTCAATCCTCTCTTGAAAAAAAGGGGATATCGATCCACTGGTCCGGGACATCGTCTGGAACGCCACCATCAAGTGGCACCTCGTTTTGGTTCCCGATTTTCCTTTGCCTTTTGCAGTCCTTCTGAAATATCCCTTTATATTAACACCCCCTGTATATTCTATCCCGCTCTATTCCTTTCACTCCTACATTTATATTCATCTCTTCTCCTTCAAAAATGTCCCTTTAATTAAAGGAACCAGACACTGTAAAAAACAGAGTTTCTTTAAGACTAGGGATCATATAGTCTTATATAATATAGGGCTAATATAGTCCCAGGAGGCTCTATTTTAGATTTGCAATGATCCGCGTTAGCGAACTGAAATCATTCTCAAGGGACATTGTTTTATTGACGCAAGCTTCATGCTCATGAATGATACTCGCTTGGTCCTCTTTTACTTTCGAAAAGTGGTACTAAAATGATAATTTTCGGCATCAAATAAAAGTTGGACTGTTTTTGAAACGTCCTATTTTAGTAAACCGGAATTTGGTTCTGAAATGATGTTTTTTTTAGAGTGAAGAAAAGAAGAGAATAAATCTTGTTGAGTCTTGACTAGGATGTTTTCCGACGGGGACTGGAGGAAGGCTGGTTCGATTGGGATTTACGGGGCTGTACGACGTTGAGAATGGCGGCTATTTTTTGGCCGCCCTTAACGTGCGTATTTGTCTTATCGATTTGAGCTGGTTCTTTCGGCCGGCATAAACCAGTCCGGTGTCTGAATACCGAGGTGGATATACTGGGTAGGCCAGGCTTATCGTCTGGAAAAAATCTCCTGCACAATCCTCTAGTCCGAATCCCTACGGGTTCTATGGGTCGCTTGAATGCTTCAGGGTCTAGAGCTCCGGTGCCCCTAAAGGCATACATGCACGTGAGCCAGCAGAGATCGAGAGGAAAAGACCGATAACGAGCTTTCCCTTTCTCTAGTGCAGATTTAGGTTGATGAGAAGCTGTAGGGTTTTGGAAATGTGTTCTGGGCGGGATTGAATTGCTAGAGAGAGGCTGGAAGGGAAGGAACATACGGAGAGCTCTTCTGGAGGGGAATAACATTTCTTTTTGATATTTTCTGGAAGTAGGGAAGATATTTTTGGTAAACGAATACTCCAGTCTTCAGGTTTTTGGATAACAATTGAATTAAATGAAGTAATGTCTCTTTTGAAGAAAAATATAATTCACCAACAGCCAAAGAACTTCATACGAATGGTTATTAGTCGGGCATGCTTAAAATCGATTTTCAGGAACAAGTTTCTCAGAACTGAATATGCCGTTTAGCAGTCGTTTTGTTACGATTTAATCCAGCTTCAGGATGTCTCCGAACAGTTTTTTTTTGGTTTCTATCTAAGATGAAATTTTATTATAGGAGAGTTTTCCTTGTTTTAGGGCAAATCAATGATTACAGTTAATCTTTATTGAAAAACTTTAAACTCCCTAATTCAAAACCCTAATAATTCCTTAAAATCACTTCAATTCTTAAAAATCCTGTAAAATTTCTTGAAAATCCTGCAACTCTTCTGAATTTTTCTGAAATCCCTTCAACTTCTTTAAATTCATAGAAAATATTTCGAAATTTCTCGAAATTTGCTAAAATCAATTGAAATCTCTTAAAATTAATTTATTTATTTTGATATTAATTTATTTGTTACGTATTATTTGCGGGTAAAATGCGGAAATTTCGTGGAAAAAATTTAGTAGACACCCCGATAATATAGTAATAATTTATTAACAATCTATCTAGCTCGTCATTTATTGAACAAGTATTTATTTCGAGTATTACTTTGACCTACTTTGAACTAAGGGTATTGTAGTAAATCTCCCCTTCTGTCATGTGTTCCACTATTTCCCTACCTATCAATTTGACCTACTTTTGTTTAATATTATTCTGGTATAATTTGAAAAATTGTCAAAATAATATTAATTTTTGTTAATTTTGTTAATATATTCCTAATTTTAAAATAAACGTAACTTTACTATTCAATAATACGTAAGCTGATGTCGCGTTCAAATCAAAATCATAAAATAAATGCCAGAAACAATTTTGAACAATGTATCTATGTACAAGCAAATAATAAAATTGATATTTATATTTTTTATAATATTTTAGGTGGAGAAACGGAAGAGCAGAATGAAAGAAATTGTTGAAAAATGGACGAGCAGGGACCGATCGGCCCATCACACGAGAGATGATTTTTAGAAGGTAAGAGAAAAACCTTCTGCTAATTTATATCATTCTTTATTTTTGGAAATCTAATCGAAACAAAGTATTGAAAAAATACTATTTCACATTTGAGAAATTATAAAAGCGAAGATTTAGAGGTTTTCGGAATAAATTAAGTCATCGTTAACTTGTTGATAGCACAGTTAAACGCCGATTTCTAAATGAGAACAAGAATTTTTCAAAAACTAACTTCAGGTCTATCAAAATGAAAAATGAAAATCTAGTGATAATTGTTAATTTGATACGCTTCTATCTATGTTCACGAACAGTTAACAGATTGAGACTAAAGAATTCTCGTTTTGAGAACAAAACAAAGGAAGATACTACAAAATTAAAACGCAGTGTTTTTCTGTGAGTTTCAAATCGGAAAAGTTTCCTTGACTTAACTTTTACTGATGAGCAAAACAATCTGAGCACGACTCTCAGCGGAGCAAAAATTTTTGTGCTTTCACCTTACATATTATTATGATTACACCCCCGGTCCTCAAACTCCGTTCATCTCTTTTTTCTTGCTACTCTACTTCATTTTTTGCGCCAAGCAGTCTTTCTGAGCAAAGTGACTTCATCGATTCCCATGGGTGTAATTTTACTACCCCCGAGATTTTGAGAATTTCTCTATATTATACTAAATGGAAATTGACTAAGAAACTTTTAACTTTACTGTTCTTGCAATTTAAGTGTCATATTTAATGAGGAACTCCGAATAACTTGTTTTTTCGCTTGGAAACATTTTTAAATCCTCAAGGATTCAGTAAATACAGAGCTTTTATAGAAGAGTTCGCAGAACGAATTTTTAGCATATTGTAGCTTTTTTTGGGGTCACGTATATTTACCGAAATTCAAAATTATCGAAATTCAAAATTCCCGTAGTTGAAAATTCCCGAAAGAAAATAATTTATTTCAAAAACTTTTGTTAAAAATTTCTCCTAAAAATTTAAAACAAATGTTTAACTTCGGGAATTTCGGTAAATTTACGAGATCCCAATTTAAATAACGAAAAATTATTTTAACAAGTTATTTACTTGTTGAACATATCTCTCTAGTTATAATTTACACTTCCGTTAGGACGCGTAATCGTTTCTCTGGGTAGAACCAAAATAAAGAGAGTACATTACTCCAGGTGTGTGAAGAACATAAACAATTACTCTCATCCGTTTTGCGGGTACGTTCGCTATACCTCTTTCTAATTAAAACTTTTAGAGCTCGAATAAAATATTGTACTCTTAGAGACATAAATATCCGAATTTTCGTACGCAAAATGGGTCTTTTGAAAGTTAAAGTTTATTTCGGCTGAATTACATAAAAAAAAGTCACCACACAATAAAAAAAATTAGAACATAGCGTCTGACCTTAAACGGGCATAACTACTAAAAATATGTAAACCATATTTATTTTCAACTCTAATTTGTAAAAATATATGTAAAAGTAAACGGATAAAATTTATCTGTTCTTTTAGATTAGGGGATGTTTATACCTGGTGTTAAATCTCTCTATATAGCCTTGACCGCAGACGGGGATTAATTAAACTTGGCATCCGGATGCAGTATGATTTAGATGGTCTCTTGCAACTCGAGTTGAATTAGAGGGTTGGAGAAATGCGCTTGGTAAAGAGAGCAATTTTATCTCAGAAAAGTTAGTTCGAATAGTAAAAAATATAATGCAAAAAATAATATTATTACAATCATTTAAATATATATATACTTTTCGTCTGTGCTTATGCACATATATATGTAGATGCTTAGGCAGATATTTTTTCCAATTTTTCACGTTCCCTTGACGTACAGAGACGAGCAGTTTCTATTTATGCTCAGTAGATATAGGCCATCGAAAGGAATTATAATGAGAAATGTGAGACAAAAGCTCGAACGCAAGGCACCTACATACATTTGTATCATGTGGAGTCGTAGTAGAAATGATCACTCAACCATCTCAAAATCGATATCTAAGCGAGTGCGAGAAACCGTTAATAAATTACTGCTGATGGATTTGAGGATTTTCACGGTTTACGAAGAAGAATTGAAGGTACATAAGAGAGCTTGGTGGTGGAAAAGTAAGACTTTGAGCCAAGACCATTCATACGGGTGTGTATCTTTAATGGAGTGTCAGTGAGAAGGGCACTACTGAAGTATCACTCGAGATCTTGTTATCTTTTATTATTCTCCACGACAAAGCACACCTGAATTATTATTCTCGGAAAGACTCTCTTTCTTCCAAAAGTAACTTTATTCAAATAAATTTAAACAATTTCTAATTATCAAACTAGGTTTTTTTCATCTCGAAAGACAATGTAGAGGTCATAAATTTACAAAATAAGTTTCTTAAATGTTGTTGACGTTTTAGAAGTCAAAGATAGATATCAGAGCAAGGGGAGTGTTATTTATGTAAGTTCACATATTGCAAAGCACGCAACATATACAAGTCATTAAAAGGCAAATTATAGGTGTTAAGGCTACCTGTGTATTATAATTTTGCTCGTAATTTTTCTAGACTCATGTTCGACATGTCTTGACAAATTGACGTTCATTATTTTGAAAGAAGGGCTGTCTGTCTTAAACTGATCTTTTCTACTGAAATTAAAATTTAAGAGAAGAGTGAATCTTTTCTCACTGAAATTTTCAGTAGTTTAGTGACGATTATTGCAAATTTCAGTGAATTTTCACTGATTCTCAGTACGAATTAGTGAATTTCCACTGACTCAATTTTAGGGAGATATAAATATCGGAAATCTTTCTTGGTTTCCTATCATTGAAGGATCAGATTTTTAGGGTTGTTTTTTTTTTGTTTTAGGAAGAGGGCATGACGCACCGGACTCATGCAGTGGCGAAAACACGTGCGCATCAAGTACGGTGGTCGAGTCGGTGTCGGTCAAGGGCAGCGGGATCGGGAACAAGTGCAGCTGCAGGTGCGCGTGTTGCAGCTGCAGCGGGACAGGGGCGCGCGACTCAGCTACGTCTGTCAACAGCCTCAACTCTCATCAACGGCTCGCCGCAGCAGCAGCGTAGCAGCCATGCTCTGCTGCGGCCGCAGAAAAGTAAGTCGACATACACACCTTAATTTCAAGAAACCCGAAAAAACAACGAATTTAAAGAAGAATTAATTTAAGAACGAATTTTTGAGATGAACTTTCAAACTGAATCTCTGACGACCAAAAGGGAATACGCGTGGATTCAGCCTGAGAAGTATTGTCCTGGAAGTTAATTTTAAAAATCGTTGGAATTTTAATTTTGAAGACTGACATTCGCAGAGAATTTCAAGGCGGATTTTTTTCATCTTGCAAAAAATTGTGGGTGTTGTAGTTTTTGAAGTAATTGGTAGAAAGTATATTTTTCGAAAAATTCCAATTTTTTTTCATCTCAACTCGCGATAATTTAGCCAATTTTTAGAATTTTTTGATTTGATCAATACTAAGTGACGTTTTTATGTCTTCCAAAACCATCTAAACAAGAAAAATGAAAATATTGTTGTAAACAAAAAAGATGTTAATTTTTTTTTGAGACTTTTCAAAATCATGAATTTTAAGTCATTTAGTCATAGCTATTTTTGTATTCCTTTTATTTCTTTTGAATTCTCAATTGTTGAAAATAAATTAAAACTTAAATTTTTTGAAATGCATTGAAAATTTTAAAACATTTCTGAAATTCTACGAAATCAGTTAACATTCCTTACAATTAAATTCTTCTTGTCCGTTTGAACATGTAGAATGGTTTAAGGCTTCTCATTCGAGCATCAAAGTTAAGCAGCGCTTGGCTTGGTGACACTCGGATGGGATTCACTGTACTAGATATAATAGAAACATTATACGAATAATTACAAATGTGATTTTTACCGATTCTAATAAATTCGTTTTCTGATGTTTTATCATGCTAAATAACCCTTCAACACATGGCAGAAGTCCTTGACTAAAATTTTTCCCTATGCATCGATTTTTTTGCAACCCTATTAGGGGTTCTACATTTTGCTTATACATTGTGCTGTCACATGTGTAAAAAATAGATGTCTTACTATTATTGTGAGCTATAATAACATATTAATTATACTAATAATCCCATAATCTGATCTCTACTTTCTTTTTATGACAACAAGAATTTGAAAAAAGGAAGATAATAACGGTTTGTGCCCTTGTCGTAAATATGCATGGATTCCAATTCACCCTACAGGAAATTAACATTTAATAAATGCATTCATATTTTCTCCTAGCGGAAAAATATGTTTCTACATTTTTTCCTGACTGAAGAGTGAAAGGCACATTTCCGTTTTTGTGAAGGAAAAAATAACTAAAACCCAGTGGAAGAGAATAATAAGAATTCATTATATGAAAACGTTTATTATTGGTGGAAGAAATAACTGGTGTACGCGAGAATTTAAAAATATCATGAAATGGATTAGCAGATTCGAAATGTATAATTAGTTTCTAAAAATGGAATGACATACATATACATATACATATGTAGAGGCTTTAAAGCTATTGAACTAACCAACTGAAAAGGATTTCCGAGGTTTCAAGTTCGGTGCACATTATTAAGTCCACACTACACGCCACTATAAATCTCGCGAAAAATCGAATCTTAATACAGTTAACGAAGTTATCGACGTTCAAGTCGAATTTGTAGAAACGATCATCGACTGCAAAATGAGTCTCGGCATGCGATATTGCACGCCATTTGTACATTTACACAAGCACAAAAATTTTAGTACATATCCAAACTTCAATTTGATTTTTACTTCAAAATTATTCTTGCTTGTAGCATTGTTTATCAGAAATAGTTATTTTCCAGAATAACACAAATTCTTTTATAATATACTTTAATACTAAAGAACTGCATTAAATTGATAATAAGTTTAGACAACGTTTTGATTTAATATTTTTTCCTTTATTTTATGAGATAAAGTTTGTTCCTTCGAGCAAGTTTACTCTTTGAACGAGACATAAAAAGTTTCAAGTACTATATTCACCGCACACATTTATCCCTCACAAATTTTTGACCGCGTGTCGTCGTCGACAGCTTTTCACATGGGTCAGCGTGTCTGAAGAATATTGCTTATCCTGCCATATGTCCCGCAAACTTGACGTACACGTACATATTGCACCGTGTCACAAAATTCCGTTACGTGAGCAGACTTCAAAGTACAAAATTTTTAAAATACTTTAATTCCATTATCGTTATAAATAAATTAACAGAAGTAGATGAAAATCATTAATTAACGTTGAACAAAATGTCTCTATAAGAAAAAAAAACTAGTGGAAATTTGTAACAAAACATGCAAAAATTGTCTTGGCACTGCTGCTTCTTTTCTCTCAAAGGGAAGGAAGCACCAGTCCGTTAAACTTGCCGTTTTCTTTCCCTCCCTTGGCACTTCTACCTTGGATCGATGTGCCTCCTTTACAATCGCGATTATTCAACTTCTTTCCTCATCACTTTAATCCAGAGTGAAACTGAAATATCCGGAACGTTGTGTCGAGATTCAATGGAGGATTCCCGATAACTTTCAATATCCAATACTTTCAAGAAATAAAAGGAAAGGAAATGGAGGTATGTCGGTGATCGAGAAGGAAGCGGAAAGACAAATAAACCTGAAAAGATGTCTATTCGCGATAAACCGAAAATTCTTCAACCTCACTACCACGCCCGACTACAGTCCAACGAACAAAGTGTCACCAGCTGCATCGAGTTCTGCAGTAAACTTGTTTTGAAATTTTTTCTAAAATCCTTCCCAACAAAACATCCTCGTAAAAGTTTATATGAAAAAGCGAAGAGATTTGTCTTCTTTTAAAAATATCCCAAAGACATTATTTAAATTTCTCATAAGATAATAACTCAGCTTCTCATTATTAGGAAAAAAACGAGTATTTCTAAGAGACACATCCATTAGTAGATAGTTGGTTAAAAATAGATGTGGAATAAAAGATTTTTGAGGAGTTACACTCTCGACTAAACGACATCGTTTATTATTTTAATGATATCATTAGTGGGATGTAACTATAAAACTCATCCCTAAACTGTGACTTGAACCCCTTCCTTCCGTTTGTTGTAGTAGACGACTGTCTCTTTTTTTGTCTTGCTTTTTAAATAATATTAGCGTACGATCGTGTAATTCCTTCTACTTGCTCTTTTCACCCCATCATTCCCTCGCTTCACAGTAGGAAATCCTCTGTAAGCCTCTAACTGTTTTGTTAGACACGATCTGTTCGCTGTACGTTTTTAACTGCTCGTTCTCTTTGGTTTCCGCTAATGTCACATGAATTCTAGTTTCCTACTTATTCCGAAACGAAATCCGCTTAACATTTTTACTTAAACAGATGTTTCGATTAAGATATTTATATAAAACATTTTGAATGTTTTCATATATATTGAGATATGTCAGGTTTTCAGGCTCAAGAGATTTTAGATTTTGCATGTTTTTAAGTATCAGAAACTTGAAATGATTTTAAATCTAAGTCAATATAAGATCTAAGTTGTTTTAGATCTTACATTGAGTTAGATTTAAAAGTTAGATACTTTTTAAGACAATTATATTTGTCCGACTAAAAAGAAGCGTTCCACTTACAATTACGCGTCTCGCTATAAACACCGTTTCCACTTAAAATCATCCGTCTGACTCAAGAGTACCTCTTCCACTTAAGACTGTGCAGAAATTGCCTCAATCAGCCCTATTTAAAATAGGGTTTTGATGAGACCCTTTTACCTTCCTAGAATCATTTTAAATTTCTTAAAATCACTTGAAATCTTTTGAAAATGCTTTAAAATTCTTTATTACAATTTAAAATCCCTAGAAATACTTAAAATTTTTAAACTACTCTAATATCTTGAAAATCCCGTCAATTATTTTTAAATTCTTTAAAACTTCCTTAAAACCACTTGTTTCAATACAATTACTACTTATTTTTTATAATACGATTTTTTTCAGAAAATTAACTAGTTAAGTAATCAAATATTACAAATAATGAATCCATAATCTTTCTTTCCAATCTTCCTGATCAGGACCACATTAATACTAGGAAAAACTGGTCACAGGACCACATCAGGACCTCATCTAGATTTCTGCACACTGATGATGTGCCAAAATTCTTAAAAAGAACTGAAATCTGAGAAACTCCAAAATTTTCAAAGGGAAGAATTTCTAAGTTCACAAAAGACGATTTCGTAGATAGGACAGATATGAGAAAACGTTTTTGGAAATGGGACATGCCAAGTCCTTTTGTGACAGAACTCCTTTGAGAATATATTCTCCAGGCTCTGTTGTCGACAAGTTCGCGGTTAGCTATATTGATGTGGCAGGTCTTTTTCTATCTTCAAACCTCATTACTCAGCCATCGTAAAAGAAAATTCCGATTCAGCACAAGTGCGCAGGCTGTTCTATCGCTTTCCGGAACTTAGTTTTACGTTTCTTCCGCGTATCCCTCGCAGCATTTTCTCGGATATTTTGCATGTTTCTGCGAAACCCTTTGCCAGCGAGGCATTACGTGCATTGAGTCCACTTGCACGCGAACCAGAAGTTTTGTAAGGGCTGCACGTTATGGCATGCGTTCCTTCATATAGGGCGACTTGTGCAGGTCGTGTTCAATTTTTCTGGACATGAGACTTCATCCGAACTGGATAACATTTTTCTATCACGAAATACCTTACATTTATTAAAAATTCTTCACTTTTTATATTTTTAAAAATAAAATGAAGAACAAGTTTTTAAATTATGGATGTTTCACACGAATGACTGTTTTTCTAGAAAAGCTATGTGTGCAAGTAAATTTTTTCATTCTTCTAATGAAGTTTTTCCGATTTCAACTAGGTCGCGTTTTGAATTAACGAAGACGGAAGACCAAAGTAAAAGCAGTTTAATATGAATATTCGATAAGGACTTTTTAGAGATCTCAGTATTTTCATTTGGAAAAGTTATAATGGTTTCATACATTGTTTGCAAAATCAATAAAAAGTTTGATAAATTATCGTATAACTGAACAACGATATCAGGAATATAGTTTATTGAACATGTTTTATTATACGTGACACTCAGAGTCAAAAGGGATGAATTCACACACTGTGGTTTGCAAACTATCGGAAGTTAAAGCCCAACAAACTTCCATCAAAGTACACTTGAACTTAGAACTATAAATTTAATAGCACTAAATTACATCTTCGATCACTACTCTCTGAATCTATGTCAATTTGTTTGTTCAAAGATACGTGCTAACTCACTTTACTTAAGCCCATGTACTGAAACTTATACGGAAAGAATTGAGTCAGAATTTCATTTTGAAAGTTTGCCAGAGTGCGCTAATATTATTACTCTTAACGAAATAATATTTCTTCGCTTTTAAAATTTATTAAAAATTGTTCAAAATTGACTTTAAAACTGATTTAATTAAAGATGACACGAAGTTCGAAATTAAAATCGCATATAATAGACTTTGTCAGCATATAATGGAATAGAATTGTACCCAGAGTACTAACAGCATACACGTATATTGAGATTCAGCTGACCTACTTACAAGACTAGGCATGTTGAATTCATGTTTCACCATAGAAATAACGCATCCCAACTGCAGTTCTCTCCCGAGAAAATAATTCCCTTTCCATCCACGTATCCTTCCACATCCTGTGTTTACTTTTTGTTCATCTTTTTCCTTTGTTAAAGTTTTTCTTTGGGTCTCTTACTTATATTTCTTATATTTCTTGTATACATATACATACGCAGTTTCATCAGAATATTTTGGATATGATTCAAAAATAAATTTTTGAAAAAAAGTTTTCAAGAAACTCAAGGTATGGAATACTCTTGATTTAAAATAATCCTGGATCGAATACTGTCTGAGGTCAATCCAGTCTTCGAGAAGGACCCTCGATCAAGAAGAGATGCGAGATAAAGCGGACTCTACATTCTTATTCTAGAAACCTTTTCTCAATTTAAAATGCGAAGAGTCCTGTCGGAGAAAATAAAAGTGCATTTCACTGTCCTCGAAAATCAATTATGTGGATGTTGAGAAAATTAAGTTATTGCATTTTGTGCATAAATTGAAACACTATTCAATAATTGAACTTTACTGATGTGTCTGATTAATTTCTCGATTGATTAAGGTACTGTTGTTCTATTACGAGGCCAGGACTCGCATGAGGCATGTCAGGATTATATGCTATGTTTCAAGAGATGGGAACAGGCCATGTCGATCAATGTTAGGTATTTACTTTAAAGGGACGATAACGAAGCAGTGATTACTTTCGAAAAAACCTCGGAAACGAGAGTTTTATTACTGAGCCTAAAACTTGTACATATAAAACTGCATTTTATTGGACTGAAATTTTAGACGTCTCTTATTCGGATTTTTATTTCAATTTTTCAGTTTATGATGTCCTAAAGATAGAACCAAAAACCGTCTCTTTTTTATTTACTAATGGCACTTTATAGTTAGAAAAAAACCTAAAACCTTTGAATTCTTCTGAATAAATAAATAAAAACAAGGTTTCTGTGCCTTGGTTTCTATTTTTTGGACATTATAAACAAAAATAATCGAAACAAACAAAATTCGTCAGAATAGGCGTCTGAAACTTCAGTCCAGTATGCATTTTGTCAAATTTTATTGTACAATATATTAATTAAATATGTCAATAATTTTTGAGGAATATTAGCAAGCAAATCTCAAATCATAAGGCCGAGGTAGTAAATTACGGATTCTCATACCGTAGATTACTTTTATCAAATGTAGGTACTTTGCTTCAGCAAGTAACTTCTCCTAAGTTTCCGAGCAGAATCGTAAAATGTTAAAATGATATGTAAACTTGAGTGGTCGATAAAGTGATTTGAAACACGGCGAAACAGAGACCCTTAAAGTTCTAAATTTAAATAATTTAATATACACTTCCTTTTAGAAGAAAAGTTTTAAATATTTTACTGTATTGCTTGGAGTTGAAAAATCTGGTAAGAGATAAAATGGTACAGTTCTCGTATCTATTAATTCCAGCAACAATAAAGTTTTGCGCAACATCGTCTTATGATAAAAGAAATATATAAGACCACCGTATCAAGTATGCAATATGCATATACATATAATCGCGGTGGCTGCAAGTACTGTGAAAATTCCCTGCTATACGAAGCTCTATAACGAGCGTAAGTATGAATAACGACTCGGAAAAGCTCAAACTTGACTACCTGAAACTTCCCGGGATCAATAAACGTTGCTGTATTTCACGTTTTTCGCCGGTATTAAATGGCTTGCCGCCAACTGCAAACAAAAAGTAACAATCTTTTTTTTCGAACTTTTTAAAAGTAGGTTACATTACTAAGGCTTAATTAAAAATTAAATTAAGACAAGAGAAGAGACTATGCAAGATTATTTGTGGGCTCAATTTATATTCAGATGCGAAAGAAAAATTTCTTTCTATTTGACTTGAAAAAAATTTAATTAACCTCGGTTTCTTATTACTTCAAATTTATTTTACAAACTTTTATTGTTCACTGTTTTCCTAGTAGAAAATTCATTAAAGTTTCAGTGATTCTTTAATTCGAAGGAATTCGAGGGATTATAAAGAATTGTCAGGCATTCTTTGAGATTCTATAGGTTTCTAAAGATTTCAAGAAATTGCCAATCATTTTAAGGAATTTTAAGAGGATTCTAGGAATTTTAAGGGATTACAAGAAATTTTTATGATATTTAAAGAATTTGTAAAAGATTTTGTGAAATTTAAAAGGATTTCATGGAATCTTAAGAGATTTTATGGGATTTAAAATATTCTCGTGGAATTTTGAGAAATTTCAGTAAATTTTAAGGGCATGTGATGGTAATTACCATAAAGGACTGCAGGGGGTGTTTCTAGGAATATTTTTTAGATTTTAGGGGATTTTAAAGTGCTTTATTGAATTTTAAAGGATTTCATCGAATTTTTATGATTTGTAAAAGATTTTGAGAAATTTTAAAGGATTTCATGAAATTTTACGAGATTCTAAGGAATTTATGAGATTTTAATGGATTTTATAGGGTTTTAAATGTTCTTGTGGAATTTTAAAGAATTTAGAACTGTTTCTAGGAATTTCAAGAGATTTCAGCTTTGAAGGGATTTCACAAGTTTCCAATAATTATAAGAGAATTTGATATATTTTAAGAAATTTTGATGTTCCTCATGTAATTATATAAAGATTTCACTAAATGAAATCATGAAAAAAAGTCACTGAAAATCAGTGAACTTTCACTGATTCAATTTTATAGAGAGAAGACCAAAGAAATTCGAAAAAAATTCGCAAGAGTAAATAAGGACTACCCTAATGGGCATTTATTGTGATGTTAAATAAAAGTAACCTGGCTACGGCACTGGACGTCATAGTAAGGGTTGGCGGTGGTGGTAGTAGTACGCAGTAGTAGAAATAAATGGTGGTGTGGTGTGTACGCAAGCGTACGCACGGAGAGTTCAGTATGAGAGAGTGGTTGATGGAATTTGGCGGGGGCAAGGATTCAAGAAAGGGATGATGGTTGGGGGGGTTGGGGGTAGTCATGACGAGAGATCCTGCAATACGATATCTCATGACGCGCCTGCGTTTAGCGACCAGAAGACCTGAACTGGTTTCAGCTTCTTCTTTGCCCTGACGAAGACAATTTAGGCGGGTTAAAAAAAGCCAATTTTATAAATCATGATTAGATTTCTTTGGTAATGTCTGTATCAGCACCTAATCAAGATTAGAATGCTAGATTTGGGTAGTTTCTTGAAGAATCTAGAAAATTGTAACATTGAACGCTCATCTTTTATTCCTTATATGTGTGAAAAGCACTTGTGTCAATGGACCTGTGGGAAGGAAGGCAAGTTCTGTGTAGAAGCATATACATACATAGGGAACTAAGAGCGTGTGTTCTTCTCAAGAGGCTCGAATGCCACTTTGATAAAAGAGCCAGCTTGGCTCTCCACTGCTGAGATGGTAACTATAGCTCTATCTTCTTGTCTCCTTTTTTTCCTCTTTTCCTATATTTCCTATATTTCTTAAATATCGTCGAGGATACCTCTCAAGAGAACTTTATTATATCTTGTTTTATAACATTCCCTCGTTTTTCTTTTTGTGAATAAATCCATTTTGAAAGGTAGTCGGAAGCTTTATATTTAAATTATACTTTCTATGATTGTATTACCTTTAGCCAAGTTATATTTGTTGATAAGGTTATTTTGAATCAGAGTTAGAATTGGATTGAGTTGAACCAACTTTAGATGAAAATCATTATAATATAGAAGTGGGAGAACCAAGTATAGATATACATGTTGAGAGATGTTGTGGATATAATCATCGGATTGAATGGAGAATGTAATCCTACTCGAAGAAATGGGAAACGGTGCCATCGATCCAGAGCAGCATTCGAGCATTTAGGAAGGAATTAAACATGAAAAATTAATCATCCAAGCCCCAGGTGAACTCGCTGCATACAATGTACCGAGAGTATACAGTATACACTATACGTGTATACTGTACCTTTTTTGTATTTGTTTGTGTTGTATACATAAATAAATATCTAGTCCTCTGACCTGCTCTCTATAGTCTTATTGGAAATGACAAATCTATACAAGCATTTAAACGTTGCGAAATATATGACTTTTGACAAGTATATTCTGACTTATTGATTTGTGCTAGAATGTTATGGATTTATTCTCGGAAGTTATAAATATTAATTCAGGAGATTCCAGGAACAATTCGGTTCAATATAATTATCTTCTTTATCCTACTCTATACTTCCGTCCCCTGAAAACGGCTTTTCCTAATAAAAAAATACCGCTTCCACTTGAAGTGACCTGTCTCACTATACATGCCGTTTCTACTTAAAATGCCTTTTCACTTGAAATAACCTCCAGCCATTGCTAAATGCATTTTTATATCTTTTATGATTCCCAAAACTTTCAGAATAATAATAATATAATTATTTGATTTAATGGTGGCTATAAATTTGTATTACTGAATATAAAATTCTTTTACGGTGTCTGTTAAAAAAGTAACAGTTACTGACTTCATTATTAAAAGTAATGATGGAAGCATTATGTTATTTTGAGAACTAATAAAAGGTATAAAGGATCATTAATTTTTAAGGTACAATTCTGGATTCATCTTGAAATCTTATCTAAATAATCTGCTTAGCATCCTCTGAATATTTTTAGCAAAAGCTAGGTTTAGTGCTTTGAAATGTTTATTAGCATTAAAAGCTTTAAAATCGAATGAGTTTGATCTGTGAATTATATGTATAAAAGACTGGATGTAAAGAAGGTAATAAGCAGGTATTGCGTGGTCCTAGATATGTTATACAGGATTATATTTTTTATTACGACACTCAAATTTTAATAGATTCGACAATAAACGACATGGCTGCCGTAAAGCGTTAATGAATAGCCGTCTAGCTAGCACGTTCTAATGCGAAATCAATATGTAATTATCTTTCATCCCTCGTCTCTTTCCACTCTAGGACCCACCTGCGACTTTACGCCCTTCTATTCTATAATTCGCACCCTTGCACCACACCACGCGATGGATCGTTTATTAAGGTTTAAAATCCGCAAAGGAGTTTTGAGCCTATTAAATGCAGTGATGAGTAAAATTGCAGTGGCCCTATTAATAATATAATTTACATGTTCATATCTTAATTAATTTCAATAAAGAGTCATAATTAAATCAAACAGTCTTGAATAAAACTACAGCAAAACGTATGTTAAATTAAAATTATTTTCATTCTTTCTCTTTCGTAAGACAGATGAAAGCTTGGTTTAATACAATAAGTAACTTTGACTTTTGTGCTAAGATTCAGTTTAATTTCACGTAATTTTGAACACGGAATTAATAATATTCCTCTTCCTCAACTTCAGCGGAAACAGAGCAGTTTGTCACAAGATCAGAAGGATCTTTATTAAATGTTGTATAGTTTCTGAAAGTTGGCGCACATATTCAGGTCAAGTTCCAAATTTTCAAGAGCTGAGAGCTCATAATCCCCAAGAGTTTGCGAACATATTTCATTTTCTAAATACATAATTAAATCTCCCTCTTGGAATCTCGGCAAGTAACTTTCACAATATTGTCTTCAGAATTCTAGTTTAATACCGACATAAACACATAAAAAAATCAACTCTATAAAAATCCAATAAATAACTCCACATTTGTCATATCTGTTGATGAGAGATTTCTTGTTTTCCAGTATCTGAAATTCTAGTGTACTCGGACAACCCTTCTTTGTTGACAGCCAACCGTTTTTCCGATATTCAAACAAGGGTTTTCCTCTCTTATTTCCGGGTCACAGTCCACGTATGTCAGAGCTAATATATATAATTAAGAGATAATTTGTCCAGTAACGTCCAATAAATCTCGGAAAAGCTAGGACTTTTCAAGGAGAATAAATAGATGTTTAAATTTACTTTGTTAGGTAATAGAGCGACTTTTTCTGAATATTAAGTACAATAATGGATCTCTCTCAGTGCAGAAGGAAGCGGAAATGAACCGAAATAGGAATCGCGACTGATCTGGAGGTCCCTTTGACTCCCAACAATTATATCGCTCTCATGCCCCACATACATATTTCGAACTGCTATTCTATCACCCCTCCCCCTTTTTTTTTCTTTTTCAGTTTTCATTCTTTTTTGTACGAGATTCATGAGTCTCCCTGCCTGCTGCATTTAATCGACTGCCCAGCGAGTATAAATTCAGAGCTCCTATCATAACGCCCCCTGAGAGGAAGTCAGGGAAATGTCAGGGAAAAAAAATTTGTCAGGGAAATGCGAGTAGTTGTCAGGGAAAATAGAAATTGACATTTATATATGTTATTTTGGTCGTATTACATAATATATAGCTTTTATAGTTTATTTAATAGACTTTAGAAACTTTCCAAGGATTTAAGAAGTATAAAGAATTTTCATATTCTTTGAGATTCTCTGGATTTCTAATGATTTCAAGAAATTTTCAGTTATTTTTAAAGATTTTAAAAGGTTTCTAGGAATTTAAAGGGATTACAAGAGATTTGTATAATATTTAAAAGATTTAGTGGAATTTTAAAGGACTTCATGAAATTTTGAGGAATTTAAAAACAATTAGTGAAAATTTAAGGGTTATATGTATTGTGAAGTGATTTTAAATTTCAAAAGATTTAAAGTGATATTATACGAAATTTTTGAAAAATTTCAAAATAGTATTTTTACTGAAAATTTGTTCACATTTTTCATACTTTTCTGTCAGAGAAATTTGTCTGAAAGTCAGGGAAAAATCAGGGAAATATAATGGGAAATGAAAAAATTGAATTTTTTGGCCACCCTGTACCTATAAAACAAATTGTTTTTAGCTAAATGTCTCATAAATAATTGCATGAAGCTTTTATAGTCCATATGAGAAAATGTTCAGAGAATAGCTCAGAGATATTTTTCAACATTTGGAAAAATTGCGCATGCAGAGTACAAATATACTGTCCTTCCGAAGGTTTTTCATGGATTTTCATGCCTCGACGGATAAACGAGCTAGTTAAGGAGAGGCATGAATAGAAGTATTTCTGCGAGTAGGATTAAGCTTACCAGAGGTTCTCATTGCAGAGAAAAATGTAAGGTTTCACCATAAACAAAAAAAGAACGAATCATTTAATGGCACGAAAATGAACAAATGCCTCAATTTTTTTCTTATTTAGAGTAATTTATTATATAATGTTCTTTGATGATGTCGGACCAAAAAAACTCATTCCTTTTAGTTAAAATTAGTGAAATGGAAACTTATAGTCAGGAGATACTTAAAAATGTTAGTCAAATTAAAAATTGGTAAAGTGCCTCCTGTGATGAAAAAACTGGAATTTAACACTCTAGCTCTCTTTAAAAAAACTCATTTATTCTTTTATTACATTTTTATAGGCAGTGAAAATTTCTTATGAGAATTCTAATAAGCTCATATAGAGTTAATTCAACTTCAACCACATAAATTTCAAAACCATTTCTTTTTAACCTTGAAATTAGAAGATTTATTGTTTACTGTTCCAAACAATGAAGTATTTTTCCCTAAAATGCCTTCAAATGTCCTCTGCTATTAATCTTAATAGTTGTAAATGAATCTGACGTATTTGCGTCAATAGAATAGGGCAATAACTTATTTAGAGATAATATCTCTGGATCTATATACTTTGATTGAAACTTTCCTTTAATAGAAAGATTTGAAAGGCTAATGAAGTGGAGCTTTTGTGGCAGGGATTTCAAAATATACCACTAACTAATGAAAAGACTATCTTCAATCTGGGATGTAATACGTCACTGCAGTAAAATGGATCGATGAATATCAGAGTATATTTAAAATACGGGTCAACCAAGCAAATTACTCTTGTAAATCAAAGATTAATTGTCCCTGAATGACACATATTCTCGTCTTACTTTTCTATATTTAATTCTTATCTCGTATTTCGCCAGATTTTAATTAATTACGAAGAACAGACGTACATGCGCTAGTTTTATCAAAATTGCGCTTTAATTATTATTGTAAGTACATAAATGAAAGTTTTGAAGTTTTCTCATTCTCATAAGAGAATGTACTCGATTTTTATATTTAGAAACCGGTTCACGTGTTAGGAGCATGTAAATTAATGTGACTGTTCAGTGTTCATTCACGTTCTTAGGTAATAAAGAAATGTGAGCATATACTTTGCGTGTTTTCCGTAATCTAAAGAATGCATCTCCCATGAAATAGTGCCAAAGCATGTGCAGTTAAATGTAATATATTTTTAACAATTATGAAATAACCTCGCTATTAAAGAGAAATTGTCGAGGTATAATTTATGTCTAAGATACTTTTTTCCTATTCAAAATTGTAAAAAAAAGTTTTTAATGTGAATTTGAAAAATAATTGAGGTGGGAGGTTCTACAAAGGCAATTGGGATATGCCTGAGGAAGTGAGGACACTTGACACTTGTTTTACCGATCAGAGTGCGTTGGGCCACACCCCAACCCTTCTGAGAAGGATCTCCCCCAATTAGCACATTTTCTTGAGGGGAGTTCATGGAAAGCGGGGCGGGGTGGGGTAGTGATGCATATCGAGTGATCGAACCGAGAAACTGCCGAGAATGGCAAAACTGATCGTCTTTTTAGAACTTCAGATATCGATTCGAATCGTGTGAAATGAGCATCTCTATAATACAAAATCTCTTAAAATACTTTAAAAAATATCCCTCGAAATCTATTAAAATCCCGAGCAGCAACGTCAGATAAATTTCTGCTAATAAATAAAAATAAAATAAAATTGTTTTGGGAACTTCTTTTTTCATATCTTAATCCAGTAAATGTAAATCAATAAAATAAAAAAAATTCGTCAGACTAGACGTCCAAAACATCAACCCAATTCCCTCAAAGGAATTTTTTTCGATTTCCATTGTCTCTTGATGGAATCTTCAAAAACAAACGTTTAAAAATTAATCAGTGAGAGCTTGACGCGCCTTATGAGATCCTCTCCAGTTTTCCAATTTAGAAACACATTAGAACTAGGGAAAACTGGCCAGGACCCCATCAGGACCCAATTAAAATTTCTGCTCGGGGTATTACTAGGGTAAGGACAAAAATATCATATTTTCTGAGGGAAGAAGTATATAAAGGACATAGGAGTATAGCCAAACATTTGATCAGTCACATCCCCTAACATGAACGCTCTTTTAGTTGCATCTATGGTATTTCCCACTGCTATCTGCAATATTCGGGATTTTGGGGCACCGCACCGGTCTCGCATGGCCATCCGGCTTTTTTGATCCCGAATAGACCAGCGAGATGGGTTGTAGAACGCAGACGTGAGCCATTGAGAGACACAGTAGTGGGGGCAAAGGGGGATTGGGGGTGAATTTGAGAGAGAGGGCTAAGGGGGTAGCCGGATATATATATATATATATATATATATTATATATATACCTATATATATATATAAATCTACACATATATAAAGCGCTGGTGAGGGCGTGAGGTGACGTCACGTCGGGTCGATAGTACCCAAACCCCCTCGGAGGTGACTCGGGGCGCAAGCGCTTCCCCCTCGCTCCTGAGGGGTAGGTTCCCGCCATATTAGCTGGCATGGGGCAAAGTACGACGTGCGTCGGAATAGGGGGTGCATCTTCTTCAGCGAGATAATTCGCAGGGCAAGCCAGGTTCTTGTCGCCCCTCAAGTCATCCGGAATCCCCCAAAACAGCTTCGTTCTGCATTGGTTTTGCATTGCAACCCCCTCGTGGTTCAGGCCGGCTCGAAGGACCTACCACACCGACATACCTCATTTCCCTACCGACTTTTTTCATGTGACGGGGGTAACTAACGGTGAGACGTAGTGAAATGTGTCCAGACGGTGGCATAAGAGGGAGTGAAAGGATGATCGGTGGGGTTGACGAGGGTCAGGTGGGGTGGGTGCGTTCGACGATCTCGAAGGGGTTGGAAATATAAGCTCGTGTGATACTCTGCTGTGGGGCCGAATGTGCGGATCGACCGCGTGGATCATCCTCGTGCCATGCTTGAGGGTAGGTAGAAATGGATATGATATATTTGAGGTGTTTGAGGTATTTGCGATATTCGAGAAATTCATGATGAGCGAACTAAGGCGCGAGCCTTGTGGGGCTGGAATATCGGTCGAAGAAGATGAGCCCGGCGTTCGAGGTGGGCGCGATTTATGCTAGGCGGATTCAGATGCAAGACATCTAGGTACCGGCCCCGGGGGTTGGGAGGGGTGTAATTGGTTAAACGTGTCATGAAAATGCCGCAGGATACTGATGGGTGCTGCAGGTGAGGTTCTTGGGAGCTTTTGTGGTGAAATGGGAGGAGATGGTGATCGAAGAATGTCACGAGATTGATCATTGAAGACCTGGGGAGAGTGGGTTATTGACAGCTCGATGTGCTTATGAGAAAGGTTCTTTGAAATTCCAATTTCTGATGGGATATCTTTCTAGGTTGAAGAACTCGAAATGCCTCGTTAGATTTTTTAAGGTTTTAACCTTGGATGGATTTTTTATGATTGATAGTAAGTGACAGTGAGGCAAAAATATATGTAGAAAAAGGTTGAAGAATAAGTTAATTTCCTGAGTGAAAACCCTTCGTGAAATATGGCCCTGAGAATCAAGAAGGTCATCGACCTGAAAGTTAAACATTATAGACACGCGAGAAATATTTTATCGTGAGACTGCTTATTTTTATTGAAACATGAATTGAAGATAACATTTTACATATCATCCTAGATGTGTTTAATGTACGTGGTGTGCTTTACTCGCACCCATACATTCTCATCTCGGTTCGTAGCGTTCGTAGGTGAAAAAAACTTATTAGAGATATAACGTCCCGAGACGTAATCGTCCCTGAACTTGCTAGCCACATTTTTAGCTTATCACTTATATTCCATGATCTGATAATTTTTTTAGTTGTGATATATGTTGTTCAAGTTGCTTTGCATTTAAAAATCTATGTATTAGTTAAAGAGACTCCTGAAATTTGCTTTGATATGCAAACTTTTCCACTTCAAGATCTTTTCTTGGGCTTATAAAAAGTTTTAGTAGCATTTTACAATTCAAGGGAACTTTATGTGTCTGTTTTCAATTACTGCGGCCTATGTACTAAAATGAAATTGAAATTTAAATCGGTCTGATACCCAGTTGTAGATCAAAGATAGTACGGAATATCTAATTAACTAAATCCTCTCTAATTTTAACGTTCGGATTACTGAACTCTATTGTACTACACAGTAATATATCCAAAAGTGTAAGTAATAAAATTAATTCAAATAATTGAATTAAAGGAAAATTGTAATATATCCAATTATAATTAAAAGATTTTTATTGAGATGAGTATAGAATAAAAACTGTACGAGGACTTCATGCGAGGGTAGTAAAGTCTTTTTAGACGACAATATTACTGTCGTTGGCTGTTTTTCGTGGTACAAAGTACGAACTTCCTTTTCCTGAATAAATTGCCTTAATGAATTCATTTAACGAGAATAAAATTATTGTTTCAGGAGGGGCGTGGGGAAGTGACAGACATAAGCGCAAGTCCTGGGAGGCAGGCACCTGCCAACCAGTTGCGCCCCAAGGAACCACCTCCTATGGTCATCCAGTCGGATTTCAGAAAGGTAATGTCTTCAGAAACTGTCAACTGACACTTAAACTTCAACTGAGGCTTCAACAATAAAATTTACTGCCATTTAGGTTGCCATTCAGTTGGCATCCTTCTAATTTTGAATTCTACGACTAGCTAAATTCCATCCCTTAGTTCTCTATAAAATAAATTGGGTTTTTAGGTGAGTGGGATCAGTACGGAAATTTTCAAGCAAATCCAGACCGTAGAAAATGACCATGACGCCTCGACCGCTGCTGCTTTCGAGGCTGTGGAAAGACGAGGTCAGATGGTTGTACGCACCATCGAGCCTCGTCAAATGGGAAGACAGGCTCAGGAAGCTGCGAAGAAGTTCATCGCAGTACAGGTAAAATGTCTACCTACTTTTCTCTCTACAACTTTAATGCATCTTTTCAACATAACATGAAAAAAAAGTATTAAAAACAAAGAGAATCACTCATTCATGTCCATTATGCGTCCTCTGCTTGATATCAAGTAATTGATTGATATCCAGTTTCTTTTAAGACATCGTTCATCAATTACACTCTGGAGTTGTACTGATCAGTACTAAATCTCCACCTAAAAGTTGGATTTGTGTTGAAACTTGGATATAACTCTTTCAAACGGAGAAGACGTAGTTTCGAACTAATCCTTTAAATTGAAAGATTATAAGGATCCACAATTTGAAATTTAAACTCTTTAAAAAGAAATAATGTATAACTTTATAATTGGGATAGTTATGGAGTTGAGGCTACACATGATTTAACATTTTTTCAGGATCCAAAGTACCCTATCCACTTTGTCGAGATAATCAAGAGTCCGGGACAGACGTTGGGACTTTATATAAGGGAAGGAAACGGCATAGACAGAAACGATGGCGTTTTTATATCTAGGATAGCACTGGAATCAGCCGTTTACAACAGTGGTTGTCTCAAGGTCCTCACTTTTTTACTACGTATCTCGAAATTATTCTCCTCCATAAAAATTTGATTAGAAAAAAAAATATTGCCTTTAAGAATTCGATTGAAGTTTTACACGTGTAATCTCTCAATTTTTTTACATTTACATACAGGAATAAAAATACTTAAAAAAAGTTTCCAAAATTCCCAAAATCCAAGATTTTTATTTATTATATTATTATAATAAAATCTTTATTATATAAATCTCTTAAAATATCTTGAAATCTCTGAAAAAACCTTTCGATAACTGTTTTCAACGCTTTTAAAAATCCCTTTAAATTCCTGATACCAATAAAAATCTCTCAGGATCTCCTAAAAATGTTTCTTTAACTGTATATAAATACTAAAATTTCTCTGATTCAAAGACAGTTTTTTTAATTCAAGAAAAGTTTTTTCTGAATGCAATTCCTTAAGAATAAAATTGAAATTAAATGATTTGGAGTTTAAAGAATTAATTAAGAGGAGATGATTGTGTTAGATGTTTCAAAAAAAATTACAGTATTTTAATATAAAAGATGTTAAATCTTCAGGTAGGGGATGAGATCTTGGCGGTGAATCTCGTCGATGTCACGCACATGAGCTTAGACGATGTAGTAATTGTGATGTCCATTCCCACAAGACTTATTCTAGCCACGAGACGTGGACCTCATCAACTTATTTCACATAGTCTTCAGAGCGAGCACAAGACAACACCGGTGGTAGTCATAAAAAGGGACATTAATGAAGATGAAAATGATCACTCAACTAGCAATCACATACGGTAATTTCTCTTTCCTCTTTTTTCTTTAATAAGTAAACACAAGTGTTACAAAAGAATAGTATGGACCATGGAAGAGATTAGAACTTGACTCCAACATCCTTAACTTAAGAAATAAATGATGTACCTATTTACTGATGTATTCTTTGGAAAAATTAGGGATAGTAGTCGAAGAAGGGGAGATGGACGAGAGATGTTGCCCTCTCGATCAAGATTGGGCCTCACTGGTCTCGGATCAACTCAGGATTTGGGATCTAGTAATGGCGACCTTTACTACAATTCAAGGCCTGAGGGTCATTGGTCTTATCAACCACCACCTCCTCCTGTTATCACACATCAGCCGAAACCATCGGCCACTCAGCATTTTCAACCATACGAACGAGGATATCCAAAAACCCTCGAGAGCCTGGCAGAAAAAGTAAGTCATAATTTCACACTTACATTTCTAAATCGATGTTCATTATCGTGAAATTATTACAAGCGACGCCAGGTTTTTAAATAAATTTAAAATACATCGAGAGGGTTGTTGGGAAAAGAAATTTAAAACAAGTATTTCTTATTGATTATAATTTTATAAAGTAAATAAGGAAGGGCAAATTTTGAAAAATAAATACCAGATTCAATCGTTTCAGTGTTTGCTGTTTGCTCAATTATAATATTTAATGAAAAGGAGTCTGAAACCTGGCGTAGCAGTATTCATTTCATGATGGTGAGTCTATAAACATAGATGTCTTAGACGATGTGGATCGAGCACCCTTTTATACCTATTTGCACCGTTCGACACTTGTTTGCCCTCCACTCTCTAAGAGCGCTATGACAAGTTTGATAATTTAACAAAAGAATGGCGGATCTCGAGGCTAACTCACAAGCATATTTTTTAAAAAATCCCTCCGTCGAATAAACAGATTTTTTCTTGCAACTTTTCTTTTTCAAAAATGAGTAAAGTGTTTTAAGTGGTATGAAGGCCGATTCAGTTTTAAAATCATGCTTGATTTCATATGGAATCGGTCAGAAGTAGAATAAAAATGTTAAAAGAAAAAATTAAACGACGCGAAGACCGCCGTTCGACCCTACAATGAAAACGAGATTTTTAATGACTAATCGGTTCTATGAATGAATGCTACGTTGAAATTAACCAGGATTTCACGAAGGTAAAGATAACACAACTCTTCTTGATATCTATAGATCTCGTAATGAGTATACCTCATATGTATATTGCTACATTAAAATTATATTTGACGCACCCTCTTCGTCACTCTGTGATTCGTTCCAAAGCTTTCTAAGTATGTTTGTGTGCATCCTCCTATTTATTTTTCCCGCTGCATCACTGTCACTTTTTGTTTCGTGCAGAAGTCCATTCCTTGTGAAGTGGTCGAACAAAGTGAACTTTTAGAATAAAATTACAACTCGGAACAAAACACTCTCAAGGGATGATCTTTCTTTTAAAGGCTTTGAGTAAGACTCAGCACATTTCACGGCTTAAAACATCGATGAAACATAAAAAAAAAACTATTTCGAAACGACTTACTTTAATTCGAACATTCGCTTAAGTTCATCCGCATATTCTATTTATTTTATAAATCATTAATCGACTAATAAAATCACTTGATTATCAAGGAAGTCGATCAAAGATCAATCACATTTTTGTCAATATTGTACATACAAAATTAAGATTCTCATCACGCATTTGTGTACACCAAAAGCATGATAAAGAGCGTGAAAGGTGGAAAAGTCGCTTTAAGCTTTCACGAGAAAAAGCGATTTTCAGAATTTTATAAGTATCTTTCAATTTAGGTACACTCGTTTTACTCGGGCCCGGGCCCAATGATGCCCTCGAATGGCTCACGTCGCATGTCCACTGGAACTGGAATGCAATCTGTTGGAGGTAGACTCACAGGCCAGAGTCAAACCTCGCACTATGGTTATTCTCAGCATTCCGGAAGCGGAAGAATTATGCCAAGAAGTGGCTCTGACCAACATTTGCCAAGAGTAGATTACACCAGCATCACAACACCAGCTCGACATACGTTATTGAGGTCCAGCCTCAAGACAGGTTGGTCTCAAAACTCAAAAGTGAATCTCTTATTTTGAATCTTCTATTTAGAATCTTCTATTTTGAATCTTCTATCTATCTAATCTCATGAACAAGAAAAATATATAATCTTGGGTTATCAGGATCTTCGGCCTTGCGCTACAACACCAGATACGGGCAAAGCGACACAACGACAGCTTCTCGAGGTCAAGGTCAATTCGGCACACTGACAAGAAGACATCGACCTTCTTTGGATTATGCATCAGACACAGAGGCTACATGTTCCAGTTCACCACGATCAGCCTACTACTACTACAGGCACAACCTGAACAACCCCTCTCAAAGTAGTGCTGTTTCGCATTTGGCAACCCTTTCCAGGTCTCAGATTGGTCAAGGTTCTACGGGTAAGTCCCGTCTCTAAAACTCAGGTCATGTCTGATTCAAATCTATTAGCCGAACACTAGAAGACAGTCGCATGAAAACATGATAGAAGTCTTCTACGGCAACGTCTCTGTCGCTCGAAAATGGACACATCCGAGGCCTGCGGACAACTTATTTATTTTCTATTTCAAATTCCATTTCAAGTTATTCTGATTTGAATTTCAGTTTCCAAGCAGTAAACAGTTTCTAATTGTTCATAATTCACGAAGGATGAATTAAAAATAATATAATACTAATAGTAATAATAATAAAAACTGGGTGGCCACATGTCAAGGAAATTTTAGGGAAATGTCAAGAAAATGGGAGTAGTTGTCAGGGAAAATATATATGTCGTATTACATATTTGGATTTTATAGTTTATTTAAAAGATTTTAGAAATTTTCTAAAGATATCGAAGGATTGTAAAGAATTTCCAGGCATTCTTTGAGAATCTATGGGTTTCTAATGGTTTCAAGAGATTTTCAGAGATTTCTAGGAATGTAAAGGAATTACAAGAGATTCTTATAATAATTAAAAGATTTAGTGGAATTTTAAAGGATTTTATGAAATTTTAAGAGATTTTTAAGAATTCAGCGAATTTTAAAGGATTTTTATATGTTCCCAATAATTTAAAGAAATTTTGATGCATTTTAAGGGATTTGAAAGTTGTTCGTGGCAGGGGCGACGCAGACAGTATGGATGCCATGGATAAATCCATACATGGAAATTTTCATGTATGGAAATTCCATACATGAAAAACTGTCTGGAAAGATAATGTCTTTTACTTCAAAGTATTAAACGAATTTATATCTAGAAATGTTGTACGAAGGAAAACATTTTCTTTCAAATAAAGAAAAAGCAAAGAAAAAAATTTCGGTCTACCCCCCCCCATCGTAAATCCATACATGGAAAAAATGGGCTGCGCCGACCCTGCATTGTTTTACTACTAAGGGCTCACTGGCGCCATTAGTGAAAAACTGTTAAGTTGAATAAGTAGAAAAGGCACAGTGTGCTCAGACACGTTTTTTAATTTGCAAAATTATTTTCTAATTATCAGGATTTTTATTTTATATATTAATTCGATGTCTGACTCTTACAGACCTTTTCTACTGTGTCTGGAGAAAATCTATTTAAATTAGATGGCTGACAACAACATGGTTTTACTACTAAGGGCTCACTGGTGCCATTAGTGAAAAACTGTTTAGTTGCATAAGTAGAAAAAGCAGGATGTGTTCAGACACCTTTTTAATTTGCAAAATTATATTCTAATTATCCCGATTTTTATTTTATATATTAATTCGATGTCTAACTCTAACAGACCTTTTCTACTGTGTCTGAGGAAAATCTATTTAAATTAGATGGCTGACAACAACGTGGTTTTACTACTAACAATAAGGGCTCACTGGCGCCATTAGTGAAAAACTGTTAAGTTTCATAAGTAGAAAAGGTACGATGTGTTCAGACACGTTTTTTAATGTGCAAAATTATATTCTAATTATCCGGATTGTTATTTTATATATTAATTCGATGTCTGACTCTTACAGACCTTTTCTACTGTGTCTGGAGAAAGTCTATTTAAATTAGATGGCTGACAACAACATGGTTTCAGGGGCGGCGCAGGCAATATGGATGCCATGGAAAAATCCATACATGGAAATTTTCATGTATGGAAATTCCATACATGAAAAACTGTCTGGAAAGATAATGATTTTTGTTTCAAAGTATTAAACG
>CAJFCP010000186.1:1073287-1093880 GCA_904066005.1 Synergus itoensis
CCCCCCCCCCATCGTAAATCCATACATGGAAAAAATGGGCTGCGTTGGCCCTGGTTGGTGGAATTTAAGGGATTTCATGGGATATTAAAAATTTGAAGGGATTTCCTGGAATTTTAAGGTGTTTCCAGAAATTTCAAGTAATTTTTAGAGATTGTAACGAATTTTAAGTACTTTTAATACTTTTCTGTCAGGGTTTGTCTGAAAGTCAGGGAAAAGTCTGGGAAATTGAAAAAAAAAAAAAATCTTGTGGCCACCCTGAAAAAAAAAATAATATAATGATAATGACCATAATAATAATGGTACATCTTTGACTGCTTGAACTAGATGCACGTTCTCAACACTTTTTTAAAAAATGTTAGGAAACTAGACTAAGTGATTTAGATAGAGAAAATTAGCATTTGAGATTAGTCTTCTACATACACCTAAAGCAGTCAATGATGTGCTTATGCTGCAAAATTTACTGCAGAGGGAAAATTTCGAATGTCGAAGCTTTTGTGATTTTATGTTTTGATGGTATTGATTTGGGTTGAATTGGTAAAAGAATTATAAGTAGGAATTGGTTTTGACGTTATTTTAGGTTTAAGAACAAACTCATTGCCTCGGAGCGGCAGGACGTTGCCGCAGCAACCAGGCCTTAGATCTGGTCTTAGCACTGTTACGTCAGGTCTCATTGACCAAGAAGATAGCGATGGTGCTTTGTCCGCTCCCGAGTTTCCATCCATTAGGCGAGACAGAGGTAAGAAGAAGTGTGTTACCCATTTTCCAACCATCCAATGCACTGCCTTTCATATAATTACCTTGAAACTGATTCAATTTGATATCAATTTCTACATTCCATCATCAATTGATGATTTCATCAGCAAAATCCTTGAAATGTTAAAAACCCTGCTACAGAAAGGCAGGAATAAAACCAGTTGGAAATAGGATCTCGTAGTTCCTTGATTAGCACGTCAGACTTAATACCTCTTGTAGTTTGCTTCCGGATTTTCCGTAGAGAGTAACATCAGAATGTAACATAATAAAACTTAGATGCTAGATTGCCCAGATTGATTCACTAAATTGGAAGACAACAATTCCCAGGTTTCCGATTCAAAATTCAACATCGCGCGATAAAGAAACATGGGACTTTTTGTCAGAGCGTCAAACTCAAGACGTGTTAATGGACTATAACTTTAAGGAAGTATTCTAATAATTAATCGCAGGAAGAATACCATCATCGCCAAGTGTTTTTACTTCAGACGAATATCGAGCATGGTTGAGCCGAACACCTAGTACCAGCGCCTTGTACGAGCAGATTAGGGCCACGACGAATAGGCCACCACGTTATACCTACAGTGCAGAGAACATTCATGCAGCAGCGAATCAGGTATGATCTTATCTTGCAATTTAAAATTATCATCTAAATTTCTATACAAATTCAAAACTCTCTACACAGGCGGAGTATGGAGGATATGGAAGCTACAGACCCCTGTCGAGTACTCTAGATAGATTATCAACGAGATCAGCCTCAGCGCAACAAGTGAATCTAGCAAATCTAAGGGCGTCAACTGCCATCAGCTCCTCTTCTCATCGAACTGCAGGAAACCCAAGACCATCGTCAGTTGCTTCCAATGTTCGCTCTTCTCTCAGTCAAAAACCATCTCTTAGCAGCTCTGTTAATCAAAGAGCGACTTCTGTGAGGAGAATCAGGAATCTTTTAGACCTTGAATCCGCCAGAAGCATACCTACTCCCACGCCAACTAGAACTCAGGATCAAAGACTGCTAGACATTAATCCTGCAGGTGATGAGTCTTGTTCATCTTTCCTTTCCTTTGACATCGGATTTGTCTTTAGGGCGTTGGATCCAAGTGTTAAACTCAAAATTCTATTTTACACCCTTAAGCAAAAAGTTCATACGATTATTGTACTTGTTTCTTTGTTTCAGAGTTCCTCAAGTATAAGATAGAAAAGCCTCCAACGGTGGGCACTCCAAGTTCGACCAGCTCTATTTTGAGCTCTATTGGAGATACCGCTGGTGATGTTTCTAGTGGAGTTAATGGTTTGCTCTGGGTCCATCTGCTGGCAGGTCGTGGTCTTCGGTCGACTACTTCGTCTTCTGCAGCGACGACACCTTCTACTCCATCAGGTCAGCCAAGTTTAGGTACGTCCGTGAATGTTTAACATTCACGGCTGGACGCATGTCCCCCCTGAATATTAAAAAAATTCAAAAAGTCCACACCTAAAGAGCAAGAATTTTCTTTTGTATCTGAACAATGAAAGCACTACTCTATTCTCACCGCACCATCACCTGCACTCGAAGTTAGAAACTTGGATCGAGTGGCACTCTCATTTTACCAAATATGTTAACAAGCACTTGAGCACTTCAGCACCTATCCACTCTATGATCTTAAACACTACAAAGAATCTAAATCTAAATCTAAAGAAACATCGATGACTAAATTTTCATCTACAGGTACCTGCGCACTGAGGGATTTATACTGCGTTCTCGAGTGTGACAGGGTGCACAAAGCGAGGACAGTTGTCCGTACCGGCGATTTAATGTTTGACTGGGACGAGACCTTCGAATTAGATTTGGTAGGAAATCGACAACTAGACTTGCTGGTCTATTCCTGGGATCCGCAGCACAGGCACAAACTTTGTTACAAAGGATCTGTGCACTTGATTAGCCTTTTAAAGGAATCTCCTCTTCACCAACTGGCTTTGAAAGTCGAACCACGTGGAACGATTTACCTTAGATTAAGGTACACTGATGCACATCAAACATTTAGACGACGAGGATTGCCTGTTATATCCTTAGCTACCAGAGTCGCCCCTCTCTTTGGGGTCGACTTAGATACTGTCGTAAGTAACATTCTAAGTTAACTCACAAGATAAATCTCTTAAGAAGTGGAACTTGAGATGATCCTTCTGATTGCTAATTTAATTTAGGTTACTCGAGAGTCAAAGACTGGAGGTGTGCCAGGAGGAGTTTCGACTGCCTTGGCAATGAATGGTTCTCCTAATAATATTCCTATCATCGTCTGGCGGTGTGTAGAGGAAGTAGAAAGAAGAGGACTTGACATTATTGGTAGGATTTTAGAAAAAGAGTTGCCGAAGATTTTATAGAGTTGGTCAAACTGAATGTTGGCATTGTACTTTTGATTCTTTGCAGGCTTGTATCGACTTTGTGGATCAGCGTCGAAGAAAAGGATACTGAGAGAGGCCTTTGAGCGAAATGCTAGATCGGTTGACCTATCACCAGACAATGTTCCCGACATCAATGTTATCACAGGTGTTCTCAAGGATTATTTGAGAGAACTACCGGAGCCTCTCTTCACCAAGTGCCTCTACCAAATGGTGGTAGACGCGCTTATAATCTGCTCACCAAAGGATCCACAGAGTAACGCCAAACTCATGTTCAGCATCCTCGACTGTCTCCCGAAAGTTAACAAGGTAAGCTCTTGTTAAAAATACCTCCCTTCAAAATTATACACAACTTTATGCTTTAACTTTAATCCTTTAATTAAATTCCAGTGTACGCTAATCTACTTATTGGACCACTTGGCTCTCGTTCTTTCGCAATGTAACAAGATGTCACCAGGGAGTTTAGCAGTCTGCTTCGGCCCAGTGTTAATGTTGCACTCCGAAGAGAGTGGGCCGATGTTAGACTTCACCCAACCCATAGCTATGCTCAAGTATCTCCTGGAGATATGGCCCGTCAAGTCAGGTAATGTTATCGATCTTAACGATCTTCTTCCAGTTTTGCCGTTACTTTCATTTTTCTGCTTGATGCTGCAAGCTTCTCTGAATGATCTACAACAATAGCCTTAGTTACTTCGCAATTTTAAATGCAAGCAGTAAGGGCCAAGTAATCAGTAGCTTATTTCACAGACAGTTCGGAAGATTTCTACAGCCGCCTCAACAATTCCTCGAGTTACGCAACCACTCGACCACAGCAACACCAGCAGTCAGTCCTTGCACTCACAGCTGCAATCTCAGGCACAGCCTCACTTGGCGCATCAGGGACAGGGAACCTTGGGACGAACAGGGCAGCCCTGGCAGCAGCAACCCTCACTTCATCATCAGCCAACCACTACAGTACACGCAGTCCTCGCACCCTCTACTCGTCCTCCACCGCCGGTCAAGCCTCGACAGGTACGATGCTTGATTTCATTGATAATTTTCTTTTAGCAACCTTAAAGGTCTCATTCACTCGCATCCAAGCTTTAATCAGGTTCCGTTTGCAGCGTCGACGAGTGTTCTTTCATCCAGTTTATTTATCCTTGATCTCATTTTGATTGTCTGGTTGTCTTTTACATTTAGATCCTAAGATCCTGGCTTCTTTGTTAACTCTTCACAGCATAGACAATTCAATTCATAGACATTCAACTCCTTCTTCATTCCTCGACGCTTCATTCTTTAACCGATATCACAAATAGCTTTGGCAAATGTTGATTGTTGGATGCATTTTAAACTTACTCTAAAGCCTAAGCAGAAGGTTTGAGATAGAACTAACCAATCTCTTGACATCCTGTTGCACCAACATCATTTTCAGCTGGTCTAATTTTCTTTTCTGATCTAATTGGATAAATTCAGTTGTTTGATGACTGTATCTCAGGATGGTGTAACAGGATCATAATGTTCTCTTTCCTGCTTTGTAATTCGTTTCTTGAACTTAGGACGTTGTTGAAAGCATGGTAGATATCGAAGGATAACTATCATCTTCATTGTTAACTCTTCTCTCTCGATGCACTTCATCATTCAACACCATTGTCATCATCTCTTTCAAGTTTCACAAGTCTCTTCTAATTCAGCGCTTTCAGATTCCTGTACAAATGTGTACAAATGTATATTCGTGACGCCTTCATGCATGACTTATGTGTTATTTTACTTTGGGTGATATTTATAATTCTGCGTTTTAAAACAATCAGAGATGGACTTGGGGTTGTTTTCAACGGGAGACACATGTTCAGATGCTAAAAATTAGGTAGTTAGAGATCAGTTTCCTTGTATATTAGCCCATCCCTGAAAAGTATTTAACTACTGTCCGATCTTCTCGTGTGTAAACTATCGTATCATTTGTAACTATTGTTTACACCGTCATTCCATTTACATAGTGAGATTTACGTTGTCTTCTTTATCTTTTGTTTGGGCACGTATTCAGAGCAAACGCAAATTGCCGGCTCTACCAAAGCGCTGACAGCACAGAGACGCCGCTTCTTGCACAGGTACATTATCGTTATCATTTTCAATCACATTCATCCACTTTTTCATTCGTTCGTTCGTTCGTTTCACTGCATGTTCCATTTTCGAACCAGAGAGCAATCGGTTCTAAAATCGAAGATCTGAATTGAGAAATCTAACTTTATTCAAATCAATTCAAAATGTGCTGATGTTCTGAACATGTGCTAAGAGACATACGTAAATTTTGCACAGTAGTTTCAAATTTTTTAGGTGAACCTTCAATGATCCTAATTGATTTATTTAAGTATGTTAATGAGATTCTTAAAAAATAGTCAGATCTTCGGTATAGTTGCGGGCTTTAAGTGCATCTACAATTCTTTATCGTATTTTATCGCATTCACTACACTCTCTGGTATTTAATACAATTTTCCTTTCATGATAGAATTGTAAGATGATGTGATAATTTTTTTAGGGTATTAACTATGCCCAGATAATATGTCCGCATGGTACTTATACTCTGGCGTGTGTAGCGCAGCAAAAAAAAATTACTGAGAAAAATAATTGTAATCAAATACTTGTATACATATTATACTTGCACATTAACATTTTGTACATAATAAACCGTATTTACGAGAGATAATTTGGAGTAAGTTGGTTTTAATTCGATCATATTTTTAAAAGTGCTTGATGTTAAGCTTTTAGTGACTGCTAATTTTTTCAGTACAGAAGGTTAGTTATAAATCAGTTACTTTAAGCAAAATTCGTTAGCAAAGTTTCAATTGTCATCAAAAAATTGAAAAAGTACCAATGACAGTAGGAATGCATTCGAACAGTCAGCTTAAAGTAGTAACTAGTAACGTTAGATACTCAAAATCCCAAAGTAATGAAAAAAATTTACATTTTTTTCAGGTGATAGTCTCATCCCCCGGTTCCCCTAGCAGTGAGGATTCGACCTTCCAGGAGCGAAGTAACAATAAGAGCCACAATAATGGTCATACCAATGATCACAGTAACAGTCATAACAACGGTCATAACAACGGTCATAACAACGATCATAACAACGGTCACAGTAGTAGGCACAGCCCTCACAGTATGAATCACAATAGCCACAGCAACAATCACAACGGCCATAACAACAGTAACAACAGCAGCAATAAGGACCGAGGAAATTTGGGTTTCCCAAGGAATGAAAACCCAGAGCAAATAACACCAACTAGTAGTATTGACACCGAAGAAGGAAATTCAACGCATCCGGAAGAGGGTGAACGCGGCGTCGAAGGAGATGCTGAGGCCAGTGATGAAGATCATCTTGCAAAGAATCATTGAAATTCATCAATTAAGCCTCAACAGAGCAAAGGGTTCCAAAATCTTGAGACGCCAGTACTCAAAGGGACCAGAACTAGGATTTTGGCCTCGATGCTATCGAAAAAAAATTGGGCGAAGGACGAGGCCTAGGTAGGAAATCATACGAAAGATAAAGAGAATCGAACTTGTAGATTGTGTTATAAAATTTGTTGTGTGCAAAGAACGAGTATACTGATACATGTATCTAAGAATGAGAATGAAAGGTTTCATTTGCATGGTTGCAAAAAAGACAAACCAACTTAGGAAAAAAGTCTATCTTGCTTAACGCAAGATTTTTCTACTATACTTTTTTTAACTATACTTTTGAACTCTTAAAATACTTTTCTCACTCTTCGATCGCCCTAAACAAGTTCAGACCTTTGCGCTTTTGAGCTACTGATTCTAAAATCGTATCTTAAACATTGAACGAAGCTTTGTACATTCGTAATAATTTTCTAACTTTTTCCAAGATTTTCCCATGAAGGGATGGATCCTTTCTTGGGAAAATCTCTAATCGTAATATCTACGTATTTTTAACTTTCTACTTCTCATCTTTTATTCTTTTACCTATCGAATCAGCAGAGAACTGAAGAAAAATAAAGCGCAAAGAAATAAGTTAATAGAAATACAAAAACATACACAAAGACTAAATTGAACGAAAGGAACATAAACTATAATGACGTACATGAGACTCGGTTTATATGCAGTATATTATATTACACATATTCTATATAGAATAGTTACGATATACATGTGCTTTTGATAAAGACTATTACTTGTAGCTTTAGCCAGTACACGTACATGAGAACAGCAACAAATAAAAAAAAGAAATCGAGATACAACTATTGATACTAACGATATACATACATGAATAGTTATATTATACAAAAACAAAACTAATTATATATAAATATATATATATATATATATATTATACATATATACATACAGGCATTCATACGATTTGTATATATACGTGTACGCGATGAATAAGAAAGGAATATATGAATCAACTGTTTATGTCTGACAATAGGGAGAAAGGAGGGAACCCTGAAACTTACCCAAGCGATAATAATTAACGAGTTACAAAAGAAAAAGGAGTTTAAACTATGAAATCCAGTAATATCCAGTATTATTACTCTACGTCTAAAGTAACATTAGAACAGACTGCGTTACGTTTATTCGTGAAAATGACTGCAGGGGACGCGTGCACGAACGACTAATCACGTAAACCGCCCTTATTGCAATCTGTAACATAATACCCGCAATACACTAATTTCGCACAGTTAGTCTTATCGTTGAAAAGAGTCGTTTATTAATTAATACAGTAGAGATTGAAATCATTGTATAGTGTGTGTATCATACCATATACTATTATAGTTATACCTACTCTCGTCCCCTCGTAAAATTGCCTAGACTCTGGCCCAAAGGTTGCCCAAAATTACACCCGAGTACAATTTTTTAAAAGTTTTTTTGATACATCAAAAATTTGATATTGGGCCATCCTATCGAATATACTTGTTCAAGAAAAACTAGATACCACGTTCTTAAAATTTCAAAGTTTCAAATCAAGATTTTTTAACGAGGAATTGACAACTTAATCGATCGGTTGTACGCCTAGTTCTGATTTCCAGATATTTTAGGATATTTCAGTGACTTCAAAAGATTTCACTGAATTAAAGTCACTTAAAGTCATTCGAATTCTCTTGAAGACATTTGAAATCTCTTAATCATTGAATTCTTTTGAAAGTTCTGTAATCATTTGAAGTGATTTAAAATTATTTTTAGTGATTTTAGGGGACTTTGAGGAGTTTCAAAAGATTTTAAGTGATTTTATGGGGATTCAAAGAATTTTAAGTAATTTTAAGTGATTTTACAGATTTTCAAGGGATTTTGAAAAGGTTTAGTGATTTTAAAGAATTTTAAGTGATTCTAAAATTGTTAAGGAATCTCAAAAAATTTCGAGGGATTTTAAAACGTTTGAAGTGACTTTAAAGAATTGTAAGTAATTCTAAAAAATTATAAACCGTTTCAGGAGATTTCAGATATTTCAAGCGAATTCAGTAGATTTTTATGCGAATGTACACCTGATTTCACGAGTCGTCAACCCCTCGTCTTTTAAATATTTATTTGTATCGAAAATATTGCGAATTTTTCTTTTAAAATGATGATTGAAATGAAGATCTGTAGAACAGAAATACGCGTATCAAATAAGTTGAAAATAAATATATACCAAAGGGCTCCATGTTAACATAATATAAAAGAAGCACACTGCCGCAATTTTTTAAATTGACAGTTCTAATAATGTCACAGTTGACACTGATACTGAAACAATGGGAAAACGTGTGTAAGGAAGATGGTTAAGGGATGGTAAGGGAATTTGTCTTCTTTAAAGAAAATTATGTAACTATATACATCCCTCACATCTCCCTACAACGTCTTTTGTCATTTTTTCAGTTCATTACACCCTCTTAAGCATACAAAGTAAATAAGGAAACATAACAGTCTGATTAGTTCTCATTAATAATTCCAGACGTCCTGAGCGCACACTTTCAATTCATTACTTTGTACAAATTGAATTGAATCCTCCCACATAAGCCAAAGTTGTAAAAACACTTACACAGTATAATAACAAGGAAATTAGGGAATTATAAAAGAACATGAAAGATATTGAGGAATTCTATTAAAAAAATAGATTTCCTTTGATATTCATTGAGAAGTATAAAAACCCTTTTACAGTAGTATTGTTTCTCTCAAATTAACCGTAATTTTTTGCCTAATTTATAAACAAGATCAGAAAACAAAGAAAAGTGTTAAATGATAGCAGCAAAGAGAAACACTGAAAATCGACAAAGCAGAATACAGACTTAAATAATTAAGATTACGCTTGCATTACCTGAATATCTTGTGCAATCGTATTAATCGACTATTAATAACGAAACAATTTATTGCTTACTGCAAGTCATAAATTTCAGTACCAAGTCGAATCTGAAATTGGTAACAAAGAAAAAATATGAACAATTGCATTAAATTAATTTGAATGACTTGAAACAGTTCGATTTCAACATCGAAAATGAAGACGATTTGTTCGCTAAAAATTAATGACTCTTTCTTTTGATAACCTTATTAAAAACACGATGGACCATTTTTGTCATACTAAAACATTTTTAAGCGAGAAAGAGAGAAAGAGAGTGAGAAAGAGAGAGAGATTTTTTTACCAAATATCGAGTTTTCTTCAGGCTTCAATGAAATAAAAATTCATTGATCACGTGTACGCGTCTTATGAAGAAATCGAAGGCCCTGTTTTTACTCTAGACGAGTAGCTCTCAATAATTCGAAAAACTAAATAGCAAATTTTAAAAAACTATATAGAAAAATTTGAAAAACCTAGAAAAATTATGCAATTATTATAAACGCGATATGTTATTGATTCGATTCGCGATTTAAAAATAAAATCAGGGTATTTAAGGCGATCGTGAATTGATAACGTTTTATTGCAGTCGATCAGAAGAAATAGACTTGTAATACGAGGTGCTTTAATATTATTGTTGTTAAATTTCGAGATCACCATAAATAAATAAACGATTGAACGAACATTCAAGTGAAGTTCGATTTCGCTCGTTAGAAAAGGCAAACTTGATGGGGAAATAATGAGTATTTCATAAAAATAAAGTTGTACATATTCGAGACTTCATTCGCCCTCTCATGACTTTTCAGATTCGCGTAATTTTCATAATTTTTCAAATACATATCCCACATATTCTTCATTTCACATTTAATACTATACTTGTATAGCCACGTAAACGACCAGAGACTAGCATTCTATAAAAAAGAATAATTGATCTCTTTGCCGAGTTTTAGTAATAAGTGCCCTGTTAACGGTGTCTCCCTAAAATTATCATTTTACGAAATTTCATTTAATTTTTAACAATTTTTTTAGATATTTTATGGGATTTTGAGTAATCTAAAAAGATTTAACGATATGTTGTTGTTTTTTAAGTGATTTTAAAAACTTTTAAGGGATTTCACGAAATTTCATTGGATTTTGAATGATTTTAGAAAATTTAAAAGGATTTTACGAACTTACAGAGATTCCTGAAATTAGATCAGATTATTATTATATATATAATTATATTCTGAATTATTTTGCATACTTTACTAAATGTTTGGCGAAATTCCGGAAAGTTTGCGAAAATTGGCGTCCCAAAAATCTCAGCATCTTTTTAGCAAAAGGAGTGCAAAAACTAGAAATTACTGTAAAAATTAATGTAATTGTAAAAAAAAAAATATATAAAACGTTCGTCAGACTAGACGTCAGAACTTCAACCAAATAATTTTTAAAAAAGGTTTGTGAGGGGGAATGAAAACCGAATTGTTATTGATTCTGAATTATTATTTAATTATAAATTGGATGAGATATTTAAATTATGTTATGAATATTTAAGGGGGACATTCGTGACTTTCTTCCTTGCCCAAGCAGAAGCAAATTAGATCGCAGGGTTACCCTAAGCTTAGATCGTCCTACATATCATAAAAATGTTACTTAGAATCGCTATGCAGGAGACAGGCCTACTGATAAATAAAAAAATAAACAAATTAAAAAAAAACACCAATTTAATGGGCCTCCTTTGAGTAACCTTAACTATCACAATAGTGATCGCCTCGAAGGTCAAGATTTATGAGAATTCGCCTCGCATTAGTCGCAATTGTAATCCACAATCATATACCTAATCCAGGTCTAAAGATGAAATAAAGATAAAGATGAAATCAAAATTCTATAGTTAGATTCTTCTCAAAATTTATGTGCTTCCTGTGTTTTACCATTAATTAAAGAATTAAATAAAGGAAAGAAGAAGTACTTTTTAGGAAAAATTATGTGAAAATTGTAGCTCTTTCATAAATTGTTATTCTCTTCAGAAATTCTGTTAGAAAAATTAGAGACAAAAGACATTTTCCGAAAAGCAATTAAATAGGAAATTAAATTGAAAATATTAACTATTTTTTCTCTTAATGAAGAAATAACTTAATTTGGCGACGCGAAAGCTTGAAATAATGATATTTATCGTCGAAACCTTCGTCTTCGTACATATCCTTTTTGAGATCTGATAGCTTTTTATATACGAAGGGAGAAGGAACGAAAAACCTAAGTAGGAGTGAGAGTCGCATCTCTATATAACATAAAATACGAATATATAATTATATACTATTGCTTAAAAAAGTGACGGAACGGTTGAACGAAACTATTTATTTTCTAACGAAACAAGGCATTAAATACACATTAATCACCGCAGATACAATTTTTCATTGAATTAGAGATATATTCCTGAAACTTATTGGAAATCTACATGCACGATATGCGTATGATGAGAAAAAAAAGAGAGAACCTTAGTAGTTCCATTTTCTATCACTAATATTATAACATAAGTGAACCACTATCATATATATCATCAAGTGAACTATTAAAACAGCAATTAGAGTTTCTGAAATTTTTCTTCATTCAACTTCCTTCTTTAATTGAAAATGAATTTATTTGTGATAAGCAGTAGAGAATGCTATTCAAGTTTTGGGAACTCAAATTGAGGTTTTGATATCAAACTGCGAGTATTCGATTTAAGTACTGACTGATTGTAATTTCTTAACTACAGCTCCCTTTATTATGCGAGTCTACGATTTAAGCTTACGGTTATGAGACGAAAAGTATGGATTTGTGTGTGAAAAAAACTGTATCTATTATATTAAAAAAAAACTTGAATATTCTGATGAAATAATTCAACAGATACTGATGGATTATTTTAAAAAGTAAAACAAAAGAGAGTAAAGAGAAAATTTAGAAAAAACAACAGCCAAAAAACGGTTTGAAAAAGCAAACTCTTGTTAAATCAATTGTAAAAATATTGGTTGGGAGCGACAAGAAACTTTGAGAATGCCAACAATTGCTAACAGTTGACTTAGACTAGTTCTTGTTTTAAATAAATTAATTTATAGTATTATGTATATCAATATCAATGTTAATTCTAAGCAGAGAAAAAATATCGAATGCTAGACTCTAAAAGTTGGTTAGATACTCAATAAAACAAAAAAAAAAAATAAGTAACTGTTAAAACCTTATATTGCAATAGAGAAAACGAGAATCCTAAAAGTTGTGATGTCCCATAAATATAAAAACCGGTTATGAGCTTGGTAGTTTATCAATTTTTTATCTAACCAACTTTTTCATGCTTCGGAAAAAATAGGACCTGGTACGAATATAAATCCTAGATAAGCTTGTACGTATAATTATAGATACGTATAATTATAATAGTTAAATGTTCACAATGACTGAATTTTGAATTAGTAGATTAAAGTTTCTTGTTCTCGTCAGCCAAATGATCAATATAAAGATGAAATATATTTGCAATTGATTAGAATTGCTTAAGGATTGCAAAATGTAAAGATACAAATTGTAATAGTATCAAGAAGAAGAATTGAATGAGTGAATGTGAGGTGAAGCTAACTAGTAATATGTCTAGTAGTAACCGTAAATATTAATGTACATTGAGTGGGAAAAATAGGCACGGCCAGGCGATTGGATCGCTCGAGAATTGAAAATTCTAAGTATAAATATATAAATACTAAAAAGGTATATATATATAAATATAAATATGAAAAATAGACGGTGTACCAGCAGGCAAGTATATCTCTATCAGTATTTATACGTGCGACGTATCATGTATACATGATTTTCATTGATCATTATCTTTAGTGAATTATTCTAAAAGACGTTGATGCTATCACCCGTAGAGACTAAAATTATCATAGTAGCATATATATTATATGAATTATAAATATATATAAATATATATCGAAGAAGCGTGCACGTTTTGATTGACCGATCGCTCGTGCTTACGAAACACAGCTTGTGAGTGTGTTGAGTGTATAATATACTGAATGATTTTTTGATTGTATGAATGATTAAATAAGTGAGTGAAAAAAGAGCGTCAATTGTATCAAAGAAAAGATGATAAGGATTTGCGGGATGGGGTCGGGGAATTTTAAAAGAAGGTATTAACCGACTATACGAATCAATATTAGGTAATATAGTAACGCGTGAAACTTTAAAAGGGTAGAACTACTGTTGTTTCGTTAATTGTTTTCATAGATTTTATTGATACCGTCTCCACGTCTCGTGCGACGCGACAGCAGTTATCGATTTTTTAGTGGAAATTAATTTTCCTCTAAGATGTGCAATTTATGAGAATAATTATTATAGTATCATTCATACGAGGCAAGATATATTTTTTGCGTATTTGTTTTAGTGATATTTTTTAGAGAAAATTTAAGTCATGTCTGGTTAACGCTTTTTATTTAATTTCATTTTGTAGATCACTAATTAAAAACAACTACGGAATTGGCTACTATATTAGCGTATAAAGAAATTGACACGGTATGAAAATTAATATTTAAAAGTTGATTATGGGAATGGGCAAAAAATTCTAGAAAATATTTTATGTTTAATTAACATATTCGTTTAATGATATATTTTGGTTAATTCATAAAAGGTAATTTAACAAAATATTATTTTAGGTTCAAGTTTGATTAATTTCTCGTTTCAGTATTTTTAATTTTTGAATTAAAAAACTTGTAATTCCTTGACTAATTTCAGGAATCTCAGTAAGTCTTATAAAATTCCTTAAAATCACTTTTTTTTAGATAGAAATAGTTGTTTCCATTTGGTTAGAATTGATATGTTTTTGTAAATAATTACTGTTTTTATAGATCAAAGTTGAAAGAATTTCACTTTAGAGAGACAGCCTCGAATTACTAGAGTATGTTAAATTTAATTAATTCGATTAAATAAAACAAAATTAAACACAAAATCAAAAAGTGACACTCGCTGATAATCATTATAGCTTGTATTTATTAATATGTTTCAAACCTTCTGTTACATATTTAAAAAAATCATAATTATTTAGATACGTTATACGTTATCTATTACGTTAAACGTCTCTTTGGTTAAAATGTTGTGGGATGATTTGACTTTCAAAAGGTGCTACGGTTGTACAGTGTTTTCTGTAACTCAGCTTGAAGTGCACAAAGGAAAGTTAAGTGAAAAAGAGAAGTTATGTTAGTGAAAAATATTTCAGTGAAAAAGTTATTGAAGAAAAAAGAAATTAATGGATGAATGTCTTACTTTTCATAAAAAAAAAGCATTTAATTTTGAATTTACTATAAATAAAGCTGCTGGGTGCAGAAAATATGTTTTTCACTTTACTATTCATTTCCAGGGTTGGAGTAATACTAGTCAATTGGAAGGTTCCAATTTCGAGAAATCAAAGTCATTGGAACGTAAGATTTTTAATTAAAGATGTGAAAGAGCCAAGCTTACCGCGAGACATGGTCACGGAGTGCCAGGAATATTTTTCTAAGTTGCAAAGTGTAATAATAAATTAATGACGTTGCATTATCGTTATTAGAGTATATTATAGTATATATCGATATTTTAACTAGGCAATGAAACGAGAGTAATGTTACACAGTATATTATTGTCGATTTCGTAGCGATCGGTGATCTCGCGCCCGCTTCTTCGTCATTAGGAGAATGCATTAGCTATTGAACAAAAAGCAAAAAAAAGAAGAGTTAATCAAGTTGTAGAGAGGAGTGTCGTGTGCACATTTGCACAAAGCGAAGTCGATTGATATTGATTATTATTTCCACGTTTTGAAAGAGCGCTTGAAATAATATAATGATTATATAACGAGTGGTCGAGAACACTACTGAATTGCAATTTGTAGCGACGATAAAAAAAACAAGTAATTTAAATGTGTGGAGAAGATAAAATAGCGAGATAAAGAAAGAGTTATTAACAATATATAACACAAACGTGTAACTCGTCTCGAAGAGATGGACAAGTGAATCATTCTGTCAGTCACCTCACCTATATTATACAATGTCATAATACTATGCTGCCATACAATATAAATATATGTCTACAATAAGGAGTATATTGCTAAAATATTGCAAATAAATATGTTATAAGTACACGCCTCGACAAAGACCTCGTTGCTCCTTTTTTTTTTTACTTTCATTGATCTTCCACCGCGAGAATTTTCGAAGCTGATGAAACACGTATTCGACGTGTTCAAAATGAAATATAATACACGAGAAAATAACTTGATTCGTGTTCACGCGATGTGCGATTGATCTTGAATTTGATGTCATTTTAAGATTGTACTGTTTTTCAAGCTTAAATTTTTGTTTAAGAAACGTCAGTGACACGTTCGATATTTATGCGATCAATGTAAAATAGTTCCGTAGACAAAGTCTTTGATTTAATAAAGAATTTATTAAAAATTCAAAGTTTCCTTTCGAAAATCCATGGCGTGGTGGAATAGTCGGATCGGGTTTTATTTTCTGACTATTATAGAATCAGAATAATTATAATGACTTGTTTTCTCAGAGAAGTTAAACAATATTTAAAAGACTTTACTTTCTTATTCCTATTTGGTAAGGCATATATACGTATTAAGCATGCCCATGCAGTACTCACAATCATGAATAGTTCACATTATCGATAACTGGATCTGCTGGTTTTAAATTAATTCGATTGCACTATATTCGCTTATAAAAAGTTCGATAAAATTGCATAACTTTGATTGCGTACATAAATATCATAAAATATTTAATTCATACTCAATTATTATGCAAAAGAATTTAAATAGCTTACCCAAAATGCAATTAGGTAGAAAATCTTGGTTTTATAAAAGTATTTCTTAAATGGATTTTCAATGGGTTGAAGTTTCAGACGTTTAGTCTGAGGAATTTTTTTTTTATTTTATTTTTTTACATTTACTTGATTAAGAATATCAAAAAGAAGTTCTCATTATATTCTTATTTGCTTTTTACTTTATTCTTATTTGCTAGTAGAAAGTTACATGGCGTTGCTCAAGATTTTAAGAGATTTCAAGAGATTTTAAAGGTATTTTAAGAAATTTCGTATAGAGACTTAAAATTTTACGAAAATCTTCATGTATTCTCTTAAACTTTCTTGAAGTCTCTTCAAATTCCTTCAAATTAGTTAAAGTCAATTAAAATGTCTTTAAATATAGTGAAATCTCTGAAAAACCCTTTTGATAACTATTTTAAACATTTTTAAAAATCACTTTCACTTCCTAAAATCAATCAAAATCTCTTAGCATCTATTGACATGTTTTAAAATCCTTTAGTCTTTTAATCCCTTGAAATTCTTTAAAATCACTATAAATCTCGTGAAATCCTTTTATAATTTTTGAAATCTGATGAAGTCCCTTGAAATCCCTTGAAATTTTATGAAATCTCTTAAAATCCCGGGCAGCAGCGACTAAATTTCTTCTAGTAAATAAATACAAACTTTAGGTTCTGGAAACTTTGGAAAATTTTTATTGTTGATATTTTTATTCCAATAAATCTAAAAAAAAATCGTCAGACTAGAAACTTCAACCAAATTGTATTTTCAGCATTTTTACAATATTTATAAAACGATCCCGTATTCTAAATAAGGAAAATATTTCTCTCTGCGAAACAGAGAAAGTCACAGACAATGTAATAACCAAATTATCATTGCTCAGGCTTATTGTTATTAGATTCCTTCCATTTTTACTGCATAATTCATGCGGGATTATATGTAATTGCGGCCAGGCGAAAGTGTCGCTCAACTGAAAGTTAATTCGTAGAGAATGCATGCTGGGCATCAAAGAAGAAGTTTCAAATATGTGCGTTAATATCTTTTTGAAAAAATTAATATATTAGAAACACTGTATATTATTTTAAAGATTTTTAACACTTTTTATTTCAAAAACGTGATGTAAAAAGGAAGAGGACGAGAAAGAAAAGATAGAGATGAAGAGAAAGGCTGCTGAGAGTCGCATGTGCATAAAAAAAGAAGTGAAACTGTACCCAGACTATGTGCAGTTTACTGTTGCAATTGCTCACGGCAGGTAACGGCTATGTTCATTGACTTTTCAGACGATACTTCGCGAATTAACGATGATCAAAAGATTCAGTTATATTTTTTTCCTGATTTTTCTCTCGGTCCAACTTTTACTTAGTGATGGAATTCGATACAATCGTGAGTATTATTATAAGTATAGTTTTGCATAAATAATATACATATAAAACGCAGCATCTTCAGCAATCGAAAGCAACTGAGTTTACAGCAAGAAATCAATTCTCAGTAACAGATTGGTTTTCAGCAAGAATAATGGAAAGGAGACATCGCATGATTCAAAGAAGAATAGCAGTTCGTGAAGAACATGCACCAAAAGTTTGCTTTGGTACATTATATTATTTATTATTTAGTTTTATGTTAGTTTACAATATATTGTTTAAAATATGATATTCAATACAGATCTGGTAGGCTGTTTCATCGATCCGCCCCAACATTTGATTCTGAAACGACCACCCCAACATCCAAATGAAATTAAGACTCGATTTCTATTATACACTCGTGAAGAACGCCAAGTTCCAGACGTTATATATTATGGAGACAATTTCCAGTCTATTGAAAAATCGCACTTCAATTTCAGTAATGGACTCAAGGTTGTCATTCATGGTTACAAAGGCAGTGGTACTGACTTAGGTGCTATAAAAGGAGCCCATGCATTTCTCGATGTGGTATGTAATGTGTAGAAATTATTGTTTCTTTCCATTTTACAATTGACGATTGAAATATATTCAAATGAAATGATAGGTACTCTATCCATTTACTAAACGATTATATCTCAGGAAGACACAAATGTAATGCTTCTGGATTGGACAAGAGGAGCCGGAACTTCATATAGTAATGCAGTTGCTAACACAGAACTAGTTGGTCGTCAACTCGCTCTCGTTTTGCAAGATGTCATAAAATTGGGAACAAGTCCTAAAAACATCCATGTAATCGGTTTTAGCTTGGGAGCTCATGTGGCCGGCTGTGCTTCAGAAGTTTTGAAAAAGAGGAACTACTTGATAGGCCGAATTACAGGATTAGATCCTGCCTCTCCATTTTTCAGAAATCACCTCTTCAGGGAGAAATCTAGAAAACTTGATGTATCAGATGCAGATCTGGTGGATGTAATTCATACTGATGGCTCTAGAGACCTCGTTGATGGATTTGGTCTCTTGAAACCTATCGGTCATATCGATTTTTTTCCTAATGGTGGCAGAGAACAACCTGGATGTAATGATGTGAAAAACGCTGTTGTCGTTAGTCATCAAAATGGTGAGAAAAAGTGCAATTAGTAGTGAGAAAAGTGCAATTGTAGTATTATCTCCTCTTTTTGAGAAAAATTCATTAATTTCGATTTTTCCTCAGGTGATCATCTGGATAGAAGTATTGCCTGCAGCCATTTACGAGCTTGGCAGCTGTTTGTAGACACCATCGAAAATGAAAAAAGCGAATGTAAATTCGAAGCCTGGCCCTGCAGTGTTGGAGGAGGATCATATGTTCTGGGGAATTGTTTTCCTCCAATGGGGACAAAACGGAACCAGGAAATGGGATACGCAGCCAACCGAGGTCCTTTGGGCATCTACTACTTGGCCACGAGGCCTGAACCACCATTCTGCGGTACTGCATAATAGGGTCGATTAATTTCCGATTTGTTTATTAATTGTGGACGTACTTATATCGACATTTGACGATTGTGTCAAACTCGAAGGACACGTTTTTAGGTGAACCGTTTCGAGCCAAGATTGAGACGACTGAGGGAGCTCCAAGGACTAGAGGGATGTTGTATTTGAGAATCAATCATGGAAATTCTACTACTATGTTCAAGATTCCATGCGAGTGAGATGTTTCTAAAATTCAATTTAAAAAATTATGTTATTAAAGATATTTAATTTTAATGCAATTTTTTTAGTCTGTTTGGTATAAGGGATGAACCTTTCATCTTCTACAACATTGCAGCAACCAAGTTTCGAGCGATTACTGAAGATACTAAAGAAATAATTGGAAATATTTGGTATCGTCCTGATGTAAATGAAGCTGAGAATAATAATAATAACACCACGGTTGAACCTATTGGGTCCATATTATTTCTGAACAAACTTGCCCTTGAGGATCGAAGAGGCAATAGGTTTGTGAATGTTTAAAATACTTTATGACTAATATAATTTTGGAAGTCACTTTTTATGTCCTTATTAATTATAATTACAAAAACAATACTTTCTTTTTAATAGGTGGGAATTTTGCAGAAGTAAGACTCCAATAGAATACGTGGAAGAAACGTTGATTTTACAAAATGGAATTTGTATTCCATGAAATGATTAAGAAGGTACCTCAGAAAAATGTTAAAAACATACTTTAAACTATTGGTTTTAACTTTCTGTCAATCTGCAAAAATAAAATAATTATGTCAAGTTGCAAATTTAATGATTGAAGCAAAGAAATATCTTTGTTTAAAGTTATAATCCTGTCTAAAAAAAAGTCATATATCTTGAAAATATCGAAGATATTGTTGTCAAAAACCTGATTTGTTTTTTGGAAATTGAGCGAATTGTGTAAATATGGATATTAAGTTTGAAACGATTTAAAATAAAGTTTAAAATAAAGTTTAAAATAAATAAATTTAATAAATTGAAAAATTTAAATTTATGCGCCAGGTAAAATCCAAGATTTTTGAATGCCTTTGAAATATGTTAAAGTTATATTAATTTCGCGTCATTTAGAATTTTTTAAGAATTTTTTACCGCTTAGTATAAAAAATACTTACTTTTCAAATTCATTATATGAATGCGTTGAATCACCTGAAACATAAACAGAAATAATATTTGTAAAAATCTAGAAACATTTCTATTTTCACTATTTTAAACATTTAAATTATAATGTTATATCAAGAATAATTACATAATATATAGTTACTTAAAAGACTATAATCAACTTACCTGTAGCCTAAGAAGTGATGTTATCAAAAATTAAACAAGATCACTATAAAAAAGACACCATTTAAAAAGTATTAACTATTATGTAATTTAAAATTACACATAAAAATGAATAAAAACGAGGATAAAGAAAAATATAATATTGTAGAATACTTTCTTATAATCAATCTATGTATTATAAAATCAATGAACTTGAAACAAAAAACTCCATTAA
>CAJFCP010000186.1:1108880-1119754 GCA_904066005.1 Synergus itoensis
GGTGATTCAACGCATTCATATAATGAATTTGAAAAGTAAGTATTTTTGCAGCTACTAACATTATTTTTTTTTAGAACTTTAATTCTCGCTTTCAGATAATCAGTTTTTAAAAATATATATTTCTAAATTCAAATTTGTTCCTATAATAGCAAATATAAGGATCATATAATTTTGTAAGTCATGTATGATCATGTATTCTTTTTGAGAATTGAATGGAATATATTTTGAACCTTTTGATTATTTTTATCATTATCGACAGGAACAGAACAGTAATCTGCTCAAGTCTGAAGAGAATTTCCTCAAATGGAATTATCACACTCTTTGATCACACCTAAGTCATCTGTCATATTGATGTTACACTGTATCTACATGAAGGCAACGAGGCAACTAATATCGATCGAATTCAAGGAAATCTGGGAAATCTACACATGGATGGTGAGTGAATTGAAAAACTAATTTTCTATGTTTTTTATCTATCTTCTGACCATTTGTACCCTTTTCCAAAGATATTAATATCTTTGCTTTTTCGAATTCAAATTATTCTGCGAATCCCGACACAAACTCAGTAGATAACATATCATTAGAGTCGGTATCGCGGAGAACCGGGACTACACGAATTACAACCCAACCTAACCTAATCCACGATTGATATAAACAACTTTGAACACGCGTGTAACTTTAAAATCTGGAACATAATTAGATTGCACATTTTACAAGTTTAATTGACAGGGAAATACATTGATATTTGCAAATTTCCTGTAGAAAGTGTATTTTCGATAAAAATGAGTCATATAGTAGTGATACGCAGTTACAAACCTGGTGACGAAGTAAATTGTCGTCAAATGGTCAAGGATGGTGTGATGTCCTCGATGAACGCCGCATTCTTTGGCAACTTGTTAAAGGAATTTACTTTCCAGTTGATGATTCTTTTTGCGGCTATTATGTTTATATTCTTCGGAATGCCGTTCTCAATTTGTTTCTCTGTCATTCCTGTCGTTATTTTCATTATGTACATTGGAACGTATGTAGGATACACTACAAAAGCTATGGAAGTTGATCATGAAATAAGTAAAATTTCAAGGTAAAATTACGAATATTATGGATATATTTGTTGATACTTAGAGTCGATGACATCCTTGAGTTGATATAATTTAGCTGATTTTGAAATCGTTGAGATCGTTCACAGTTTACATGTTGAGTTTTAGTATTACTAAGTTTAGTATCCTTTTCGAATATAAAATCATTTCTTTCTTTGTTAATTTTGTGTAAAAAGCATCTGCTAATGTATCACACATTTTGAAATTATAACTTAGATTGCAATTTTTGTCCTTAGACAATTTTTTGACTGACTGTCTTCTGATTAAGTTTTATAACGACTTCAGATTCTATATGGCGAATGCATTTTCCTGCTTTTGGGTTGCGGAAGCTTTCGAGCCGTATCTGATGTCTCGTCATCACAGCGAAAGGTATTACACAATCATGACCGAACAACAGTTTCGTGAATCGAATATAGATGTTTCTTCACAAGCGAAAAAAATCGTTGGGACAATTGCATTGGCCAAGAGTCGTACTGTGGAAAAAGGTGCGTGGATCAAGCGTCTTTGCGTTCACAAGGACTACAGGAGGAAAGGTATTGCCTCTTGTCTTTTAAACGTCGCTGTTGAATTTGCTATCGCTGAAGGTTATAGTTGTGCTAATATCGTCGCTTCCGAATATACTGCTGGTGGTAGAGAATTATGTTTAAAAAAAGGCTTTGAATTGAAACAAATGTACCACAAACCTGTCGTTGGTACTCTAATCACGACTTTAATGTTTGAATTGACTTACCAAATCAAGCCTAATGAAAATAATTACAATAATTATAATCCTTATAGAAGGAGCGTCGCTGATTGACTTAATCTCTATTTCTTTTCTTCTTTAGAAATTCTTTTTTTACATTTATATAATTCAATATAGGTTGTACTATTTATAGAACAATCTTTCATAATTTTATAGAATTTTTTTTTGTTAACAAAATAGGATTAAGGAGACTCAAATTATATATAGAAAGAGGAAGAGAAGCTTAAGCGTTTTTTTTTTTAAATAATCATAGTGAATATAGTTGCGTTCACTTTGTGCCAAAGCAGTAGACTGAAGAACTTTATACAACTATGATATACATAATAGTATTTTTAATAGAATAAAAAACAGTATACAATTTTTTAATATGCTCAATATTTAATATCGTTAAATCATTTCATTCAGTATATAAAGAGATCATATTAGTTTAAAATATTTAACATGATCACATTTTTCGTATATTTGTAAGCAAAGTATTGTTTCACAATACAGTATAAATGTTGGAATAATTCTTACATATTTTATTTAGTATTATAAACTTTCACTTTTTCATAGCATTCCAATATTGTTCAAGCTCTCGTCCCTCCCAGTGTTTATTCTCCATCTTCGATAGATACCTGGAATGTTGGTTTTTAAAAATCGGATTCAGTTTGATAATACTTTTTTTTATACTTTTTTGTTTTATCGAAGATTAGGTCTGCTTGATTGTATTGTCTAATGTCTGAAGCCTTAATTATGTATTTAAAGCTGTCGTTAGAATTGCATACTAGATAGTGATGAGTCCATGCTTTTCCAGTTTTTCAAACTCACCATCATCGATCGTAGTTCTTTAGGTGCTTTTCGAGAATTACATTCACAGAAATATGTCGCGTACGTCAACAGTTAAACGAGACACTTTAAGAGTCTCTGATAGCGGGAACTATCCAAAAATAAAAGATTGTCAGTTGCTATTGATATTTTTGTGAATTAAAAATTCGAACCGATGAACGTTTATGATCTGTACAGCTGTCTCTGTATTTGTATGAGTCTAATACTTCGTGGTCTAATCCAAGGGGCAAATAATTTGTAAAATCTCTGATTTATTAGGATTTTGATCATTTTAATTTAAAATTCATCGAATTTCGTAGTTATGACCCCCTCGGTTTAATCACTTCTATGCTTGAGTATGTAGTCACACAGAGAAATTTTTGAATGGATGTTACTTTGAGTAAATCTGTCATGTTGCATACGTACCATGCAAATAGAAATTAAAGTAATTAAAAGAATTCAAGGCTTGACAAAATTGCTCATAGAAAGAAATCTTCGTGCCTTTGCAATACAAACATGTTAGTGATAAAGGAAATCATGGACAGTGTTAATAGTTTACAAGAGAGAGTGAAAATGAAAACATTCTACTATTTTGTAAGAAGATTATAAATATTATCTAATACTTACTTTTCTTGAATCTCCTTTAGTATTAGCTTTTCTTTGTCAGATATTCCGTTTATGACGACTTCCATGTTGATCTTCAATTGATTCAAATTTTGTATTCCAACTAGATTTGTACTAACGTCTTCGCATTGCATTGCGTGCCAAACTGCAAGTTTACCCAATTCAATGTCATGATCCTAAAATTAATATATTTTTATGAATCGCTCTAGTTGAAAACGAGATACATATTTATTCGAGAATCTAAAAATTAAATGTGAAACGCACCTTGCAACAACGAGCAGCTTCTGCACATTTTTTCTTAGCTTCATCTGAAGCTGGGTGCCACTCTGGTGGGCCTTGATTTGTAAGAAGACCCATGCAGGGTGCGGCTGCGGTTATAATTCCAACGTTGTGTTTCTAGAATTATTAGATATTAAGATTTTAAGATTACATTATATTAGAGAATTAAAATTGAAATATCACTTAGTGTTAGTTCACCTTAAAGAATGGAATGTATTGTAGCAAAGTGTCGTCGATAAGTGTGTACCTTGTGTAACTCAAAATAGAAGCAATATTTATGTTGCTTCGTTCAATACATTCTTTGAGAATAGAGACAGGGTAGCCCGTGATGCCGATATGTCTTGCTTTACCTTCTAATACTTGTCTCGATAATTCTGGTAGTGTTTGACTTATAACAATATCCAGTGATGGCGCAAATTCTATATCGTGCACCTAAGTATTTGTATTTTTTATTCTGAAGCCTCTAAATATGGATAGAGTACAAATTTTGCAAATATTCGATCTTAAAATTCAACTTACTTGAATAATATCGACGTAATCAAGTCCCAATAATCCCAAACTCTTCTGAAAACTTTCTCTAGTTTTTTCCATCGTGAAATCAAACATGTGTTCGTAATCCAATTCGTATCTTCCAACTTTTGTAGCTATGTAATAAGCTTGTCTAGGTATATCTTTTAGGGCCTATTTTGCGTAATATTGGAGATTAGATAAGACAATATTAATGTTAATCTAGAAAATTTAGTTGAATTGAGTAATAAGTAATTATATTAGAACTCCATACCTTTCCAAGGACAGTTTCAGAACGTCCTTGTCCATACCATGGAGCTGTGTCGATGTAATTAACACCTTGCTTTATAGCTCGTTTAACTACCTCAATAGCTTCATTTTCATCAAAGGTGCTGGCAAGAGTAAAGTTTATTAGATTTGATTTAAATTTTTTTAGCTTAACAATACAAATATTTATTTGAAAAATTAAATTGAAAAATACCCATAGTGACAGCCGAATGGTCCGCCTCCTAGAGAAAGTTTGCTAACTTTGAGACCAGTTTTTCCAAGTGTACTATATTTCATAGCTTTAACAGCATTCAAGTCATGGAATCCTTCCACATAAGTTGGTGGTAAAGATTTCCTGAAATAAAATACTGATATTTGAAAATTGTTGACAGATAGCAACAGTTGATAGTTGAGAATAGAATAAATAAATTTTAAGGTATTTTCTAATTAATTTTAGAGCGAAAAATAAAACTGACATGTGATAGAGAATGTGCTGATAATATTAAATTAAATATAGGAAGATTAAAGGATGATAAATATTATGGAGAGTTTACGTTTTATAAAATTTAATTTAATATGAAATAATTAGTAGAGAGTGTGGATGAATGAAAGATAATCGCTATAGTTATGAAATGTAAGGAACTTTTAAATAATTATAGTTTTTCATTAATAAAGATATTTAAATGAACTTTTAGATTTCTATCGCCGTACAAATTTTGTCGGTTAGAATTTATAAAAGTACTTATGTAAACTGCGCTTAATTTATTTATAAGCAAGCAGAGGCGGTGAAAATATAGTATCAATTTGAAATTATTAATATAAAAGGGAAACATTTTTTTTTAATAATATAAGTTTTAATTAGCTAATATCACAATTTAAAGCCTTGTTGTTGTTTTAAACTTAAAATTATTCGATATGAATTTTTATAGGGAAAAAATAGACTTCTTACATTGTTCTTTTCAAATTTATACAATTTTCGAAATCACAAGTCACTGTTCTTTTGAACACTAAGGGCACTTTTTTAATGAATAATTTTATAAATTTGTATAACTTTTAAAAAATACAATCAACAATTTCCTATTTTGAGATTGAATAATTTTGTTAGCACATTCAATTCTCATGTGCGAAAGATTAATCACAACTGAGCCAGAATGCGAGGCAGAGGCGTAGTTGGACGTAGTTACAGAATTTGCAATGTTGCGCTGCTTGCAACGTTGCAGTCTTTTGATAACAAATGGAAAGTTAGATAGATTATAGAAATTTCTGATCATTGATAATATTGATATCAGAAAATCGCCATCTGAATTTTTTATTTACAAGTTTTCTTTTAAGTTTCTGCACATTAGAGCAAATATTAGTCGCCTTCAAGTACATGACGATCACCATTAGCTGGTAAAGTCGATAACGTATCTTTTGCTGGTACGCAAGGTTGTATAGAATCTATATTTAAGTTGAATAAGTTTATATAAATATAAGCACTTATCAAAGAAAAGTATTGTTTAGTTAACAGAATTGTTTTGATTAATTTTGTAGTTATTGAAAAAATATTAAAAAGGTGAATTACATTTAGGGCGTTGGACCCAAGTGTTAAGTTCAAAATTCCATTCTCCATTTTACTCAATTAAAATTATAGATAAATATTTTTTCGCTCTTTAGCGCTAATCTTTTTTCAAATATAAGATTGCGTACAAAGCGAAAAAATATTTAATTTCGATATTTTTTGTATAAAACGAAGAATTCAAAATCTAACTTCAAAATTAAATATTTTCATTTTATTTAAAAAATATTTGAAATAGATATTTTCTTGCTCTGTACGCATAATTCTAGTTGAAAATTGATTAATTATACAGAGGGAAAAAATTCAAATTTTAATATTTGTTAAGTAAAATGAAGAAATCGACTTTTTAGATTGGAACTCACCCCATATCATCTCTTAGACCTAAAAAATTCACGGTTTACGTTTTAAATTTTTTCTTGTGTGTTTTAGAAAAAAAAATGTTTATTTTCGTTTGTCGTAAACGTTGCAAACTTCAATCTCATCTGCATTTAAGTTTGATGAGTGAACTTGGCGGAAGTAGAGAATTAGAATTAGAATTAGATTCGTAGAGAATGAGGAATAATTCGTCGTCTTCTACGAGTTCTGTAATGGCACTTGTTTCATGTAAATCCAACTTGTTGGATGGAAATATATTCGTAGAGAGTCTGTAGATTTGACGAAGCTGTTGGATACATTTCTGAACGACTATAATGTTCTTGATTTTAGCAAAAATTTGAAAATTTTGCATAAAAATTTTAAAATTGTAATTATGTCATTTTTGCATTGGTATAAGGGATTTTTTTGGGGAATTCCTATTAAATTCACATTAAATTAGCACATAATTGTTTTATTTTATTGTTTAAGTTTAAATAGTTTTGCTATGATGAAAGTGCAGAAGTGACTGATAAAAATTAAATAATCTTCAACATCGTCGATTCCATTCTGTTAACTCGAGTCCTTTAGAGTGCCAGCATAAGCTGCTCTCAAAGATAGGATGTCAGCTTAAATGTTTAATGAATGGCTGTTTCGTCCTTTTGTTGTGCCACATAATTCACGCGCTCGTGACCGTATGCGCTGTTTTGCCGCGTTGCAGAAACTCAAAATCACATGAAGGTCTTGCAATTTCTAGAAGCACGTCAAATGTTTGAAATGAGAAAATTTATTGTCGATCAGTCTGAGTAGTTATTTAAATCGATTAAAGCAGAAATTATATGGGAGATCGAGGCACGTATTGATTCTGAGTTATCCACACTGTCCCGGATTGCCCCGCGTCCCGAATAACATCGGTCTCTCCTTCGACAGGATTAGCCATTTACAAACCTCCTTGTCACTTTAATTTAGTTACAATTTTCAGCTGAGCTTTGCTATATTATAAATACTAATATATTTGATTATTTATTCATTTTTCTTTTTTTCCAGATAAAATAATCATAGAAAGTGTCTTTGGTTCAAGTTTCGTCAATAATCTGACCTTCGTTGGTAATGCCTTCAAAGGAAAAGGAGAAATGGCAACAGGATTGCATCATTCGGATGGACTTACAAGTTGGCAATCCTAAAAGTTTCGGACGACTTGAGGAACTACTTTACCAGCAAGGTAAGTCCACTTTCAAACTTTGAACAAGTTAAGCGACTTAAAATAAAATGTAAAGTTTGGAAGGGTGAAGTATTGATTAAAATTTCCGCCCCAAAAAATGTAAAAATAACAGTCACTCAGAAGAGGACATAAAATTTTAAGCTCTTATATTCTGACGCTATATTGCTATACATAGCTGCTGTAATAATGCGTATAATGTATATATATGTACTTATATGGGTAATAGTGCGTTTTATTAGAGAACCTGAATACATATATCAACGTTATATGATACTAAAAATGTAAACTTTATAGATTCTGTAAAGCTTATCACAAATCACATGGGGTGTATCTGGTTCGAAAAAGATGCAATAACGTGTCAATTTTAAAGTTAAAGATTAACGATTTAGTTGAGATATGATTAACGATTGCAAGGTTGTTGGCGAAAAGTTGGGCGTGAAATTGCTTGCAAAGAGGTTTTTCGATAGTCGATACGTCCATTATAATTCGACGACAATTCTCATTCTGCTCGACACACGATGCTGCCATGAGTCAGCAAAATTTGGAAAACCAGGAAAACGAAGAGAAGTCAGGAATCATGATTCAGATTTCACACTTCTCTAGAGATTTTCCGCCCTTTATCCAAAAATAACACAAAACATACAAATTGCGAAGTTGCTCTGTAGGGATGAGTTTTTCGATCACAATGGTGAGGACAGTCTTAAATCAAAGTGTTGCGAACTTAGGGAGTTTACTCAAAAAATCTAACTTGTCGATATAGTTATAGTTTCCTTTGTTTTTCTTTCAAAAAAGTTTATTCTGTTTGTTCAGAAGTTCTAGAATCACAGGCAATTCAAAATGATCTGTAATATTAACATAGAAAATTATACAGAATGTCTGTCTACTGTGCGGGAATTTAAGGAACTTCGGAAATTGTCCGGGAATTATTATCAAATCCTTTGAAAAGAAACTATAAAATCCCGCCAAATCCCTAGTAATTCTTTAAAATCCTTAAATTCTTCTAAATTTTTTTTAAATCCCTTCAACTTCTTTAAAATCATTTAACATCTTTCGTAATTTCTCAAAATTCGCTAAAATAAACTGAAATCTCTTAAATTCCTCTTAATGCTCTTAAATTCCTTAAAAACTCTTGAAAATCTTTAAACTTTTTTGAATTCCTTGAAATAGTAGATTAATTTCCTACAATTCTTCATTGACTTTAAAAATGCGATTATTCAAAAATACCTATTTCCGCGTGTAATGAAGCATAGCGTATATTGCTATGTCGAATGAGTCTTTTACTTTTAAGCTCATTTTATCAACAATTAATTCCGAGACGATAGCGACTACAGTGTTATAAATAAGTTAGTGTTACAAATGACTCCTTTCAGCATTTTATATTCCGGGTTGTGCTTTTTTTTGTGAACAAATTGGCCGAGCGATAATGCTTCGATCGAGAAAAATTTATTGTCCTACGAAGAAAAAAAATGGTGGTAGCGGAAAAGTTCTACTGAACTAAAAGTGCCTGTTCAATTGAGTTACGTGGAGCATTTTTTCAGGAAGTAGCCAAGTGTTCTAAAATGATTAAGGCTTTTTCTCATGATTTAATACCTTTCTAAAATGTATATATATATTTATTGTATTATCGATTTTTCTTGAAAGAAATATAACGGAAAGTGAAAGAGATGCTAGATTCTTGTAAAAAAAGGTTCAACTGCTGAAAAAAATTGCTGCATGTACGACTACGGTAGTAATTTGTTGGCAAGCACCTTTGTTAAATTATAGCCACTTCCTCCTAATTGCTGGCAAACATTAGATTTTATTTTTCTTTTATCTGCAATTTTCTTTCGGTGGTACCAGGTATCTGCTTCACAAGCACGATGTTGAATTTTTATCTAATACTCCAATCTGCATATTCTATAAATTCAGTGAAAAAAGTTTGTGGTTTTCCATTTTGAGATTAGATTAATTAATATTTGAAGGGACTACAAGTTCGCACCCGGAAAAAAGGTTTGTATTGGAATGAATTAAAATGATTTTGAAAATGGACAAAAGCGATGTAAATTTGACCAAATTATAAATCAAGTTAATTAATTTCAATACTTCTCCTTTTTTATTTTTGTTACAAACCACGCATAAACCTTCTCAAGTGTCTCCCAAACAATGTATCGACCAACCAGAAATAACGTGCGAGAGCCTTGCTTGACAGAGATCGCTAAATCTATAATATCTTTCAAGATAAAAAAGCCTCAGGTCACGATAATATGTCTCAAGATATAAAATCCCTTCCAAGATCGTATTTAAATTGAAATTAAATTATACTATGTATACAAATAAAGAAAATGATATTTCTAACAAGAGAATACACACGTATAACAGACAAAAGTTCATTTTTATCACTTTTTACTCTGCTCTTTATAAAATAAGTTTCTTTCTTCTATAAAATATCCGGAGGTTTCTATTCTAAAAACAAATATTGCGCAGTATTTGTATCCTTTGATCATATCATCCTTGGTAAGGCTGGAATTTTATCTTTAGCCGAAATCGCAAGCGTACAAATTAAGATTGGTAAAAATTCAGCGCCTGAGGGAATATAATCCAGAACTTTCTTTTTATCAAATATAAGATCTTCCCCAGACATTAGTGATAAAGGGCGCATTATGGTCACTGTTCGAGGGAAGAACATAGTATAAGGAATGCGTTGACATAAATAATAATTGAGGTAATTAGAATATGTGCGAGTGTACAGAAAGGGAAAGCGTTATGTCAGGGACAAATGAAGAAAAGTTGAAAACACTGTTGTCGTGGAGCTGGGGGCTTAATTTAGAAATTATCGTTCTACGATCAGGACGAAGGTCCTAAAGTCGAGCGAACATTGTGGCTCGATGGTGAACTCTCGCATGTTTGTGAACGATAATCGATCTCGTTTCCCAACCAAGTCGACCTTAAAAATAGACTACGCCACTCTTCACACCCGCTTCTTCGGCATGTGCCGCGTAATTGCATCCCGGGCATAATATAATTTCAGTTGATATTAATTCTTGACTCTTGAATTTTGACTAAGCGATCTGAACATTTTAACAGGATGTCACTTTCTTGAATTCCTAGAAATCCTGTAAAATTTCTTGAAATTCCTTATATTCATCCGAATTTTTTTTAAATTCTCTTCAACCTCTTTAAAATCTTTTAAAATTGTTCGAAATTTCTCGAAATTTGCTGAAATCGATGAAAATCACTTTAAATCCTTTAAATTCTCTTTAAAATGCTTAAAATCTTTGAATCTTTCTTAAAATTATTTAAAATATCTTGAAATTCTTTAAAGTCGTCTTAAATCCCTTGAAATTCCATAAAATCATTAGAAATCTATAGTAAAGTTTCTAGAAAATTTTTTAATTCGGCTGAAGAGACACGTCACTGGTCAGTGGTTTGATTTTGAATCAG
>CAJFCP010000186.1:1120154-1238608 GCA_904066005.1 Synergus itoensis
CTGATTCAAAATCAAACCACTGACCAGTGACGTGTCTCTTCAGCCGACTGTTTTAAAATTACATATTTCAAGATGTTTTTTAATTGTAAACAAGTATGCATCGCATTATTTTTCATCATCAGTCTCACATCCAGAATGACTACATCAAAAATAGCAGATTGGATAGCAAATCTGATTCGGTACACGAGACACGACCTTCATGCCTATCAAGTAGTGATGCTCTTCGATGACAACGAAAAAAATGGAATCCCCAATGAGGAAAGCATTCATCGATTAATTTCTCGAAAGCTACTTACCTGGAAGATTAGTTTGGAAGAAGCAACAACCAGAAAAGCAGAAAATCTGAGTCTCAATCGATTTTTTCACAATCCTCGGGACACGTCACTCTTCCTTATTATCAGAACCGGCAATGACTCTGAAGACCTATCATCCTTATACAACTCACTGGAATTCATAAGCGAAATATCGAACGCAAAAAGTCGGCCAAAATGCCTTTATGTCGCTTCTGAAGAAATAAAGAATTACTTTGCTTATGCTAAATTCCTGAGGTTCTGTTGGACGAAGCATTTCATCGACGTAAGTATCCTCGAATACAAACACGCCAAGGGAAAAGTTCAGAATTCTGCGACGATGGTAAACCTTAATCCATTCACCAATACTACTACAAAAGTACCATTCCACAAGGGTTCTTTCCAAAAATTCGAATGGTTTCCCGAGAAAACTCATGATCTACACGGATTCGAAATGAAAGTAGGTGTCTTTCATGAACCTCCTGTCTGCTTCTTAACCTTCGACGAAAATGGAGACATTTTGAGCGTAACGGGAGAAGACATAATGCTGATACGGACTGTAGCCCAGGCTATGAACTTCAAGATTAAGTGGATTCTATCAACTGCAACCCGTTTTGGTATAATAAGCTGCGACAAATACCTGATGAAAGGTTTGTTAAAAGGAGTTATTTTCAACGAGATACATATGATCGGCGTCCTAGGTGGAAGGCTAGGCTCTTGTACGGAAACTTTCTACGAAATGACTGTAAACTTCGGACCTTACATGTTAGCCCTAGTGGTACCAATCACTCCAGGAGAATATTCTGAACTCTCACTTAATTGAAAGCTTTCAACTTTGGGCTACCTCGCCATTTTCTTCCTGATTACGTGGTGCCTGGGATGTTTATTAAAGTTTGATCACCAAAGCTGGGGAATCTTGGACATCTTGCTGATAGTACTTGGTATGCCGACACCACAAACTCCTCGGAAAGTAGCTGAACAAATTTTATTTGTCGCTTTGATCCTATCTTGCCTGTTACACTCGTCGTACATTTACTCAGTCTTCACCAATGTTGGCTTGCAAAAGACAACAGAGGTGGAATTGAAGACAATCAAGGACATTGTCGAATCTCCTCTTGAGCCGATGATTGGTCAAGAAAGTATGGGAGAACTCTTCAACTATTCGATTGGATATTCCCGGCTTTTGTTAAATAAATCAACAGTACATGGGATGTCATATCAGGATAGCTTGGATATCCTCGTGAAGAATAGATCCTCGGCTTGTGTCATAAAAGAAGCAGTTGCTCAGTGGAGAATTCAGCAAGAAAAAGATGAGAAGGGTAATCCTGTAATGAAAATTGTGGATGAGAGACTGTATTCAGGGATGTTGTTTTTGATGGTAGAAAGAAGATCTCCATTTCTGAGTCGTTTTAATCAGATTCTACGAAGAATAACCCAGGCTGGGATTTTTGAGGTATGGAGGGAGAGGAATTTGAAGGGAAGAAAAGTTGGACAAAAAAACTGGCATGAAATCTGGTCTTCACAAGAAGTAAAGTCAAATCTTATTTTGAAGCAGTTGACACTAGTTTTTTTCTGCGCTCATTCAATCGCCTGTCTCGTTTTTTTCTGCGAATTAGTTCTGTTCTATGTTAGAAAGCGATTTTAATTTTTTGGCGGTTTTAAGGACGCTCGTTGTAGATGGAAAGAAGTAGAATAATCAAAACGAGGTGTTAAAATTGTTTTATTTAATATATGACTTGAAATTAATAATAAATGACATTTCAGAATAACAGAATGTCATTACAATTACTTCTATGAAAGTAGTGTGTGAATAAAAATATCGTATTTGAATTACTGGATATTTTTCAATGCTACATTTTTTATAATATTAATTATTTTCTTCATAATCTTTCCTTCTTTTTTGGTTTTTTTATGAGTTTCATCTTTATGTATTTCAGGAAACATTCTCATCTATGAATATCCCAGAACGAAAGAGCAAATAAGAGCTGCGTGCCCGAAAAGGAACGATGAGAAACGTCAATTCAAAAAGGTAATTGGCACATTTTTAACATTTCCTCTCTAAAAAAGTGGCGTAACGAAATTTGTTTGAAACACCCTTAACTTCAATTTACTTAAGTCCCTACCGTTAATTGTGACTTATCCGAATTGTAATTACGGTGTTTTCCCAAATTACGGAAGACTAGAACTTTAACTTTAAAAACCTTGAATTCGGAAAATTCTTTTTTTTTACTATAAATATGATCCGGTCGATATTCTGATTAAGATTCATATTTGCGCTACTTTTGTCAGTACGCCTGCGTACTGTTCTGGTGATTTTAATAGGACTGTTTCGAGGGTCCATTGTGAACGTCTCTGTCATTTGAATTGTAAATGCGGTTATAGGTATAGGCTAGGCAAGAAGAAGGTAGGTTAAGAGGGTTTGTGCCAAGATGTTTCTATCTCAACCCCTCGGGCGAACGAACGGCTTACCGATCCGACAAAAACAATTTTCCCAACTCACATTCCTAACTGGAAAATTCATTCTCTTCCGGATAAAATTCGTCTTTCTGATAGTTTATTACAATAGATATTATATTTCTGGAACGTATATAACTTTACGTGCAGTTCAGTAGATAAGGTCAATATAATTCAGACTCGGGTGGAGTGCTTTGTTATAGAGTTCTTCAAGTTTCAACAATTTTAAATTGGAAATTTATCTACTCTCTATAATGATTTTGAGGCTACAATTTACATACATATTCATCAGAAAAGTAACAAAAGCATTTAAAACTTGAGAAGAAAAATTTTGGTTTTTTTACGTCTACTTTCCTGGTCTGTAATTTACAGCGGGGACACTGTTATATTATGTTCTAGAATTACTCGAGAACATACACATTACACACATTGTAATGAAAGAAATGCTTGTCACGTAGGAGTACTTTATATTCTTCTAGAGAATTTCCGCGAAGTTTTTCCGCAAGTTTTACATTCATTACGTAAATCGCCTCCCCAAAGCTTTTGAAAAAATAACAAGATTTAAAGAGATAATTAAAAATATGTTTTTAAATAAATATGTTTAAAAAACATTTATAAAATATTAGATGGGTGGTAAATATAAATAACGTTACTTTTTATTTGACCGGAAAAGTCAGGAAATGACCGGGAATTTGAAATCGTCCGCCGAATCGCCACACTGATTAGTTAAACTTCTTTGAAACGTGAAAGCTGTATAGCTGGAAGCATTGTTGTATTATAATGCAATAATGTCACTCATGAGTGGATCCATGTGTTAATCTGCAAGTTGGGTTCTCGAGCACCGGAAATTAGGCTAAAGTCCGTTTTCATGCGGTTTCCGTCACCGATCGCAATTCTAAAACTCATTATATTCGAATAGGTGGAACATGCAGCCATGATAAGCACATTCAATGTAACTACTTCTTCTAACTCGTGATAGTGTTAAAGAAATCTAAATTCCGAAAAAGTTTAGTTTAAAATATCTTAGTTTAGAATTAATTGTTTACATTTTGCACCAAAATGACCAAACCACAAGCAATCGTATCTGTCAGTAATATGTATTATTTTACGGAAAATAAAGCATTCGCGTGTTGTGCGCGTTTCCCAGGATGGATGGTTGCGGTCTTGTAATCGGTACCTTTACACCATACACGGTTGAAATAGAACCTCAAAACAGTGTACACACATAACACTATCACTCACTTTGATCCTGGTACCTTTCGTACCAGAATTCAGTCGATTCAGTGAATGCAGGGCGGTCTAGACTTTGTAGTTTCGTACACGCAATTCTAGCTTGCAACAGCTGTGAGCCTAGTAAACAAAGTTTATTATAGGCACAGCTATGTGCATAACAATTAGAATGAAATGCTGCACAGTATTATGTACAATAAATGAAAGGGCTGAAATTGGTTTCTACTTATTTTATATTCAGAGAAACTTGTATCAACAAATGAATGTAATTTCTTAAAATTTGTTTCTCTGAAGCAAACATTTTCTATAATACTTTAATTATCAGAATTAATTGAAGAATAATATGATAGAGCTCATTGATCCCTTTCTATTTTCAAATCCAATATTGTAGCCCTGGCTTTTAGTACACTGTGCCAAAAAGGAAGCATTCCGTGTTAGTGAAACTTATGCCTAAAGCAGCAAGTGCACGCGTTTATTACACTCGAAAGGAAAGCTTGATTCACAGTGCCGCAACACGCAAATCCGCCTTAAGTACATTCGCGATCGAGCCTTATTTCCTCCGCAGTCTTAATCCAAAGATTTAGAGCACCAACGATCCTTTGACTGCTGCTTTGTTGTATTTGACTACTATATATACATATACATATATATATCAGAGTATATATGTATATGTTAACACCATTCTTCTGATGTACCTTGAATTATCGCGACAGCTTTTCTCTTGCTGACTACATAACTCTCTCACTCGAATAAATTACTTTTCAACTTCCTTTTTCCTTATTTACAGAAAGTAAATACTAAATTTTCCTATTTTAAAAAAGTAACGTGCGAATTGCAAAATGTATGAATTTTTGGGGATTTCATGAGATTTTAAGTAATGTTTATGGAATTTGATAATATTTTGGAGGATTCTAAGCAACTTTAAGGAATTTTAAGATATTTTATGATATTTATTTTCAGAAATTTTAAGGGATTTGGTGAGATTTCATTCGATTTTCAAGAATTTTAAGGTATTTAACGAGATTTCATGGAATTTTGAGTAATTTTAAAAGATTTAATGAGACTTCATGGGGTTTTGAGTAATTTTAAGTAATTCTAAAGAATATCAAGTGATTTTACGAAATTTAAAAGAATTCCACCAGATTTTGAAGGATGTTAAAGTATTTTAAAGAATTTTATGAAACTTGTAGAGATTCCTGAAATTAGACAAGGAATTACAAGTTTCTATATTTAAAAAATTATAAATTCTCAATTATTTTGTATACTTTTAAAATCTCTTCAATTTTTTTTAATCCTTTGATTTGAAATTGTTTAGAATCCTCTGAATCTTTTTAGCAAAAGGTGAAATTAATCGCGGGCGATCATAGTTGCTAGTTATTAAGAAATTATTAATTATAACTAAAAAAATATATAGTAAAGGCAAAAACATTTGCTTGTGGCTTCGAAATTGAAATGAGGTGTTTGCAGAGTGTTATACTCGGTGTCAAACCTCATTCTGAGCACGTTCTTTACGCATCTGTCTGTGGTAGAAAATCTCCCATAGCTTAGAGGCCTTACAGTAACCGTTGACTTACTCCTTGCCCTCAAAACTTCCGACTGAATGCATTTTGACATCAATAGTCTTACTCCTTTATAAATTGCATCAGCATATAGGGCATCTCCAGAATATTCATATTCACGCCTCCCTATGTCAGTAATAAATTGCAAAACTTATACAGCTTGTGATGGTGAAATATAATTTTTACGCGTTGAGTACCTAGGATGTTATTTTTCTCGAGAGGGTAAAGTACGTGATAAGTGATGCAAGAAAATATATAATAATACGTATAGAATGTATACATGCTCAACAAATTATTGGAAAAATTTTCAATATAAATATTGAACATAGTTCTAATCATTTATACATAATTTTGTACATTTTTAACTTTATATTTCACGTATTTCTTAGAGTCGTAAAGTTCTTCTCATTACTTTTTCCTATTAAATAGGCCAACTTTATTATCTATACGTCGGTGAAAAAATTCGATATGTTGAGAAATCACATATAAAAATGTTAATTTAAATTTATTCTGGATTATTTTTCTTATGTGTTGGGTATAAAAATAACTCCTTGATATTCCAGTGAATGACAAAAATTGGAATACTTCTTGATAACAAAAAATCTTTTTCTGTCTCGCGTTCTCTTGATATAGTCGATACAAATGAAGTTTGTCTCGAGAAATGTCGCAACATCACAATTTTTCACGGATCTCATTTTTTCGACAATCGTATCGTTTCAATGGAGCGGAAAGTGGGAAGGGTAGTTTGATATTTCGAGGGTTGCTGGCGTTCGGGAGGGATGAAGCACGATACGATGATGGTGGGGCAGGCGTGCCAACCCGTGTCAGGTATTCTACCACGCGGCCGTCCGCAGTCAGTCGCGTTCCTGTACTGCGAGATTCTTCGCGAAATCCTGCAGATGACGGAATCAAAAACGTAAACAAAAGAAAAAGCTTGAATTAACAATTTGAAAAATAATTTCTATCTTGGAAACTAAAATTCATGACAAAATATCGCCTCTAGAATCTAGAGTACTTATATCGATCTGCATTTTCAAAACGTTGGTACTGAATCTTTACGTTTTGTATTTGATTTAAAGATCAACGGTACTAAACTTCTGGATCTTTACTTCCTTTTATACAAGTAATTGAACCTTTTCTTTTCTCGTCTTTTTTACTATTCAGTGCTTTAGTTTTAGTTGAAATTAGCAGTGCGCTTGTTTTATATACCAAGCATCAGTTTCTGCAGTTTGTTGGAATAGTTACGTTTTTACAGGTTTGTCTTATCCTTGCAAGAAGATACATACTTAGTTGAAATAATTGAGAAAAACATTTTTTTTCTTAGTGGTTGTTAACTGAAGTAGAATTGTAGTAATAAAATTAAATTAGTGTCGTAGCTTTATATTATCGCTTTATTGCAAATAATAAATATTATTTTATATTAATATTTAATAATAAAACATGTATTCGTTTCATTTTAGTTCTTTCAAAAGTTTTTTTTTTAACTATGCAATTGGGAACATCGATGATAAATGATCGACCGCACTTTATCTGTCTCTAGTTTTCAACAGTTTATTCTCACGCGAAGATTATAACAGTTAATGAATTATCTGCAGCTTGTTAAAATTGGTATCTTGACATTAATCACTTTATTACTGCCTCTTCAATGTGCTTGAACGACGGTGCGACCTCTTGCAATTACTTTTTTACATGACAAGGCTCGTGTCACACTGAAAAATGATGTTCTTAATAAGATAAGACTTTTAAGCACATATGCAAATTCTTGTTTTAGATCAATAGTATTTAAAAGTAATCCGTATGCTTTCGTTATCAAATATCATATTTTTTTGTGTTAAGATCGTTTCAATTGCACTGAAAAAATAGGAACGACTGAAAATTTTCAAAAAATAAAATTCCCGACACTGTAAAATTCCCGAAAAGACCTCTAAGAATATTTTAAAAATATTTTTAAAATACTAGATAACTAAACATTTTTTTAAATTATTATTTAAATTAGTTACTTATTTATTAAAATAATTTTTTTGCCAATTTTTCATTGTCGGGAATTTTCTAGTATCGGGAATTTTACAGTGTCGTCAATTTTCGGTCGGGAAATTTTAATTTTAGGAATTTTTTAAACTGTCGGAATTTTATATTATTGGCAATTTTATAATGTCGGGAATTTTATTTTTCCGTAAATATTTATTCGGGAATTTTATTTTGAATAAATAATTTGGATTTGCACAAAGTATAATGAAGTTTTGAAAAAAAAAACGAAAAAAATATTCCTCAATTGTTTTCAAAATAATACTTGATGGAATTTCTATTTACACTTAAAAATATGCATCATAAAAGTAGATCAAAACAATGAACAATCTGCCTGTGAAAGATTAGAACGTACACGCTACTATGTCGTTAGATAAAACAATAGTCACTTTTATTTTGTGAATGGTTTTATCGAGTAGAAGGAAATTAAAATCCAGAACCGAGATAAAAGACAAATGGGAATTTATTTTTTAATTTCCAGAAAAGGTTTCAAAAGAAGGATGATCCAGCTTCTCTATAATACGCAATTATTTTCTGTTGAAGGTCAACTAAGAAAAAATCCTTTTGAATCTACGATATTTCTCTTTAAAATAGGTCGCATTTATTATGTTTGGTCGGTGATATAAAATACTTCTGATAAGAAACTGGAAACTCACCCTTCCAAGTTTTTTTTATACTTATATAGGTACAGAATGGCATTCTGGAATTATCACGGAGATTCGATCAGGGGTTGGCAGTGGGAAAAGATAAGTCGTAGGAGGGCTAGTCGTGGTTTATTTTTTATGTGGTCGTCTACAAAAGTATAAAGATGGCCGACAAGGTGATTTGATAAGAATCAAACACACCAATGAAAATAGGAGTGAGTAACCCAAAGTTTGGTATATAGACCACAATTTATTCTTTGTCAGTATAACTAAATTTCTTTATTTAAAAAAATACCTTTTAGTATATTTCGAGTCGAAAAGTATATAGATTCGGGCAATCTAATATAGGAATGAAGTCCATTAAATCTAATTATCTTAATTCGGTGAAGAAATAGGATTCCCTTTGATCCTGGCTCACGAGTAGATTGCAATTTATTTTTGTATACTCGCCAAATCTAGTTGCGTCAAAGAACATGTAAAAATAAATTTAAAAAAGAAAACAAACAAAAAAAACACAGGGTGCAGCGGGACAAAGTTTTAAAATAATTTTTAATTTCGGAGGATATTAAATTTCATTCACTTTTAATATGATAATGTTGGTACTCGTAAAATAGATTTACTTTTTATGAATTAGCTGCAATAAAAATTTCGAATAATTGTAAAGAAGGGAAACTGGTAATTTTATATTTTTATGAAGTGATTGGTTAAAAAAAATTGAAAATTGTGCATTTTTACGGACAGTGAGATGATATGTCGATTTTTTATACGATCAATTCTTGAGATAAGTGACTCGTGATGTTTTTTTTTTTGTTCTTTAATTTCACCGGCTCGGAAATTGAATTCCAAGATTAATCGATAGGTCGACGTTGTGACGAGGCAATGAGAAAGTACAGTGAAGGGATCTAGGGGACCTAGAACGAATGGGGATTGGCTAGAGACCTTGCCAAAAAATTAGAAATCTCTTGGGGCTTTATCCAGTTTCCATTGAAATTATTTGGAACAAACGCTCGGTCTATTTGGCAATCGTAATTTATCTGTACTGTGTGAAACGAAAAGGTCGTTACAAAATTTATGTTTTTTCGAACTATCCTGGGAACTCTCGCAATCGATTTCTGCATCGTAGCCATTTTTTGTATTATACATATAGAAAACAGATTTTTATTGAAATATTTTGCGACCCACTTCTATTTACATTTTTTTATTGTGAAAATATTGAACGAAAAATCAGAAATAAAGCGTCATTCTTGTTTCTTTTGGTAGAAACTTTTTACTCTAAGAGGATTGGGGATTGGGGAAAGCTGAAATTTCTGTGTACTGAAAAAGAAGGGACTTGATTGCTAGTTTAAAATCGCTTCAGGGGAAAAAGTAAATATATAACTCTTGTTGCTAATAATATTGTAGAGGCCGCGGTATATGTTTCGTGAAAAATCGGCATTGATTCCTAAAAATTAATTTAAACAATTTCAAAATAGTATAATTTTAAATATTTATGTGAAAGATGTTTGAGATATTAATTTTTATGAATTATACGTTTTTATAAAATGTTTATCAGTTTCATAAAGTTGTTTGCTCTAGTTTCATTGAACTTTAGTTTTAGCGAAGTCAACTTTTCATTGTCAAAGAAATCATAAATGATCTTATGTCAAAAGTAATTTCTGTTCTGAGAACAATAATACTATGGATGCCTATCCTATTGATTCGTTATGTATTCTTACTTCTCAGATGCGATTAGTTTCCACGGTATTTTGTACTTGTATGGTCTTGGATTCAAAGCAGAGCTGTCAAGAATTTTCGACTTACTTGAATTTCTTGACGTTCAAATGAACATAAATAAATACTGTCCGGGACTTGAACCAAATCCGGGAAAATCTGGGTTGTCCCACTGATTATTTATGTGGTTGGTCATATAATTTTGGCTAACATTTAAGTCAAAATGACAAAATTATCGATTTTGAGTTCGGTCTCGCTTACAAGCTCTGGTTTAGGGAACTTAGTTGGACGCAGGTGATTTCTTGTTTGAATTTATCCCTAATCCAACTTCATCCCTTTTAGTAATCTAAAGTCTCCCAGATGAGTCTCGCAACATCCGAAGACCGAGATAGAAGGATGGTCAAAGATCCGTGACACGCTGACAGCATGTGTTCTTCTGATAATCTTACCCAAGGATGTTTCAACCCTCCTATTATATGTTTCCCTTCGGGAAATGGCAGATTATGTCACACCCTAAATAAAATTCCATGCAATTATCTGGAAAAATAAATTTGCTTATAATATACTGAGGGCACTAGTGGTACTAATAGTAATTTATTGATCCTTTATCTTTTTTATATAGGATTCTTTCTATTCTTTTATTGGTTATTAATTGTTCATAGAGATATATAAAAAAAGTCCAAACATAGGTTGTTCTTATGTCATGCTATGTCCTTCGATATAATTTACTTGATGAAAAGTAGATTTGCAGCATTGACATCGCTCTACTTTAATGGAACTCCACTCACTCTCTTCCCGACTCTACTCAACTGTCTAGTGCCTACCTCAACTCCACAATTTTTCCTCTTTTTGTGTCCCTTTACTATGCTGAACTAGCGGCGACTTCCATTATTATGTCTGAGAAGTCTCGTTTTATAGTCCCAGAAATCGATTTAACTTTTGATCTTTTTTCAAGCACACATGATTATTGAGGGTGTACACTTGCATAGAAATCTACTGGATTCTCCAGAAATATCTGAAATTTCCTGAAATATCTGAAGTCATTTGAAGAAGCATTAAGTTGTTTGAAGTTATTTAAAGTCACTTAAATTTTACTGAAATAAAATAATATTTCTCTTTTAAAATTCCACAAAGAACTTAAAAATCACTTAAAATTCCATGAAAATCTTCCAAAGTCCCTTAAAATCACTTAAATTCAGCAAAAATAATTTAAAATCATTTCAAGTGAATTCGAATGACTATAAGTGACTTTAATTCAGTGAAATCTCCTCAAGGGGTTGTGTTGTCAACCCCTCGGGGGATCCTAAAATTTAATGTAACGAGAGAGAAGATTTGTTCGAAATTCTCCCACGATTCAAAAGGACATTTTACAGAAAATTATCACTGTCATGAAAGACAGACGAATTATGGTCACACCCTCGTAAACAGGAGCACCATGTCTTAAATCAGCGCCGACGTCAGTGCTGACCTCCAAGGAGCTTCCATAACCTATTCTTGACATTATGCCAGTGATTAGTACTAGAACTTAGACTATAGTATGCACTCTTGTCCCTTCGATCCATTACCCTCTCAGGCTTTCTAATTCCCAACCGACTTGCTCCAGAATTCAATCTTAGAAGGCTTCTGATTAATTCGAATCATCTGATGCAGTTTTCTGTTTTTGAAATTCACTATAAGGAATTAAAATACGAGATACATTCAAAGCTATTAGTTCCGGAATTGGCCTAGGCTACCTTATTTTTATATGTAGATTTGATTGGGGCCTGATCAGTTAGCTAAAAGATTAACTAATTCCTGAACATGGCGTTGCAATAAGTGAAAAAAAATTACAGAGATGAGAAATAAAAATAATATAAAATAAAGTTATAATATGGCTACGAACAGAAAATTGATAAGGTTCTAACTAGGGCCACGCCTGGCTGTCAAATCGGACCATCTATTCAGGCGTTGATCAGGTTCCGCGTTTCATTTCCAGTCTGGCTTCGTCTAGATAACTCGATTTGCCCCAAGTTCTGACCGATCTGACCCCAATCAGATCCACATTGAAATTTCTACCGACATTTTTATATAAATATGCATTTTTTTTTGTTTCAGGTGAGTACACACAGTATTGATCTAAAAGACGTGGAATTTTATGTAAGTTAATTTTTCTTTTATTACCGAGTTCGCGTACTTTTATACAATAGGAAAAATCGTGTAGGCTTTTTTTCAAATTTCTAAAAGTAAAAAGGATTACCCCACCGATTAATGCCATAGCAAAGCACAAATATTTATTCAACATTTTAATGTGGTGCGCTCTTCCTCTCTTAATTCGAATTTCCACTTGATGCACTGTTCGAAATCGATTTTTCCAGCATGTGGGAAAAACACAGACAGAAACAGACGTTTGTGGTGAGTCGATTGCGCAGTGATGCGGTTGAATGTGAACCTTCTGTTATATATATGGATATGTGTGAGAGAAGCGTTATTCTAAAATCTAAATAGTAATGGCTGTCATGATTAATGTGTTCATATTAGCATATAATGCTATCCTAATGGTAATGTGAGATTTGCATTGATCTATTATTTCCAGGCCGAATTCATTTCAAATCATATGTAGAAATTTGTAGGAATTTCATTGTGGCCCCGATCGGGCCCAGATTAAAAATTGGTATCAAAATGTTGCAAGCAAAATAGTATCAAGAACATATATTCAATTCTGAATATTTTAAGTTCGTATTTAAGTTTCAAATATTCCTTACACACTTTTGTTGAGAAATTTACTCATTTTAGGAGGGGATATTACATTCTGAAAAGAAAGTTTATTCATGCTCCACTTTATCCATTTTCTATGCTCTACTAGATTTTTTTTTTATCTCTTGAAGATAAAAAAATAAGTTCTTGAATGAAATAAGGAATGTAAATTAGGAACGGAGGTGGCAGTTATTATACTTTGAATAACGAGATAGAATTAGAATTTATGGTTTGTAGAATTGGCTCTGCAAGGGTGATTTGTATATTAAATCGCGAAAAGATATTCACTGAAGCTTTAATACAGCTTTACGACTCTTTCTTAATTTGATTTGTAACCTGCAGTATAATGCGTTTCTAGCTCTAATGAAAGTTTTTATTATGCAATTTAACACCCATGCTACAATTTTATAACAATTATTATAATTATTATACCTATAATCAGTATCGTCCCATAAAGATAAAATACTGATTATTTATTTGAAAAAAAACGAACTACTTTAACACGTCGAAAAAAAACAGTATTAAAAAGTGGGTTATTTAAGTTCAACTTGAAATGCTCCAAAGTTCGAGGGTGAAATATTAAAATAAAAAATGGAGCCACGTGACGGGATATTTGCTTGGATTTAGGAAATCTTTTGGAAGTGAAGGGAAATCGAGCAACTTTGACCTCTATTATTCAAGCAATCGTTCCCCCTCGAAGGATTGAAACTTTTCTTTTTTCAAATTTCCGAAGACATGCTTCCCCCAATTTAAATTTCCATTCAATCCACCAATAACCAGTTATACATATAAATCGGATTTTAGGTACGAATTTTTTAACTCTATTATTTTTATATATTTATTCTAATTTGAATAATTTGTTGGTGATTGTAATAAATAATGTAGTTTTAAAAAGTATCCTTCTTATTTATGAAGAAATTATTAAATTATCGGCCAGTTGGATACGACAAAGTGGATCTTTAATTAAACTCAGTCGACAGTTTCTTTTACTTAAAAATTCCGGCATTTAATGTCGAGCGTGATCTAAATCTAGGAACCAATTAAATTTTTCACGAACAGTGTCTGTTATATTCCAGGGAAGGTCCTCGGCAAAGGAGTTAATTTAGCGTCATAATTTTGCCGTAAAAAGCATACCGACACTTAGGCACAGTTGGGTCAAAATTTTATGTCCTGTGAAGTGAGAGGGAGAATAAAATTTCAAGTGACAGGTCTGCAGAATAGGGCTTTATATCATTCTGAAAAAGGGGAAATTAGGAAGTTTCTGTTAATTTAATAGTTCTGAAAATTATGGAAGTCGTAGCTTCCTCGTTTCCTCCCTTGATCCATGAACGGGACATTTGGTGGTCGCAAATGACAGTTGATTTAGTGTCCGTTAGTCAGGGGGTAGTTTAAGATTAGAAATTCCAGAGTTACCATTCCTATTGCCAAAGTTACACGACCTACTTCTGAAAGTATAATGAGGTAATTCATGCAGGGATAGTTCCGCATAATACAGATGCCTCTTGGTCTGCAAGTGTCTATACAAATAGATCTTTGCTGAGGCCACGATTCTCTTCAATATTAATATTCATGTCCCTAAACTTTGAATTACATCATCCAATTCAAAGGGAGGTTACATTAAAATAAAATGCTTAATTAGTGCTTTGTGCTGCCAATTATAAATTTTGTGCTTTGAAAGTTTTCGAAAAATGCTAAAACTCCGTTATCAGATACTTGTAAATTATTTTTCAAATAAAATTCTGAATTTTATTAAAGTGGAATTAAATTGTTTATTAAATGCTCTCGATCATTTAATATTCTTCGTATAGAAAAAGATTTAGAAATTTTTAACGATTTCAAAACATTTAGAATGATTTTAAAGAGTTTCAATTAAGTGATATAAAGAAATTTCAATGACTTTCACAAGTATTCAAAAGAGTTCAGGGATTTTTAAGAGATTTTAAGACATTTAAGTGATTGAAAATTGAAATTATTATAAAGGATTAAGTACTAGGAATTCTAGGGGATTTAAAAAAATGTTAAGGATTTGAAAACAATTAAAAATATTAACAAAAGAAAAATGAAAAAATTTATTTTTCTGAAAAATTTGATTTCAATAGACCGTGCAGAAATTTGGATGGGGTCCTGATGGGATCCTGGCCAGTTTTCCTTAGATATAGTGCGGTCCTTATCTGAAAAACTGGAAAGAACCCCATAAGGCGCGTCACGCTAATACTGGTAAAATAATTCATGGGAGTAATTAAACATATATACTATATAGATTACATAGAGATTATAAAATGCAGTTCCGCATTGACAAATTTATATTTTCTACGCCTTCGTTTTTTACGATTGAATTATCATGTCTGCGCTCAGGTGATGTGTCATATGTTAATTTTTTGGGGGGCCTCGGAATTTGGAATGAAGGCGTCTCCTTTGAAGCCATATTCGGACAGCTTTATAATATCCGCGAAGTCGGCGTAGGCGAACAATGCAGCCGAATATAAATAGCCACGCCACCGTATTTCCTTGATACTTCCACTCCTTTCCCTTTCTTTCAGATAAAGGTGAACTTAATGGGTTCGAGAAAAAAAGAATAAATAAGGGGAATCGTTAGAATGTTAAGTGAATTCGGTTTGACCATTATTTCTGACAATGAGAAACATAAATGGTCTGATATCATAAAATTAGATTTATTATTTTTAAGTCATATTGACAAAAGTTCGGTGTCCGATAAAAAAAAAGTACCTAATGGCTGAATTTACCATTTAAAATAGTTAACATGCACTCTGAACACATTTTTCCTCGAATTTAGTAAGTTTTACTATTTCAAATTGTAATTTTTGCTAAGAAAATTACAAACCCTTTTCATTGCAAAAGTTACAATTTGAAATAGTAAAAGTTACTAAATTTCAGGAAAAATGCGTTCAAAACGCATGTTAACTATTTTAAATGGTAAATTCAGCCATTTTCTAGCTTCAAGAGATTTATAATGATTTTAAGAAATGTCAAGTGATAAAAAGACTCGTTTAAAGAAAAAATTTAATTTAGCAACATTTCAAGGGATGTTGAGATTTTGATTGATTTTAGGTATTTAAATATAAATATGATAATTTTAGTTGACCGGGAAAATTGAAAAACTTGATCGTGAATAACCAGCAAATAACCGAGAATTTGAAATCGTTCGTCGAATCGCCAATCTGAATATTAATTAAAAATTTTTAATTGCAAATGATTAAATCGTGAACTGAGTCAGTGTTCGTAGATCAGTGACTCGCAGTGAGATAACTAGCAATGTTTGTTCCGTCTCCTGTAAAAGGTCCGAAAGTTGTAACGATGTCAAGGAAAAGGTGTTTGCTAAACGTCTTTAGTGAATATTGCGTGTAGGCCATACCTGATTTGGCATTACGTTCAGATCCAGCACAATACGTGCAAACATATCTCACTTCATATCAAGGATGTTGAATGATACGAGGATTTGAGCAGACAGAAAGATTTAAGTAAACGGCGGAGGGGATGCAAGATAATATATCGCATTTCAATCAGACTTAATTCATTATTTGTTCGAGAACATGCGAACCAATATCGAAATATCCGTTTTAGGCTCTCCCATTTTTACCATTTTTACGTTCACTTTTTCCCTATTAGGAGTTTCTCATTTTTAATTCAAACTCATCTTAAAATAAATTTTATAAATTAAAAATAAATGAAGGCGTTAAAAATAAATTTTTGATAATAATGAATAGAGGAGTCAATAAGGAATGAGAGAGTTATATAATTTATTTATAATGTAGCAGTATAATGTGATGGTATTATTATCAAAAAAATTATCTCGGGCGATAACGAGGCAACGTAAGTGAGTCTTATCGTAGTCTCAAACGGTTTTCTTCTCTTTGATTAAAACATAATTAATTAGTAGACAGAGTAGAAATGGTACAGTGATAACTTTGAGAGATAATTTTCGAAAGACATTTTTAACTAAAATAAATCCAAAAATCTATTAAAATTGATATATTTTCAAAACGATGTGCAATTCAATGAAAAATAAAACAATTATCGTTTTACGTAAAACGATCCGATGAAATGAGTGGATTAATTTTCCTGCAATTTTCATGGCTTCTATAATTCACTTCACATAATTAGAATACAAGATTGTTAACTGGAAAATCTGAAAATTACATATCATAAAATACACTTCGAGGTGAAATAAAACAAAACACGTGTTTGATAATCGCTGATCTCAAAACTCTTCAAATATTGTCCGGTTTAATAATAACTTTTATAAACATAAATTTGTAAACATGATTTGTATTTATCTCATTTGCAAAAAAAAAAAGAATGTTTTGGTGTAAATGAGAAGGCAAGGTCAGGTCATTTTTAAATAAGCATTATTTCAAATTTCCTGGAAAGTCACAATCAATATTTTTGCTGTTGTTTGTAGCAGCAAAATAATTCTAAAGAATCCCCTAAGTGTTTAATTATGATTCGATTTGTTGAAATTATGAAAAGTACATGTCTTTTCTCATGGTAATGCGCTTACCAAGAAATCGATGATACGTCAGAATAGCAATTGAATGCATTCTCAGCGCAATTCTGATCTCCTGAATGGCTTTTAGTATACTTTTTTATTTTTTTCTATTTCTCATTTTATATAGTTACTTAGATTCTTCATCCAAAGTTTCTTCACTTCTTCATTCTTCACTTTTTTTTCATCTCTCTCAAGTATACATACTTAATTATAGACATCGAGGACCTGTCAGATTAAATTCATTGAAGGTTATCGCCACTGCTTTGGTCCAATCATTTACATCAAAGTAGGTCATTATAACTCTTCCTTTCTCTAAGTAGAGCACTTAGTATCCTAGACTAGGCTCTTTCAAAAATTCGATTCATATTAAGAAGAATGTACTCAGCGCTAGAAAAAATTTTTTTTTTGAAATTGCATCTTGAAATCCTTCTTTTAAAAACGTCTTGAAATCTTACAAAAATCTTGAAACTCTTAAGACCTATTTCTCACCTATTTACATTTAAAAAATCACCTTTCTTTAGTGAAAATAGCTACTATAATGACTGATATTAATTAATTTTTTTCGCATTCTTTGGAAATTATTAATATTAACATATTATAATATTGATTGTAATAATGATTCTATCGAAAGAGGAATCTTATATTTATAATCAGGAAAAATGCCTGAATTCTCCGAGAATTGTCCAGGAAATTCGTGGGTAAAATTTAAGGAAATTGTGAAACTTTTGGGTACAGTTTTTCTCCGCACGAATTTCTCTTTCAATTTAAATCAAACCTTTAACGCCCACCACACAGTTGGTTCGCATTGATTTGCAATGTTTCGCGGAAGCCAGCTTGAAATCATCTTCCAATATGTATATAATGGAATACGATATTACGAATTTAGGAACGGAAGCTTCTGCGCAGAGAACAAAACTAGTGCCAAAGCCAATGGCCCGTGCTGATAATGATAAGAGCGTTTAAATGTTTTCACGCTTCGGTAACGCGAAAAGCAGCGATTTTGGCTACATTGATCGTCACATGATCCATCTGCCAAAATCATCTACTGGCAATGCGATCTCAGTCGGAAATATCCTTCATTGGACAGAAAAATAAATCATAGGTAATAATAAAAGTCAGACGATGACATTATAATATTGACAATATTTCCGTTTGAGAAATGGAGTCTTCCATTTTCCAAATTCGTCAATATTTACATCGCATCAGACTCTTGCCTCTTTATCATGTCCCTCTTCTGTTGACTCTTCTGCACTTCCCTAACATGAGTATTCTCCCTTTTCTTCCCCTCTTTCCACGTCTTTCAATTACTTTCCCTTGTCTTCTTGTCTCTCCCCGACTCTCACCTGTGCCTCTGTGTAATTGACTCCACCTCCCTCCATCAGTCAATCTTTTCTCCCTCATGGCGCCCCCCTACGCACTCGACACACGGGAAGTGCTTAGCTTACCTGTCTTCTCAATTTCTAGCTTAGTGTGCTGTCGGAATTTTTGCACCGGTGCCACGCTCATAGTCACGCTCTGCGTGTAAACCACCTACGGTACAGTGCATTACACGTAAACATACGACAGGCTACCAATAAAAAGTGCTTTATCACGCGACTCTCCATCCAATGAGAAACGCGTTGCTTTTAATCACGCGTTATCTCTACTTTATCGTTGCACGTCGAGGACGATAAAAAAAAAGTCAAAACGAGACGAGTGCAATATTCACCGAACCAGGAAAAGTGCAAAAAGTGTGTGTGAAATGAATTTGGCAGGAATATTTACTGAAATAGCGCATTTTGGTGCCCATAAAGTTTATGGTGCCTGTGCTTTAGTGCATTCATGAGTGAATGCATTTGCAAGTGTGTTATATAGTGATAATTATCCGTCTCGGTGCTTATTAGTGGTGCTTCTAGTTGTGCCAGGCATTTCTTATCTGCCTCGGAAATCACTCTTTCCTCCATTTAATTATTACTCCGCATGAGCTATCACTGTGGATTATCAATAGAACGTGTTATCTGAGAATATTTAGGAAATTTTGGATATACCTCTTTTCGAAATAATTAGAGCGATTATTTTTATGATCGATTATTACGTCATAATTGGTTATTACATGTAATCTGTTATTACGTTCATTATTCTTGTTTCTTCAGCCTGCGTTTATTATTTTTATTTGATTTAACAAAGATAAAGCTCTCTCTTTGCATTTTTCTCATATTATTATGCATTGGAAAAGGGTTCGTCCTGTCATTGATATTACTTTACGGCAAAGCTGGAGTAAAGCTGGTCAGTTCGTAAAATTCCGAGAACCTTAGAAAAATATTTATATTTTGGAAAAGAATTATTTTTCCTGTGAGTTTATCTCAATTGAAAGGTTTCTATTCTAAACATTGTTCAATTTTCAGTTGAATTAATATATATGGATCCTCAAATATAACGTTAGATTTTATACATATTCAAATTAATGTAAATATTCACAATGTTGAGAAGAACTTAAAAAGAAGCGGTAAGAGTCATGCATGATTATGAATTTGCATTGAGAAAATAAAGGAAAATATCAATAGTATTTTAGCAGATTGTAGAGGCCTTGAGTATATACAGGGTGTTCCCGGAAATGTTACACATGTACAATTTGTACATATAGTGACTCACAAATAAGAAACTTGGAATTTACCTTTAACGATTTTATCTCTTTTCCAATAATCTTTTTATCATTGATCAAAGTTTTAAAAATTGGTATACTTGACCTATTGCGATATTGACCTATCGTTCTTGGAATATGCTGACAATATAACAGAAGAATTGCTAAATTTCCATAAATTTCAGTTTAACCTGTTTATAAAATTAATAAATTAATTTTAACCTTCACCTAAAAAATCGCAAGTGTCTTGATAAAGATAAGTGTAAGTGAACTGCCTAGATATACATTTAATAATAATAATAATAATGATAATAATTAATAATGTTTAATTCAATAGATATAAATTCCATTTATAAATAGCGGTGATGAACACTTCTAAATATTCGAAAATCATTGAAAAACTTCAAATTTAAATAATTTCATTCAATACTAGGTACTTATTTCACATCAGTTGAATTCAAACTATGTTTGTCACGCGATCTCCCGCAAAATTGATGAATATTCTATTCTAAAAAGATGATTGAGTCGAAGTCGAAATATCGTAACGCCTATTCCGCACTCCTGATTGGTCATGTGGTATCGATAGAAATTTTCGACAATCGATACTTGCGTGCGCTCATTTTAATTTGATTTCATTAATCATCATTTTATCACGAGCCTAAACTTGAAACGTCGAAAATCTTGGTTTTAAAAAAGCAGTTTTATGGTAATATTAAAAATAAACAATTAAATAATTTATTACGAATAATTAATAAATTAATTTAATAATTATTAACCGATTTTTAAAATAATACTGTACATAACTATAAATTTATACGGTATTTTTTTAGAAAACAAAATCACAATTAAACATCAATACAACTGTAAACGTAGTTAATTTTGAAAATAATCTAACAACTATTATTATTTATAAAGCAAAACACATGTTGTAATTATTTAATTTATTTATAAAATATAAGGAAACATTTTTTATAAATACTAGCAAAATTTAAGAGATTTTAAGGATTATAAAAAAAGATTTCGTAGAATTTTATGGAATTTTAAGAGACTTTTAAGAGATTTTAATGTTTGTCATGGAATTTTATGGAGATATTTCAAAAGATTTTTACAATTTTTAAAAAAATCTAAAAAAAATAATTAATTAAAATTAATTAATTAAAAAAATTAATTAAAATAAAATTAAATAAAAAAATTAAAATAAAAATAAAATAAATAATAAAATAAATAATAAAATAATAAATAATAAAAAATAAATAAATAAAATAAATATTAAATAAATAATAAATATTAATAATAATAATAAAATAATAAATAAAATAATAAAATAAATAAATAATAAATAAATAAATAATAAAAAATAAAATAAATAAAATTAAATAAAAATAAAATTAATTAATTAAAAAATTAATTAATTAAAATTAAAAAATAAAAAAAAATTCTAGGAATTTTTAGAGATTTTAAAGAATTTTAACATAGATTTTAAGAGATTAATGATTTTGAAGGTTTTTCTGAATTTATAAGTATTTTCAAGCGATTATTCTAATTTTTAAAAGAATTTGTAAAATTTTTAAAGATTTCATGGAATTTCATGAAATTTCTAATGATTTTAAGAGATTTTAAATGTTAAGAAACTTCAAGAGATTGCTAGAAATTTTTAGAAATTTTCACGAATTTTAACCATGGATTTCAAGAGATTAATGATTTTGAAGGTTTTCGTGAATTTTTAAGGATTTTTAAGTAAATGCGCGCACAGAGCGCGCGTTCGTTCTTGTAGTTTAAAATTGAGTGAGAAAGGGAAACCGTGACGTTTGATGTCAGAACTCGATCCTGCTCGAAAATAACCGAGGATGATCGAGCGCAATCACTTGTATCAGGATCGCATGGCTATCACAAAAGCTACAGTCTTTTGAGTTTTATAACGAGAGAATTGAAACTTACGAATTAGGAAAATTATTCTGTTTATTAATTGATGAAAAACGCAGCAGGACAAAGCTGCAAAGTTAACAATCATGATCTTGAAATTAATATTCTAGAGACATTTTTTATAACAAGTGAGTAAAATCAGAGCAGTAGACCAATAAATAAGCTTACTTGTAATAAATAATGACTTCTGAACATTTCTGATCTGAACACTTCTGACTGTTAGAGATAACGAGACTTGCAGTACCGTATATATATACCAGATGTAGAATAATGCCAGTAGTGGTAGGGTAATTAGTATAAAAAATCAATTATACTGCCTAGCATTAATTAATCAGAGTGTCTACTGTGCGGGAATTGAGGAAATCCGGGAATTGAAAAAAATCCGGAAATATCCGGGAATTGTCCTTGATTTTATTTTTGATGTGGGAAGTGGATTTCCGATTTGAAAAAATTTTTACGAATAATCAATCTAAATATTTTTATTTGACACGAGCAAATTTTGTTAAATCTCTCTTCTTAAATTCGTCTGAATTTTTTTGAAATCTCTTCAACTTCTTTAAAATCTTTTAAAACCTTTCAAAATTTCTCAGAATTCACTAAAATCGATTGAAATCTCTTAAAATCCTGAAACCTAAAATTTCAAAACATTAAAAATGTTTTGAATTCTTACGAAAATCCTGAAAATTCTTTAAAAATATTTCTCATCTATTTTTATTAAAAAATCACATTTTCTATCGTAAGATCAAGTGGAAAAAATGCGGAAATTGTCCGAGAATTTCGAGGACAAAATTTAATCCTATTAATTAAATTCTGTTAATTAAATTTAGGGATGAAAGAGATAGTCGATTATTGCATAATTAAGTCTCTGTAAAAAAATATACGTTGATAAAAATGCGTGGAAAATAATTCCGTAATTAATTTAAAGATCTAGGCCTTCTATATTTAATTAAAAATTAATTATTTTGGATGAAGATTACAGTAAATATTCGTTTATACCAATTGCATGTTATCCAGCTTAAATATTTGTATAAAATTGCAGGAGTAGAATTAATTTCAAACGTACAAATTTCTTTCGCTGTTGACTACAAATACGATAAGTAACTATTAGTGAGTTGCGTCAATAGATGAATAGTTTATCAAAATTACGATAGTTGTTTGTATTCTTATCATTTGAATTTTATTTAATGCGGGCTGTTACGTAAATCTACAAACGCTGACAAATGTCAAACACTTTACAAATATTTGAAATAAGAAACCTTGAATTTTTTAAAATGCCATACAAATATTTACAGAACAAAGAATCGATAGAATATACAATAAATATTACTCCAAACAAATGTAGCATAAAAACAAATACGGAAATTTTTACTCTGATTGCGAACGCAATTTTATTACTGTTGTCCAATTACCATTTTGTTTTCTTATTTTCCATTTGGCCTCTTGAGAATATGTAGAATGTCAACTGAAACAATTTTAAGTAATCAAGAGGAAGTGCAATTTAATTTACTGGCAGTTTTTCGCAGTATGTAAAACTTGCACGTTTCAGTTCAGGGGGATGTAATGATTTCATTTATTTGTAAAGTTGTAATTTAGTTAAAAAAGAAAATATAGTCAGCAGATAGGCACAAACTTCAATTTTCATTGATTCAAATTCAATTAAAATCATTTTTTTCATAAATTTATTAAAATTGATTGCAAACACAAATATTCGATCTTAGCGGAAATCTCAAATGAGATCTCGCCATTGACAAATAAACGAGGATAGAAAGGCATCGAAACTTATCTGACGGTTCATCTTAAATTTAAATTTTGCTACGAGAGAGTCGACTGCAAGAAATCTAATTTAGATAGAAACTGTTCAATACCCAATAAGCTGGATGCAAATGTTCAACTATAGAGTCTTGAGTCTAAAGTATTATATCGCTTTTTCTAGAAACAATAACAGAGACAATAACATAATCACGAGAGTCAGTTTGTCTCCAGAGACTTTAATTACACAAAAAAAAGCAAAGCTCAAATATGATAGAGATTATCGATAGTGTACATACACAGATCAATAACCAACATACATTTAAAATTTTCAAGTAGCGAGACATATGCGGAGATAGAAGAGCTTTCAAGGATATCAGATAAGTGCAATAAATTGCGATGAAGAAACGAGAATGTAATTTAACGAGTTGGTATCAGTTAGTAACGAGAATCACGAAGAATCAGACTAATTACTTTTAATTAATTGGGGTTTCACTTAGCAATACAATTAGAGAAAAATGTCAAGTGGATGATTGATACAAATTGAAAAATTTTAGAACATATTCTAAAAGTTCGAGATTGTATGGGGACTTGAAAATCGTGCAGTGATTTGCATCGAGGAGTATCGAAATATTAGTGCGACTAATTTCGTGCTTCTAAAGTGGAAGTAATGGATGTGTAATGTAGTGAAAAATGGTTGAAAGAGTGGATTTTTCAGCGAGTTCTATTTGTCAGCATTTCCAATGAAGCGGCAAGGGATTACTGTTGCTTGACTGGCCCAAAGTTGAAGACAATCAGGTTTTTCTGACTGAAGATCAGAAGTGCATTGGATCCTTTATAATCATGACGCTGAAGAAAGAAAAAAAGAAGTCCATTTCGAAAAAAGTGGGGAATAAGACGACTCTGAAAACCATCAATTCGACCGAAGAAGCCCCGGAGTCTCAAGTAAGGATTCCCGGCAAAGTGTCAAAGGAGCCAATACTACCCGATAAGCTGGAATCAGGTGTGTTCTGAATTTCACCCGATATCAGGTTACAGAAGTGAAACACTGAAATTCGATTCTGTGGTGGACACATCAAATTTACAAAATGATTTTAAAAAATTATAATATGCTAATCGAAACATATGTAATTGTGGATTTTAATATTCTTTTCCAATTCAACATTAGCATTCAATTTCTAGTACAACCATCCAGCGGGCACGAAAGAATACATTTTTAGAAAGTCGTAAAAACGATTTAAGGAAAGTATTTACAAATTTCAAAACGTCTTTGAATTCTTCAATGATTCCTTAAAATTACTTAAAATCACTTAAAAACTGTTTTAACTTAAATTGGTTTGATTTATTTGGAAATCATATTTTCTATAGCGTTGCAAAACATATTTGGTTGAAAAGTTTTTTTTAGATTTATTGGAATAAAAATATCAACGATAAAAATTTTCCAAAGTTTCCAGAATCTAAAATTTGTATTTATTTACTAGCAGAAATTTATCCGGCGTTTCTCGGGATCAACATCATATTTTTTTAACAAATAATACAAGTTTTTTTCTCTCTGCTAATAGCTAAATATTTTTCTGTCAACTAAAATGCTCTTTTATATGATTATAAACATTTTTAAAATAAAGTAGATTATATTTAGAGGAAAAAATAAAAAAAAAATCAGCATAAGGGTGAAGAATTTCAGTGTCTCGAGATTAAGAAAGAAGTTCATACGATTGGTGACTTTTGAACCCATTTCGGATTTGATTCAGGTCAAGCGTTCAATCTGTTTGAAGCGGAAGGAAGTTGCAAGCTCGACCGCAAGCCGTCGCTTCGTCGTAAGCTCGGAGCACTGATAAAAGGGGGTGCCGAGTTGCCGGCGGCGATAAATCGAGGTTTACAACCCATACGAAGGAGCTTGAGCTTTAGCAAGGACTTAAACCGCACACACGAAAAGAAACCTCACAGAACCAGAAGTGTTCAATGGTATAACAGTCTGTCATCATTGGCGGAAAATGATCCAATCCTCGAGGACAGCGAATCTTTTATATCTGACAATGAGGAAGAACTTTATCCTGGAAAACTCATCACCAGGACCCACAGCCTTCTCGACAAATATTCTGTGAGGACATTTTTATTATTTTTAACAAATTTTACATACTTTCGTGTTTATCGTTATCAGGGTGGCGACTTGACCGGAAACCGGGAAAAAACCAAGATATGACTGGAAATCTAATTACAGTCATCGCAAGTTGTCAATTTTTCATCTTTTTTTCAATTGATAAAGTTGAATCATCTGATAAATGACTAATATTGGTACTATATAGCATAATTGCGGGTCATATTTCCGGTTTGAAAAAAAAAATTGGGCATAATTAAAATATGTAATAAGGAAACATCAAAATGAATTTCGCAACGTTTATGACAACGAAATTTTTTTTTTGTAAAATGCATTAGACCTAAAATTTGGTCTAAAAAAGTTTCATCCACCTATCCCTCTATATTCACCCTCAAATTAACCCCTAAGCACAAAAAAATTACAAAAAATCCCCAAACTTCGAGACTTAAAATTTTATTGTTTTAAATGGTTCCAATAAAAGTCGAAAGAAGTCCAAAAAAGTTTCAACCAACTATTTTTCTAGGATCACCCTTAAAATCAACCCCTTAACAAAAAAAAAAATCATTAAAAATTTCCAAACTTCGAGACCTAAAATTTTATTTTTATAAATGTCCAAAGAAGTTCCCCCAATTCTCTTAAAATTTGTTAATTATTATTTGTTTAAAATCCTTTTGATGTCTTTAGAACTCTTTTAGATACTTTGACTTCTACTTCGCATATTGTCATTGAAGTTGTTCAATAAACTTCCAATTTAACTTGTATTTTCAATACAATACAATGTTGCCTTTTATTGTTGTCGTCTTATTTGTTTGTAGGGGTTGTAATCCTCGACAGATTTTCATTCTCATCTTGTTTGCTCTTTCCTTTTATCCTTTAAACTTTCCGAAGTCTAAGATTAATTAAGACGTCGATTCCCGAGTTAAATACTAACTTTCTTAATTCCCGGAAGTGCCCCTTTATCTTCGTGAAATATAAATTTAGGACGTTTGGAAAAGGATTTCATTCTTCTTCCTTATAGAAAATCCTCTTCAATGGCGATGCTGTATACGTTTGTCTATCTGAACTTTGTTGAATTTCGTTAACTTCTCGAAAAGTTCTTGAGATATATTACATTAAATCCCGATATTCAAAGCCGTATAGGAATAAAGGAGTTGTGCAGTAATGCCGCATACTTTGTAAGAATCTGCTTGGAAAACCTATTTGGAAGAGAAAGAAAGAGACGTTCATATCTATAGTTTGTGCAAGATAGTAAGTTTTGCTTTTGTTTGTGGGCCACGAGAGTTTCACTAAGGCCTCCTTGTCTTTTTTCTCTCTTCGACCGGATATCGATTGCTGTTTGCAATTTTAACAAACTCTGTGGAACTTAATTCCTGAAAAGGAACTCGCTTTACATTTTTTATTTAATTTCAAATATCCATAGACCATATGAGTTTCATCGAGTATGTATTATGTGGTTCAGATCTCCATATTTTACACAATTTTGAATTATTGAAATTTCCATCTTTTTATATTTTTATTTTAACAAATCGCCCCAGGGGTTTATAGCTCATTTGAAAAGTTTTGTACACGGTGCTAGCAATTTCCACATACATACTCCTCTCATTTCGAAGGTTTCATTGCAATGATTTGGTAGTTGCGAGTTTATGTGATAGTGGGTAGTTTTTTTTTTATCGAATATGACCGAGTCGCCTATTAAGTTTGGTAGGATATATCGCTGCAAACAAATTTAATTCATCGACTTTTTAGTCGCATAGCACGTATAAATACGTTTTATGGCAAGCACAAACTAGATACGTCATCAGATAGGAAAATAGAATAAAAGGCTCGTATGAATTGATTGGCTTTGAGGGAAACGACGATAGACAGGTCGTTCGGGTAATCAACAAAGTCTTTCTCGTGATAAGAATCACAACCTGAGTCTTTCCTCTTACTTTTTTTTTTATCAATTACACTATGTCAAAATATTCTTCAATCATTTTCGTAACTTATTCTATTTATTCACATTTTAGAGATAGTTTTTGTCTTTTCTTTATCTTTTATTAGGGTGGACCGAATATTTTATTTTTAATTTTGATTTATATCGCTAGCAAAAATCTTTTTCTACATATCAAAATGAGTCTTAATTCATGATTTTCTTCAGATTTTTAAAACGATATCTTCAGTTAGCAGAAACATTTTGAAGTTCAAAACTTTGAAAACGGTGATTTTTTCGATGTATTTCAATATTGGGTCATCATTTCTTTATCGAATCAGTTTTCTCTGCACGAATTTATGTATTTTCATGTAATTAACGATTTTGAAAATTTTTTATTATAAATAAAATTCTTGTAGATGAATGTAGTTACGTAGAATATAATTTTTATCTGAAAATCGAAGTTTCGAAAATAATCTGACGATATCGTTTTAAAAATCTGCAAAAAATCACGAAGTCTCATTTTGATATTATAGAAAAAGATTTTTGCTAGCTATAATCAAAATTCAATAAAAACAAAATTTTTCAGCCCACCCTTATCTTTAACCTATATTTTTTTAAAAACATTTTGATTCTGCAGGGCACTTTCAATCTGATTTTAAAAAGGTACTTTAGAAGGATATTTTCTTCATCATTTTCTGATTGCTTCGCTTGCAAATTTCCATTCTCGTAGGAAAATGCACACATGCCCATAAAGCTTAGGAACTTAAATTTTCTGGTCGGTTGACGAAAGTACTTGATTGCTTTCCATATTGATCTGATTGATACCGATGTATTTGGTCATAAATGCATTATGATCACGTAACCAGTGCTATAATTTACTCAAGCGATTGGAAATAATAAGAAAAAAGTGAAGAGAAAAAATAATAATCTTAAACTAACTGAATCAGTAATTAATCAACATTAATTGGAACAAACATTAATGCCAGAGATAATACCGCTTAAATGTTCGGATACAATCGCACGGTACCAATCAAAATGTTGCTTATTAAATTGTTTTACCTATAAACAGAGTTAATTAAATTTATTAATTCAACATATCAACATATGAAAATTGAATTTTAAATGATCAAGGTTTGTTGTAACCCAGTAATTTTTCAATAATTTCGTGGGAAAATTTTAGTAGATACGCTATCGATTGAAAAAATTTAATTAATTTTAACATTTAAAGAAGGATTTGGAGTTGGGAATCATTTGAAATCCCTATCTCAATCTGAAACAAATATTGTACTTCATTTGAGAGTCCTTAAGGCTCATGGCCTTTGTTTTTTTGCAAGATGAATTTGATGAGGGACATAATACATACAATTACTCAGCAACATTCTCATGTTCGCTAGAATAATTAATGATCTAACTTTAAAGCAGAGTGACTCGCCTGAAACCCAGAAAGTGAATGATGAAGATTCAAGTGTCAGCCTAATTTATAGCACTATTGGAAAAAAAATACATAAAAACATCCGAAGAGTAATCAAAACAGTCTTTAGACTATTCGATAGTATTGTTTAAATTTATAAGTAAAAATAGAAAATCGGAATATTAAAACACCAAATGAGAACCTCTTAAGAGAGAAAATATTCTCTAATATTCGTAAAAAGAGGCAGAAATTCCTGATGGAAAAGTCGGATTATTATTTGAAAGTAGAATATACGACAAGATGATCATTGAAAAAAGTAAACAATCTCATCTGGAAGTTTTGTAGAGCTGAAGCTCACTTCATTTTCCCCCTCTGTATGAGGAGAGTTGCTTCAGCAGCGTGTATGATATGAGATGGGAGTTGAATCGAGCTTTCCAACCACAGCTACGATTTTTATACCAAAAAAGGACAAGGTTGTGGAGTTGAAGTACGTTAAGCATTACGAAGAAGATGAGTTTTCGTAGCTTTTCCATCAACCTGTCCCTCTCGAATATAATTGCGAGCTCTCCCACTTTTACTTATAGTTTCCAAAGATGGATTTTAATTAATTCCAAACTGTATTTCAAAATAACTTTTTATTTGGGAATCAGAGCTTAAATTGCTTAATGTAAAATGTCGATATTTAATCGCCGAGTTTCCAATATATCTATTAAAACCGCTTTAACTCACATCAGAATTACTCTGAAAATTATTTATAGATTTTCGTAATGAATTTTCGAAACAAAAATAATTTTCCTCTATATCAAAATGTGTAATTAATTCTGTATGAAATATAAAGCGAACCAATTTTTTAATCGGGCCTTTTTATACCAAAGTTATTTATTATACATTTTTGAGATTATTGATTTAGAAATTAGCTGATGGATTCAATAAAGCACGCATAGCAAAAAAATGTAAAACACTTGAGGCAGATGTTACGAAACATCTGTGCAAATGTAAAGATTTTCTCTCTGAGGGCGTTATTTACATAATATGAAAATGCATGAGAGATATTAAAAGAGAAAGAGGGCTCCAGTTTCATGAACTGTGCGACCAACGGCAACGTCTCGTTAAATGCTTTACATTCTGTATGTTTGTTTAAACTTTAATCTCCTCCGCGACGTGGGAGTTGCATCGGAAATTGCATTGGGAAGTTGAAAAGTATGTTACAGTAGTTAAAAAAAGATTCGGTGATTGAGAGAGTTATAGAAGAAAAATATTTAACAAATTGCAGTAATTTTCTTTTCTGAAAATAAAACTTTAAATAAATATTTTCTTTTTAATAAATCAGGGAGTTTACTTCTGATCGCAGTAAAATTCAAGCTTGTATATTCTTTTAATACCCTAGCGAAAGTTTCGGATTAAAATTCATTCTGAAACTATCTGAAATTTTCCGAATAATTTTCCGGAATTTGTATCCGAATCAAACAGATTCATTCTGATCTAATCCGAAGGAAGTTTTCAATCCGAATTAATCCGAGGCCCATTCAAAATCAATCCGAACTTACAAACCGAATGAATCCGGTCAATCCGAATTAATCAGAATTAATTCTTTTAGTTGATTGGGATAACCGGGAATTGATCGGGAATTTGAACTTGTCTGCCAAAATACCACCCTGAAAATATCTATTACTTCTGTTATATTGGAGAAAGATTTTACCATTGAGTTTTATTAAAAATGCATGTCTTTCCTTTTTCCTTTGTTTCTTGTAAAAGATTATTCTTTCACGAAATTCTTGTCTCCCTAATCCGACTTCTCTGCACTCTTTTTCCTTTTTTCTTTATCAAGTCCTCCCAGGTTATCTCAACAATATAGGCAAGAAGCGTCACGTTTTCTCTACATATTGCGCCCGTAGAATGCCGTGTAGAAATGTTGGCTACATATACTTGCCGTTAAATCGTATTTGTGTGTACACGTTGGCATATAGGAAGCTCCATATAGTGAGGGTGATGGCTTAAAAGGTCTCAAGCTCTCTCTATCCTCACAATTCCTCAGTCCTGAATAAATAACCTTCCTAAATAAACTAAAACTGTGGATTTTCATATCAGGAAATAATTCCGGAAAATTCGAGTTAAGGGAATTTGCAAATTAATTAATTTAATTAATTAATTTAATTAATTAATTAATGTAATTAATTAAATTTTCAAATTAATCAAAAATATTAATATTACTATTGGGAAAGATGGGAAGAAAGTATTTTTGAGGGCATGATTCTTTACCATAATAGCCAAATTTAGTTTCCCCAACTTTACGCTCGGAGTAATAAATATTTTTTGCTAAAAATATATTTATTATTTCGAGCGTAAAGTTGGGGAAACTAAATTTGGCTCTTATGGTAATTACCACAAGCCCTTAATTTGACACTAAGTCCTCCTTTATTTTATTTATTTTACTTTATTTTTGGCTTAGCAAGTGTTTGTGAGTAGACAGATTTAGAATTAAATCCTCACTCTTTACTACAAATACACATTGCTACAGAAGCTTAAATGCGTTGTACCACTTTCAAAGCACGTTTAACTTCTGTTTGCCGATTAAGCTCAAAATTAGAACTCACTCGGTACGTTATGGGTATAAATGGTACAATTGTAGTTAACTTTCTCAAAATGTAGAAAGAATCACGTATAAATTCATCGTTTCTGGTAGGGTTTTACAATTTGAAAAATGTTGTATCATATATCTATTTTTAGATATTATTTTCGTGTGGAAAATAAAGTTTATCTTGAATAAATATATACTATTGAATACAAGCAGATTCATTTTCAAAAGTTATTTGGGATTCTAGTTGATGGTGTTTTCTAAGTACACACATTACTGTGTAGAAATAGTTAATCAATCAATTTTTGACAACCTCTATGAACTTGATTCATTTGATCCACGATAATTTGGAGAAAATTCGCAGGGGTTCAAAAATTAATGAATCAAAAAGCAATTTTCGCACACCTGCGACCTCTGCGACCATCTCCGCCATTCAGGCTTATTGACACGTGGCATAATTCTTGATAAGAGAAGCGTAAACATCTAGAAGTCAATAAAGTGTTCATGCGTGAAAAGATTGTATTTGGAATTGGGAAATGCCTCCTCTGTGTGCCTATATAGATGTGTTTACTGTAAAATACGCGCGAAACTGTTAACAAAATATTATTCAAACTTTAAGATTTTCTTTTGCTTAAGTAGAAGTGTATCAATAACATATAACTATAACCGTGTCAATGACCAAATATACGATGCTAATAATTAATATTATCGGAAGTTTATGGACGAATTATGGAAGTAAAAGTCCTTAAAATTACTCAATATAAAATGCCTTAAAATCTCTTAAAATTACTTAAAATTTCCCAACATATCAAATTCCATAAAGTTACTTAAAATATTATGAAATCCCTTGAAATTTCGTAAACTGCCTTAAAATATCTTTAAAGTTCCTCAAATTACTTAAATTCCACAAAATATTGTCAAATCCCTTAAAATTACTTTTTAATTCCATAAAATGTCATGAAATCCCATAAAATATTTATAATCCCATAAAATATTGTCAAATCACTTAAAATTACTTTATAATCCCATATAATGTCATAAAATGTCCCTTAAAATTATACTTATGTTAATTCTCTTGAAGTCTTTTGAATTATTTTCAAATCCTTTGAAAAGAAACTTTAAAATTTCGCCAAGTTCTGAACTCTTAGAAGTCCTGTAAAATTTCCTGAAAATCGTTAAACTCTTCTGATTTTAAAAATCCCGTCAACTTCCTTAAAATCATTTAAAATCTTTCGATATTCGCTAAAGTCGATTGAAATCTCTTAAAATCCTTGAGACTTAATCGGTATATAAATAAATGATTTTCTACGATGATGTAATAGGGTTTATCAAAGGAAGCTTTAAAGGATTACATACCTATCTCGAGTCTCAAGGAGATCGATAAGAAACCTAGTAGCGAAATTTCACAAAGCCGTTTCGCGAGCTTTACAGCCATAGCTTCTGAAAATACGTATATTTTCACTATTCTCCTTGCTTTCTATAGTGAACAAGAATAATTGCAATTTAAATTGTGAATCTCCCATTTCCCATCGCGATAGAAGATTGCATTCGCAGATTAAGAAAAAAATGCATCTTATTTCATTCATGAATCATATCTTATTTATAAGCTTACGATTCATTTGGATATCAGAAATTTGTTAATTTTGCATTATTTTAGAGTCAAAAAATCTAAAAAAATTCATATTTCTGGAATAAATTCTAGTTAAAATATATTCTTAAAAACTTTTAAAGCCTTTTCCAATTCCGGTAAACTCGCCTCGGAATAATTATAATTCGATCGATTTCTATAACTAGTATTCCTTCCATCGTCCGTGCATAAAGTTGGCCTAAAACTCGATAACTCGTCCTTCCTAACTCAACGAGGCAAAGTTCGTAAAGTTTAAAACAATTATTGGTACAGTTTGCCCGAGGTTGCGTAAGGTTTAGTGAGACTCTTTATCAACAATTATTAAGATAAATCCTACTAATGATAGTACAGAAGAAATAATTCGTTATTTGCCGAAGAAAGATTGATTACAAGTAAGCATAAAAAAACTTGTAATAAATGTTCATAAATTACAGAAATTACTTGCGCTTAACGAAATTACTCAGAGCTTCTGCTACAGTAAGCTTTGGGAGCTGAATTTCAGAACCAAATTTGTAACTGTAGCATAACATGCTTCCAATTTTCCAAGTAAGCGATATTAAGTTTTGTTGCTTGTCATTTTACTTCTAATTTTGATACTAAGCAAGATTAAGTATCATTTTAATATATAATTTATTGAAATGAGGCAAAATAATTTCCTTTCTGAATATTATGAAATCCTTAATAAATTGAAAAGATCAGTAAAGACAGAAGTATAGATGGGTTGGATGTAGGATTCGTTTCGGTATTTCAGTAAAGTTATGGCTTCTGTCTCTATCGATATTCGGTCTACAATTTCCTTCGTGGCATATACATAGAAATCGAACCATAAGTTATTCTGAACTGTTTACGCTCCAATGCAACGAGATGGCATATTCTGTTATTCCCTTCATAAATTACTACTTGTCGATATGAGCTTATTCTCAGTAGTAGCATGTAATATCAAATTATGAAAATAGAAAAAAGTTTTCGAGATTGATAAATTACGCGAATCTTTAGAATTCAATACTTCTCGGATTTTGAAAATAAAATAAATGAATTTCGCAAGATGGGTGAAAAATATATAGTTGTATATATTTATATATACAATGCACTTTTCCGACCCACATAGTCGTCGTCTGGGATTAGAGGCACTCGAGGGTTTACTCGAGTAACTTCTTGAAGAAATAACATGAAATTGCACAATCGTTGCTTCACCTTCTCTTCGTCGAAATTGTTAGCTATTTTCAGATATATCTTCAACTCTTGTTGATTGCTTTTATTATATCTTCATCTCTACTTTGTCCCACCAAAAAATGAAGAAGAATGGACATGAGAAAAATATAATTTGTAGGACGACTTTTGTTAAAGTTATATAAAGTAAAAAGTTATCTTTGCTTTATTTGCATTTATCAAGAGCCTGACTTAAAATGTAATTTCAATATCTATTAGCCACAATAGATCGGGAAACCGGGAAATGACTGCGAATTTTATTGAACGGGAAAAAACCGGGAATTTGAAATCATCCGATGAATCGCCACCCTGTTTCTCTTTCCGTTTTTCATTTTCTCGTGCTTTTACCCGTTTACCCCTTCACTTTATAGCTGCTCCATTTCATTTTCACACCTCAAATATACATGCGAAAAGGAATGCACCGGTTGTACCAAATGTGTGACATAGTTCATTTAATCGTAAAGAAAGAAGAATTGCACACCAGCGACCAACGAATTTTTTTTTAAACTTACTGGATTAAAAATATCAAAAAGAAGTTCCAAAAACCATTTTATTTTATTTTTATTTAATAGCAGAAATTTACCTGGCGTTACTCGGGATTTTAAGAGATGTCAAGAGATTTTAAAAGTATTTTAAGGAATTTTATGGGATTTTAAAATTAGTTTTATAGAATTTTAGGAATTTTAAGGGATAAAAAGACTTTGAAGGATTTAAAATTTTTATTCATTTCACTAGGTTTCAAGGCACTTTTAGGAATCTCACTTTCATGAGATTCTAAGTGATTTAAGGGATTTAAAGAGATTTCAAGTGTTTATAGGGAATTTTAATGAATTTGAAGAGAATTCAAAAGATTTTCAACGAATTCCAAGAGATTTCGAAATGTAAAATCTCTTAAAATCCCGGGCAACGCCGTATAAATTTCTACCAGTAAATAAATATAAATTTAGGTTCTGGAAACTTTGGAAAATTTTTATTGTTGATATTTTTATTCCAAAACTCATTTATATCTCGAGAAAAAAGCAAAAGTACCAATTGACTTTTCCTAATTTCAGTATTGAAAATCGATTCCATGTGATTCTACTGATTCTGATTCTACTAATTCTACTGATTCTCCACATGTTTTTGAAAAATATTTTGACGAGGCATTAAATGGCGTAGTATTATTGAAAGCAACTGGCTGCGTTGTTTTTTCGGATATATATAAGTATATTTTATGGCCTTTTGTCCTTATCACGTTTGAGTGCACATTTTACGCAGCAAAGTTTGTGACATCGACACCAATGACCTCGTCGTAAAAATGGGGCGAGAAAAAAGCAAATGAAAAAATTCGACAATACCCCTAATGGAGGAGAGGGCGCCAAACGGGCAAGCTAACGGCACCGCAAGAATTGTAACCGATATTAGAGTGGAGATGTAGGGTCTGAAAGGAAATTAGGGAAATGGATATTGATGTTGCACGCCCTCTTCTACGTTCTAAGTACACAGAAAGTGCTTCGTGAAAAATCGGTTCTTCTTCAATCTGTCTTCAGTTCCTTCAAATTCAATTTTTTTCATTCTTGCTCAATTCCTCACCATCATAAAATATTTTAATCACAGTTGCTGAAGCATTTCGTAAAATTCGAATTTCATTTAAATTAAAATATTCAACATGCTACATGATGATAAAAGAGAATATGATTTTTTTTTCTAGGAAAAATACATATATGGTATCTCAGGTGACCTCCATTATCTTAAATCACTGAATATGAGAACTGCAGTATACACTTTCCTTGGCCATAATAATCATAAAAATGCTTTTCGCTTTACGATTCGTTTTCGTGCGATAACCTACTCGTGATAAAGGTGGCAGAAAAGAAATTTGAAAGCCCATATAGGTTGGGGTCACCCGTCTTTGATGATAAAATATGTCTGACCTTTTATGTAATTCTTGGGGTAAATTCCTTTTTCAACTTTAAAAATTGTAGGAGAATTTTCAGTCTTACTTTTGATTTGTTAACTATTTGATGATGATGACTGCTAAAAAAAAGTTATATTTAAAAGGCACTTTAATTTGTGTGATAAGTAAGGGTAAATATTGCCGTGCGCGCAGCTGAACGGAAAAGTAGCGGAATATTGCATACGACTGAAAAATTTCAATTTACAAAGAGAGCTATCACAGCTGCAGAATTACTCTTTAAAATCAAAAGGTCAAAGGAGAAGTTTTGTCCAGAAAGGAGTCAAATTTTACATAAATCTGATACCTTCTCTGGCAAGAATGTAAAAAAAGCATTTTTTTATTTTCTATTTTTGGTTCTGACATAACTATTGAAAATTTAATATCATAGAGATACTAGCTTATAGATACTAGCTCTCTCTGATGTATTCAATATGCTAAAACCAATGATTATGCATTTAGTTTGGTTTCGTATGCCATTTACAAATGCGCCACGATCTGTGTTAAATGGCACAGTAGATACTGCAGCTATTTGAATTTCTATGTGAGCTATATACGTAGGTACAATGCACATTCAAGAGGCCGTACAAAGTGCACTTGCAGCCTGAATTTCCTCATCCGTAACTTCTACCTTTTATATTATATTATATATATCTTACCTATTATAGCCCAACAAAGTGTAAAGCGTTCTACTGATAAGCTTTATGCCTTTGCTTACCCGTTTATTTAGACAATTTTGACCATGTTATGATTTTATGTATCGTGTTTCAGCCAAATGAAAATTAATTACTCATTTAAATTTGAAATTGCTAATTGAATAATGTATATTTGCATTGGTTACACTAATGACTGCAATGCTTTAATTTAATCTTCCTTGATTAAATTGAATTAATTGAACCAGGATTAAACTTGACATGGCTTCTACTGTGCGAAAATTTAAGAAAATCCGGGAAAATTCCAGAACTGTTCTTGATTTTATTTTTGTTGTGGGAAGTGCATTTCATTTGATTTCAGTAATCTTACTAAAATTCTGAAACTATTTCTATTAAAAAATCACCTTTTATATTGTAAGAGGGATCTTTATATATTTATACATGGGAAAAATGCGGGAATTGTCTGAGAAATGTTCGGAAATTTCATGAGTAAAATTTAATAGACACACTGCTTGAGGTTTTTTAAATGTTCATGTAATTTTTTTTTTCTTTTGCAGACGTCAAACCTCAGAAGGAGAGCTCACACTATTTCTGCAAAAAACGCCTTGTATGGACGCTACAGCGATCACTATGATTCTTCAATAGGTAAATAACTAAAAAATACTTTATAGATGATTTTTTAAAAACGTTTTATTATGTTTTCTTTGCTCTCAAGAAAATATTTTTTCTCTTATTAAGAAAATGTTTTTTTTTTCCTATTAAGAAAATGTTTTTTTTTCGATAGCATAAATCTTTTTGACATTTTGTTTCTTTTTATTAGATCTAAGCAGTCCGCCTTGCGAGGCAAGTAGCCTTCCTGTTTTAACCCAAGCAGTCATTGACGAAGATGTTTCCGAGTCACCTCGAGTGGGCAGGAAGTAAGTAAAAAAATTGTATTTTAAAATTTTCTATTTACAGCTTTTCAGTATAAAATTCAGAGGTTCTTTATTGACCATCTATGTATATTAAAATTTTATTTGAGACTTGAATGGCAGCTGAAGTACTATTAAAATTAACAAAATCAATATTCTAATTAGGGATGCACATACCCCAATCCGTTAATCAAGTTTATTGTCTATCAATGACAGAATAATATTTAGAGAGAGTAATATTATTGGAAAAGTGTCAATTTTGCCTTGTCAATACACGACTATAAATTTTCACTTAATTACAGTGTACATAGTTTTCAAATTCCATCAGTATTATTGATCTAGAAAATAAATTTCATTTCTTGGTAGAAAAATGTATTACAGCGAAAATGTTGTGATACGTGATTTTCAATTTATAAATATCCTCTCTCTTTAAGTCAAAAAATCTTATCAATCGCTATAGAACGAGGTGTCAGCAGATACATCATTTTCACGTAAATTGTGAAAAGTGCGATAAGAGGGACACAGTTTTCCGCTAGAGGAAACTTTATCGAATTGCTCTTTGTTCATTGGTCCTTCTTTTTTGCGTTAGTTTTTTTTTCCGGCAGAAGAAGAAGTTGACCTGGGACGAAAAGCATAAAAAGGTCACTACATACGATCTTACTATCGTTTCATGTTCTATATATGTATGCACTCTATTGAAGGAAATTCTGGACATCTTATGCAATTTTCTCATTTTCTTATAACAAGGAATTATGCAAATTAATTACATGAGAGATTTAAATCAGGGTGGCTGTATGTCAGAGAAATGTTAGAGAAAATAGCCTTTAGTTTTGCGCAGATAGTATTCTATGAATTTGAAGAGGATTTATGGGCATGTGTTAAGGGCTTAATTACCATAAGTGCAAATTTAGTTTCACCCACCCTACGTTCCCAAAAATAAATATTTCTCGCTGAAACAGATCCATTTACCTCCCTTGCGTACAGACAGAGATAAATGATGTAATTTCAGTAAAAAATATTTATTTTAGCGAACTAACAGTTGGCGAAACTAAATTTGCTCCTATGATAAGTAACATATGCCCTTCACCTATATTGGGAACGTAAAATGAGTTCCAGAGCCAAATCCCTTAAGAGGAAGTGCTTTGGAACATTGTAGAACGGATTAGAGACGATATCAAAATACCAATAAAATTGCGAGTTTCTAGTTAGAGTTTCAAGTAATAGATAATCTTGGATAAATAATAATCTATAATTTACCTTTTATTTTTAAAGCTGCCTTGATATTTTTAAAAATAAACCTGAATTGATCCCTGAATTATTTAGTCCATGAAAATCTTATAAATAATATTTTTCTATTAACTTTATTTCATCGTTGTGTAAAGAAACGATCAAGTTGAGAAATTTATCACAAGCTTCACCTTTTAAGGAGATAATATATATTTTTGAAACTTTTTTGTGGTAGAGGAAGTCATGTCACGCCCTATTGCTTTAAGATCGGATATTTGTTCCAGATACGTTTCGTTCAAGGAATAATAAATTACTCACAAGCATGGACAAGGAAAGTCAATAGACTGTATCGAGTAACAAATCACTCTTTCGCTCTTGGAAAAAAAAAAGAAAAGTCTGGAAATTAAGGAGTTGGGCGTCTTCTTATTCACCTCTTTGAAAAATCGTTTTCATTATCCTATTCTTCATTCTAGACGTCTTCATAATGTACCGTGTAACGCGTTACCCTTGATGCTACTAAAAAATAGTAACTTTTCAAACAAGTGCAAAACACTTTATTTTTTAAAGCAAACTTTCAATAGGTCTCGATAGGAATTTCTCTCCAGGTATTAATAACACTTTTCCTCGGAAGTTCAAATCAGTTTTCACACATATTCCATTATTCTGATGTGTGTATCTATATACAATGAATTTTCCCACTGGGAATCGTAGGAGAAATGGAGAGGCTGCGAAGTTTGTGAACTGAGTGGTCAAAACTTTTATTGGCTCCATTCTATGTTATTTCCGTGATATGAGTACTCAAGAGAATTCAAGTACGAACATTGGAAATGTGTTTCTTGGTAAAAGCATGCCGTTTTTAATTGAAATCGTGATAAAACAGAAGCAGTGAAAATTCTGTTTTAAAAAATGTCACCTAACTAGTTTAAATTAGTTTTCCTTTTTATACTGAGAGGATTTATAACTCTGTAATATGTAAATTTCTAGTACTAGGCAAGTTCTCGTATAATTTAGTGCCAGTTTAAAAAAAACTTTGCAGTTTTTTTTTATACTTGATGCTATAATTTGAATGATATAACTCTTCCAAAAGTATCTTTATTGATTGAACCTCATTTCCGTCTTGATTTTCCTAATTAAGATTCAATAAAGCGATAATGAAAAGCAGAAATTGGATGAAGTGGATTGAAGGCTGAAAAAGAAACGAAAGAAACTTTTAGTCGTATTTGTCTGAGAGTGGCTCATTTATCTATAGATAATATATTCACGCTTCAGGAAATTCAGATAAATTCTTATCCATGAAGAATCTGAAAGTACTGCTCCTTTTTTCATGCATACAAAAACAATAAAGACAGTAAAACAATAAAGGCTATAATAGAAGACTCTGAAAGTTCACAAAAGTTTTTGTATTTATGTAGTTTCGCTTTCACATAAGTAAAAAGTTTTTCTTAGAAGATACAATATGAGGTCTTCTGAAAGCAATCTAGAAAACTCGATAGATTTTCAAATTATTACTGCATTTTCTGTGGAAAGTCAAGGTTGCTGTTTATTATCTCAACTATCGTGGAGTACTTGAATTAATAAACTAATTTTCATTACAGACACGAACGAATGGAGCAGCAAGTCAGGAATGGATGGGGGAACCTGAGAGCCAGTGCCCGAAATTTATCACTTCTTCGCCTTGGACTTTCGAGTTCGAAACAACGTGGGAGCCAATCGGTGAGTCCTTAAAAAAATTGTTTTTAATCCTTCTTAAATTGAGATACGGGTATATGAATCTCATGATTATTTCGGTGCTTCGAGCACAACACAAAGAGCCTCTTTTTGTATTCATCATACTTATCTTTCTGCGTCGCACCCTGAGATTTCAATATCTGAATTGGACAATGCTTGCACCCTTTTTTTTGCGGAATGGTGTGAAAAACGAAATTTGTGCTTGAATGTGGTCTAGACAGAGCGATTTTCAAAAGAATGGAGAGATTCGATAGATGTTGCATTTTTAAAAGAGGAAAAATTCAACAAAGGGATAATAGACGCATCAATCCCTGCTATCTGGTCTTTTTTGTATGTCAGTGGAGATTCCTCACACTCAGCAAAAAGTGGATGCAGATTCCAATTATATTCAGTTTCGATTTCTGCATATTCTCACTTTGTTGAAAAATCCAAGGAAAAACTGATAAAATGACAGTATTATATCACGACTTCATTACTTTATTTTTTTTGTAAAATAACTTTTCAAAGGGCTATTTTGATACTATTGAATAAAACAAGTGGGAAACTTGTATACTTTTTAAATAGAAAGAAAAATATAAAGTTGAAAATAAATAACGCAATTTAAATTTTTCATGGAGGAAAAGTCACCGATATCCTAATAGTGTCATTCACACTTACGATTCTGGATAGGAATGACAGGAAGGTGGGAGGAGAAAAAAGAGAGAGAAAAATAAAAAGAGTGATAAAAAGAGGTTGAAAGAAAGAGAATACTATTTCTCAAGCTGAAACTTCCATTCGACGTAATAGAAACACGAACTGAGAATATTCTCGCCCTCGAATCGTTTTCACCTCGAAACACACATACCCACATATATTATATACATATATGTCACTGTATTACTGTAGATACTACCTCTTTACTAATGGCATAGCGGTTGATGGATTTTTAATTAAAAGTCTAAAGTTCATTTATCAATCAAAAGCATGAAGAATCACTTCACACTCTTCCCTTTCGAAGTAAATTAAAAACTTGATTATTTTTAACACTATCATCAGATTATACTCGTTGTTAAGGGCAAATATGGGACGTGATTTTAGCCATATATATTCCGCCAACTTTCTGGTAAAAATGATTTAGATAAACACCAAATTTACGATATTTATTGAAATTGTAGAAATATTAAAGAACTTAACGGTATTTCAAGGAATTTTATGAAGTTTATTATGATCTTTAGAAACTAAAGAATTTTATCAGTTACTGCGGTTTTATAGAATCTAAAAAAATTTTTTAATTTAAAAATTTTAATGAGATTTCATGGGATTTAAAATAATTTTAGGAAATTTAAAAGAATTTTGTGCAAAGGAAAAAAAAAGAAATTTCCCTAGATTTTGCAGAATGTTAAAGGGATTTCAAGGAATGTTATGAAACCTATTGAGATTCCTGAAATTAGACAAGGAATTACAAATTTTTATACTTTAAAAATTAAAAATTCTGAATTATTTCGAAAACTTCTGAAATCCCTTAAAATATTTTTAAATCCTTAGTTTGGAAAATAGGGGCTGAAAAGAGAGTGGAATTTTATTATTCAACGCTATTTCTCTATAAACTTAGAAATAAACTAGCAAAAGCAAGTTTTTACAATATTACATTTTGAGAGGTAGCGATTCGACTCGTCTTATGGACTGGTGCCCATTGAAACAGTCTGTCTTTCACATGTGTGATTTGGCGGAATATTATATGTATATAATACATATATATATATGAAAAATATTATATGTATATCGATAACCGATACTTGGGATTAGAAGAACTTTCATACATCGGCAAATGTTTACCGTCTTTTATAAATCAAAAGGACCCGACAAATAGATCTCAAAATTGACGGTGGGTTTCCTCTTTGAGCCATTGAAGTCAAAGAGCAAAGCTCCCTCTCAGAAGAAATTGCTCAGTGATATATGAAAGTAGAAAAAATTTTAAATTATGATAATGAAGCTCTGGAATACGGTTACTATATTTAGTAGTAGAATTCACGTCCGGAAGTAGAAAGAAAAACGATAAAATATATTTTTAATATATTCTCTTCAAGTGCACATATTTCAAGATTTCATTGGAAACTTATTAGTTACTTTACGGTTATTATTTCCCTTTCGTTGTAAATATGTAATTAGTTGATATAAATTCATTATTTTCGATAATATTTTTCGACAGGAAAACAATTTATCTCTTTGTCATGTACAAACGTTAACTTCTCTATTGAACGGTCACTCGCTTGCTTGCTTGAGTTTGACTTGAAAAAGCCAGTTTTCGCGAGAAAAGTTACCGGGAAGGCAATACATCGAAAAGTTGAGTTTCCTCTTGAAATTGAGGACGTTCCAAAGTCTTCCGAGTAATCTGACAGAAAAAGTTCCTAATACAAGTTTTATGACATATATCTTGGTTTCCTTCTTGTCAACTGTTTCCTCGACTATTTCACTGTCTGACTATATACTTACTCTAATCACTTTATAAATAGTCTCGCCACTCGAACATTGTCAAAATTCTCTCACAGTGAAAATTCGACAATTTTAACTTTTGAATTATTAAAAATATTTTCCAATTGATAGCACATATAGATTAAATCTTCGTCATTCGTCTTTTTGGATCTGGGGGGCGATTAAGAAACTTTTCACTTCCACTTTCACTTTCACTTTTTGGTTTTCCTCTTTTTATTATATTTTTACTTTATCAAATTGTTTTTTATTGAAAATTTTTTTTTCAAAAATTACAAAAAAAGTTAAAGTGGAAAATCACATAATCGCCCCCCTGTATTTTTTGCTTGTTTTTTCTTCCAATTCGTTGCGCGAATCTTTTTTTAATCAAACGTGAAACTGTCCACTTGTTTGTGGATTTTGGATAGCTTCAAACCCACCGGAAGGCGAGCCGAAAGGTCATCCACGTGTTTTGATCTTTCGATACGAATTTTCATCTTTTACCGGCTATATTCGGACAGTATTAACTTTCAAAATCGAAAGTTAAATCGCTGCCGGGTTAAACAAAGCGTGGATGAGCCCTTATGAGAAAATTGGTGAAGCCTAAAGAAAATCCAATGATGGAGATGACGTTGAAAGAAAAAAGGACAGAACTCAAATCGATAAATGTATCTACGGATATCTTCGTACTTCTAGTTCAAATAAATCTTAAATTTATTTTTTAAATATACAAACGGAATTTTACTACTGTAGTGAAATCTACATTTTTTAGCTAGCTTGACTATTTCTATTTTGGTTTATCAACAATCATTAAAGCTAATAAGGAAATTTCGTTCAGCTCTTCTCACTCAACCGCGCGTTTATTCAACGCTTATTGATTTTTGTAGTAAATTACAATATACACAACTACCCCCAATGTCCATCGGAAAAAGCAGTTTAATTTACTCCACTCAGTGGGCTTAAAACCTTAGTTCCATCAAAATTTAATCACACCTGTAGATTTTTGGTATTAATTTTTTTAAGATTTCCGGGACCTAAAATATTGTGTGAAAAAAATGCAAAGGATTAAATTGTTTGAAATAAATTATAGACCCAAAATTTTATATTTTTTTTTAGAGATTTATAGAGATTTTAAAGGATTTCCATATATTTCTATATTTTTAGAAATTCTAGGGAATTTAAAAACAACTCCGTCAAGTTAAAGGACTATCAAGAGATTTTTTGATAATAATTAAATTCTTTTGAAACTCATTGTAATTTGAAAACTTTCCTGAAATATTTTTTTAATCCCTTGAAATCGTTAAAAATTTCTTAGAATCCGCGAATATACTCCAAAATAATTGCACCTCTTTTGAAACTTTATTAGAATCCTACATTAAATCCCTTCCAATTTTTTTGAAATATTTGGAAAGCCAGAATATTTTTAAATTAGTATTATTATTTTTTTATTGACACTAATGATGGGATATCGATGTCGAAAATATCTAAAAATCGATATTTATAGATATCGATATTATTTTTTAATATCGAAAAACATTTTTTTGCTATAATATCGATACGTTAAATATTATTGTTATTTTAGTTTCGATGTCCTATCACAGTTAAAAAAATATTTCTTGGCGGGGATAAAAAAACAGTGTGTAGTCCAAAATTTAAAACATTTTAGGCCCCGATGATTTCATATTTTTCACTAATTAATATTGGTGTTTACATTAAAGCAATTCAATAGTCGAAGCCAATTGATTTAGAAGTCACTTTATTTGTTATATATGCTTTCTATCAATCTTTCTTTCTATCGAGCTTTTAATATTTTTCATGTTTTATTACGCTTTCTGGTAAATTAATTAATAATGATTAACACATTGCTATGATGAACTTGATAATGCTTCACTTTTTTACATTCTCATTTTCTATAGTATTTCACAATCCCCACTAATCATTTCTGAATTCATCTCACAGTTTTGCAATTTAATAAGATTTGAAAACTTATAATGAAACCGGGCTGCGTTTATTTTCCCTGAGACCGACTTTAAGAAAGATATGCGAATCAGTGAGTTAGGGGAGGAACGGGTGAAGGCAATAATAAGAGTGGGAACTAACTTGAAATTCAACGAGGACAACGTGAAACTCCTATAATATTAAGAAATGTTGCCCTCTTCCGAGAGGAACGGAAATCAAGGGGTTCAAAATGACGTTTTATAAAAAAAAAAAGTAATTTCGTTCTAAAAAAAAACCTTTTTTCGTTCTCAATAACTCATTTTCATTCTAAAAAATCTAGTTTCGTTCTGAAAAACCTTGTTTGGTTCTAAATCACCCAGTTACGTCCAGAAAAAACGTAGTTTCGGTTAAAAAGTATAGTTGAATGTGTAAAAAATTCAGTTTCGTTTAAAATTTTAATGATATAATTAAATTTTACATTGTGTTTGGCCGTGGTGACGTCGAAAAAAAATTTCATAATGTCGCCGAATAGAACCTTAAGTAAATTAGTTTTCTTCTTCATTTGAAACTAAAGTAATTTGAAGGTTAATAAACGAAGGTTGGTAAACAAATGCAAGCGCGCCATGTGTGATGAGAATGTGTGCTCACAATGGCACCCCTAGTTTATTCTCGTATGGGAGGTAGAGGATTATTAGGAAGAGGTAATATTTTTGTATGAACCGTATTACCATGTGGTCCTTGCTGATATATAGTTACAGCGTCAGTATTTTCATTATAAAATGCTAAAGCCATATTATTCGAGATTGAAGTATAAGTACGGCGATTTGGCAAATGTACAATTTGATCCGTTCTCAATTTGAGAGCTACAGGACGCTGATCATATTCATTTATGCGTCGTCGACGAGGATTATAACTTCCTTCTGGTGAAAGACTTCCTGAACTCAATTCTGTAAAAAGAAATTGGAAATTTGTAGCTTCTTTTCTGTAGGCTGAATAGCTTTTCGTCATTTTAGCAATTGAATAATTACACGGAGAAAAATGGAAGTCAGCGGTTTTATAACATTTACACAAATTCTTTAAACAAAACTTTTATTATAAGACAGAGTCAAAAAATACGGTAATCATTCCTAGAAAGATCAGTAATGATTACCGTCTTTTTAGACTCTGTCTTATAATAAAAGTTTTATTTAAAGAATTTGTATAAATGTTACAAAACCGCTGACTTTCATTTTTCTCCGTGTAGTCAAAATTAGACAATTAACTGTATGCAGTAGATATCAAGGAATTAAAAAAGATTTTAAGAAATTTTATAGAATTTATGGGAATTTTAAAGAATTTGTAACAGATTTCAAGAGATTAAAATGAAGAAGTTTCATTGAAGTTTCGGGAATTTCGAGGGATTTCAAAAAATTTTACAATATTAAATATCTTAAATAGATTCTTTCAAAATACTTGGAAGTTCAAAAGAATGATTTTATTCGATATTTTTTGAAATTAGCAATTTTAAAATCAAATTCAAAACTAAGCACTCGATTTTTCTACATTTTTGTGGTTCGTAATATTAATAATATTAATATTATATTATACTTACGAATAGTATTCAGTAAAACTACGAATGTAATGAGTAGAATGCCAACAACGTTCTTCATTTTTTTTTTAGATGGAGACTCAATAATTAACTTCTGAAGAATTTTCTCAACTATAAGTGAACCTTTTTTCCACTCCTATTTATACTAATTAGGAACATTATCTGATTACTCAACTTTAATGTTATAAATCCATGTTTCACGCATGAGATAGACGAGAAGCGTAAATATTTTTATCAGTTTAGTGCTCATAAATTCATAAAGTAATAAAATATTTTTTGATAAAGAAAATAGAAATAAAATTTGTAGGAATGAATTACAGGAAGGTCATTCCGAGTCGAAAATTAAAAATTTAGGAATGCCTATAGGCATTCCTAAATTTTAATAAAGTTTCGTTTAATAAAGTCTAATCTCGTTCAAACAAACTTAGTTTCGTCCTAAAAAAATCTAGTTTCGTCCTAAAAACCTAATTTCGTTCCAAAAAGACCTAGTTAAGTTAAAAACTCAGTTTTGTTGCCAAAAATCTAGTTTCGTTCTTAAAAAAAAGCCTATTTTCGATCTAATAAAACCTAATTTCGTTGATGTAAACCCAGTTTCATTAAAAAAAACCTAATATCGTTGTCAAAAATCTATTTTCGTCCTAAAAGATTCAGTTTTGCTCTATAAATGTAGTGTCGTTTTTTTTAAAGACAACTTCGATAAAAAAAGAACAAGTTTTATTATTTCGTAAAAAGAAACACGAATTGTGTTGTAAAAAATTTAGGCAAATAAGCATTAATGTTATCAGTTTACTGCTCATAAAATGACAAGATATTTTTTGATGAACGCAAAAGAAATACAGTTTGTAGTTTAAGCACATTTTTGAAAAAAAAAAAAAATTAAATATATTGAATCGAAAATTTATTTAGTTAGTATCAATATTAAGTTATAATTTTTTTTAAGTGTGGAAGTAATCTTCAAAAAATTGTATCTTAAGTAAGAGAGCTTTCAACTTCTTTAAGAGATTATTACGTAATAATAAATCTTTATTAAATGTAGCAAATACAAATGGTGCTGGACATACTCCTGCCTATATATTTTGATGCACTGATTACGAATATGATAGTGAAAATTGGCGACTAGTCCACTTTAATGGTGAAACCATGAGAAAACTATAAAAATCAGTTTTTTGCGTTTATCTTAGCCAATATGCAAAATTTTAAGAAGTGTTTCAAACAAAAGTTGTAGATCTCATCGAAATACATATTTTTTGTTGAAAGCATTTTTTTATGAGTGACAGTTTCCGAAAAAAACGAGTGGTACATCAATTTCCATTAAAAAAAAACCCATAAAGGTACATAACATTCATTAGTTTCGTCAGTTTGAAGGAAATTGGAAGTGTTCCCTTTTTGGAAGTTTTTCCGAAATATATGTATATAATAATATATATAACAAAATATAATAAAACACATAAAATGAAGCCTAGCCTTTAATCGTGAATAAATAAAGATGAACGTGTTTGAAAAATAATGCGAAGCAATTCTGATCGAGAAAGAAAGGGGTTGACAGGAGAAAAATATCTGCCCTTCTCATTTGACGATGAAAATGTAAAAAGAGTGAAATGAAATCGGACAAAATGATATCAAGAAAACAGATCGTGGTGGTTGGCATCCCTGGTTCCGATTGTGCGCGCGCTCCAATGATACCAACCCCTTGCACAAGTGGGGGCTAAAGCGATGTCGTCGTTCGCGCCTAAAATCACTTCTCCACTTTAGTGCGACGCGCGACCTTAAGGCGGTAGGATCACGTCGCCCTCGCCCCCGGAAAAACGCAAGAAAGCATATTGTTAATAAGTGAAAAAATAGGCCCCGAAAAGTCAAAACAATACTTTTCCAACGACAGCCCAACGAATTTATTTACACAAGAAAACCAACAACGAACGATTCAAACCTAAAAAAATAGCCAGGGCTATTATACAAAGTCCTCTTTCCTCATCTCTTCTTTTCTTCATCTGAAGAAAATCCGAAGAAAATTGAGCCTAAAACCTGGAAAAATGAAAATCTAAAAGACGAAAAATGAGGCCAAACTGGCAGATACATGTTATGAGGAGAAGGGGAGGAACGTAGAAATTAATTTGAAGAAATGATAGTTGATGCCTAGGTGACAATATTAAGTTCAGGTAATTTATTTGAAATATCTTTGAACGAACCACGAAGTCACTGATATATTTGTTAAATCATTTCATTAAATTTTTACATTCTTATTTATTATTTATATTTTAGGAATCATTAATTAAGAAATAATTTATCCATTATTGAAGGGCTATTTTATGACCAAATATTTTTATAATAGCACTATTTATTTTGATATTATATTATTCGATAGATGACAAAAATTAAATATCATATTTCATATTAATTAATCTAATCAATATACTAATGCTACCTTTATTGAGGAAGCAAAGTGCTCTCACAAAATCTAAATTAATCAAGTTTGACTAGTGTAATGAAGCATCCTTCCATCCAGATTTTCCGCATGAATAATCCCAGAAGGACGGGCAGATCTCCCTCCCCTTTTTTCCATATTGAATTATTACAATAAAAAAAATATATTAAATGCAGGAAAGGGGTAAAACGGCTGGGACTTGAATTTATTGGAAAAAATGCATAAATGCTGTTGATACTATCAATATAGATTTTGAACGAAGTTTATATTACTCTATGGGATTAATTTTGAGATGTGAGATGCAGTTGAATTCTAGTGGTCGTGCAGTCGTGTGTTCCTTTGTGGGCAAGAGCTTAGGGCGGAACTGAGTCGAAATCGAACTATAAGCTTCTACTGCTATAAGCCTTAAATCGATTTGATCACTTCTATATATTTCACCATTCTATTTGGCCATGCCAGAACTGCAAATGTTTTCGTTCACAACCGAATTGTGAATTCTAACTTCTATTTATGTATCTATGATACATAAATATCGTAATATATTGAGAGGAAAGCTTTTTCTGCCTCGAAAAAAGGGAAAAGGCGAAAAGTTGTACATGAATTTCGCAGTTAACTTTCATCATACACATCCCCCTTTTCATCCTCTTTGAGAAGAAAAAAACACGTCTAACTTTTTCTTCCCTTTTCCTCACGAATATTTTTATTTTATATTAAAATACATCAATTTCCTTCCTTAAAGAAAATATGACATGATTGTCGGTGCAGAAATATTGCCCCATTTAGCCCTACTTTAAATGGGATTCTGACGAGACCCTGGTCGGGATTTCTATTTTCATTAAAAATATTTTAATATAATTAGGCATTTATGGGGCAACTTCCGAATTTTGAAAATCTTTAAAATTTTTTGAAATTGTTTAAAATCACTTGAAATCTTTTCACATGCCTTTTGATATCTTTTAAATCTCTTGAAATCCTTTTAAATTACCAAAAATTACTGAAAATCTCTTTAAATTTCCTATAAAATCTCTTGAAATCCTTTAAAATGTCTTGAAATTTTTTTAATCTTGTGAAAGCTCTTGAAAATCCTTAAATTCTATGGATTTCTTTAAAAATTCTTTAAAATTCCTTTAAAAACTTAATAAAAATGTGTAATTATTTGAAAATCTTAAAACTCATCACAGTTCTTTAAAAATTCTTTAAAATCACTTGAAATCTTTTAGGAAACCTTGATATCTTGTAAAATTTCTTGGAATCCTTTTAAATTCCCTAGAATCACTTAAAATCTCTTGAAATCCCCTTAATTTTTTTTTAAATAACTTGAAGTCTTTTGAAAATCTTTTTAAATTCTTTAATATCATTTAAAATCCCTAAAAATACGTAACAAAATTTTTTAATTACTTTAAAATATTGTAAACTCCTGTGAATTATTTTGAAATTATTTTAAAATTCTTTAACCCTTAAAAGTCCCCTTACTTTGGTATAACGTTGAGGTCCTCATGGGGTCGATGAAGACCCCAGCCGTAATTTCGATATTGCAAAGAAACTTTTTAATATTTCGGCGTGAAATTTTTATTGGGTGATGACTTGTGGATCCTCAATTAAAATTTAAAAATGTTTTTCTGATTTATAAAATAGTCCAGGATTTTAATTGTAAATAAAGGAAAGTAAATAATTCTAAAAAAATAAAAAAGAAATTGCAAAGTGCACAACGAAATATTTACTTTTAGATCTAAACGAGCTCGAACGCGCGCTTCCGCGCGCGGGTTGACTTTATTTTTAATTTAAGCGATTTTGTACAATATAAAGATTTTAAATTTCCCGTGTCGCCTGCGATTATCGATATACGACGCGTCACGAACTGTATTGACCAATAAGGAATCGGGTCCACGCATTTCAGCGTTACAGTATTTCGATATTCGATGCGTATGTACTTTTAATAATAGGATATAGCTCTTCTCACTTATATCCGTCTGTTTACATAAGATAATAACATACTTTGAACTTAACGATCACTTAAGGGTTCCTAATGAATGATGATTCCGTGTATATATACATATATATAATTATATACATATACATATATGAAGGGTGGAAATCAAAAAATACTTAAGAGCCATTTTCCATATTTTATGAGCGGACGAAAAAACGTTCGCATTTTGCCATTTTTCAATTTTCAAATTTCACGATTCACCATTTCTATGTTGTTACGGCGACTAGAATAATGATTTTGGTATCAAAATGTTTGTAAACGAATACAGTATCAAGATATGTATGCCGATTTAACGATTTTTTAGTTAAAAAGATTTGTCAATAGAATAATGTTGAGAGACGATTCTTACCTTGACAGTTAACACTGCGTATTACTGAGATGGTTGTTTTAAGATAGAGTAATAATAGACCAAATTCATATTGTAGTAAGTTCTGACAAACATCCTAACATATAGATACCCGTGCAGAAATTTCACCATGGGCCCGATCCGGCCCAGATCTGGCCAAATCGGGCCCAGATCGGGGAATCTGGTCTGGGCCAGACCGCTGATGAAACGCACGGCCCGACCGGGGCCGAACTGAATAACCCGATCGGTGCCTGGTCAGTATCCGACCCGAGGCCAGACCTGTGCCCTGTTAATGTCACATTTCTTAATATATAGTAAAAAATGCAAATACTAATTAATTTTAATATGAATTTATTAGAACTTTTTTTATAAACATAACTTTTTTGCTAGTGCTTCCTTTCCCTGCGATGGCTGCTCCAATCTTTCGCGTTACCGAAAATTGTCCCAATGTGGGACAACACGTCCTCCTCAGTTTCTTCAAATTTTGCGCAAACGACCTCTATAAATAAATTATTGTTAAATTAGATTAATAAAGTAACTGCAAATTTTTTATTTAGTCAGAATTATATAATATTCAATTTTTTACCTAGCAAAAATATTTTAATTTCTCTTCAATTACAAAAACATATTTTAATTTTGAGGTTAATTTTCGACGCACCATAAATATTGTAGACACTGAATGATTAACTTACCTTCATTTAGATTTCGTAGGTTGGATGGAATCGCACGGTGTTTCCGAACTGGTAGTGTGCTCTATTTAGGCATTGTCCTTTGTCAACTATTTCAATTTAAATGAAAATATAACCTTCATCAGCGTTGTCACAATGAAAATTGACTCAGAACGTGTTTTTAAAATTGAGAAATTGTATTTTCCAAAATAATACTGTGGTGGCGCCTCGAGCGTTGGAATAGGTAACCCGAGCCTGGTCTGGCACGGCTCTGGGCCACGCAATTATCCCCGACCCGGTCCAGACCGCTTAAAACCGATCTGGGCCAGATCGGTAATCTGTCACAAATAGGGAAATTTCTGCACGGGTATATGTAAAGTACAATACTCTAGAACCTCGATAGTTTGCCTTGAAACACGGGATTTCTATAAGGCGCCATTGGTTCATATGTATTTTTGGATTTCCAATATGCCGATTATATGAAAAATGCAATTTTCAGATAATCCCTACATAAAAACTATTTCGAATTTCGCACTGCTTTGAGCGGCAAAATGACGGCCTTAAATTGTAGATTAAAAAAAAATTTTTTTTTAATTTCGAAATAATGGTTCTCATGATTGGATTTCCACCCTTCACATGTATATATATACATAAAAATTAATATTATTCAAATGTTGCACAGAGTTAGAAATGTAGAGAGGTTTATCGATTATGAAAAGCAATTTTTTTTACTTCTTTCTATGAAATATAATCAAAGGAAAGAAAAGAGGATTTATTCCTCGAATCTTTAAAAGTAGGTCGCAATAAATTATTCATTTTTGGGAAAGAACTTTGTGTTTCAAAAGAATATCGAGTCGTATGTAAATAGAAGATTGTATCTGTACAACTGTCATTATAAAATGGAGTAGACACTTTGCCTTATATTAAAAAAACTGAAAGGTTTTAGCAAAATATAAATTCAACGACCCATATTCCATTCCCAATTTTTTGAATGTGCTCTTATCTGTATTACGTGGTATTAGTTTTAAAATTTTAATGGAAACCATAGTCTAAAAGCACCTTGTGTAGTTTCTCATTCACTTTATATTAAAGAAGGGTTTGTACATAAATTATTAAGAGATATCGTGGTGAAGCTTTACAGTATGATCGATCTTAGAATCGATCAATAACCTCTATCGCTTGAAGCATGGTTAAGAGTTCAAGTCTAGGGTATTCTTCACTGGTTATATCAGTATCAGTTAATAGGTGCGGCTTAGTAGACGTTCGTGCCATTTCACACTGTCAATTAAATAGCGATTTTAATTTTAGGCCCTTTCATAATTCGTATTCATCTTCCTTAAAAATATAGACTCTAAATGCCTCTAATGGATACAATAAATCCCATATATGATTTAATGCTTAAATATTGGATTTATAGATTAGTTACTCTTCTGAGATTATTCGAGCATTCGGATTCTCATTATAAATATAAATATATAGTGATATAAAGTGAAAAATTATGTTTTTTCGGAATAATGGAAAATTTTGGGTTCGCTCACTCTGCGAAAGGAGTTTGTCGACGCAGAAATGTCTCGTCGATAAGAGCATTAGCTGCTGCCTTAGATCGATTGACCGAGGTAAGGGAAATAATAACACAATTAGGAGAAATGTTTCCACACTTCAAACATATATAATTCTTTATTTATATAGGTCCTTATTCTATAAAACTGTCCACATTATAACCGGGTCATTGTTTGCGAATAAAAGATACCTTATAGATTATTTTAGGGCGACTTTTATTGATATAAGTAATATAGTCACATAGATAAGGCAGATGATGAATTTGAGGCATATTTTATGTTTTCCAATAAAGGTAAAATGCCCATTACGATCGGGTCATTTTAGAACAGGGGATAGTACAATATATAGTCATTATTCATCCTTATTATGTGGCTTGAAAAGCCTCTTACATTATAAATAATATGAGTTATTTCACTTATATAATGCTATATTTAAATAATATACCATTTTCAATATTTAAGGATATTGCTTTATACTTATTGTTTCAATCGTTTACTTCACAGTTTAATATAAAATTCTAGATGCGACCAATCATTGAACTCCGCCCTTGAGTACGTGAACAGTTTTATCAATGTTCCCTGTTGCTGTTCTTACTCCATGTCACATTTTCTTCCCTACTTTCTGAACTTGGTACGCACTAGAATATTTTGAAATTCATAGCACGTTCAACATTTTGCCTTCATTTATAAATGAAATAATGAAAATTGATATTTTTATAGTAGAGACTTTTTAAAATCATTAACATACAATAATCTTCTTTATAAGATTTTTTCATAATAATGACGCGTGATATCAAAGTTATAAAATGAGAAAATATCTCTACTTATAAAAGAAGTGCATTATTGAAAGATCAAACTTTGAGAAATAAAAGAACTTTATATTTATAGCTTATTTCTTCTTACTGCAAGAAAAAGTTCACAAATTTTTTCTCAGATTCTTCTTTCTTGATAGATTCCAAGTTGCAGTTTTATATTCGTGTATCCATTAAAAAAAACTTCTACTCAAATTACTGAAACTCTAAATTAACTTAAACTCGTAATTTAAATCTTGTTAGAGATATTTTATGCTCAAAGCAGTTACAGGAGTTTACTTCGAATTTAAATGGAATTTGAAACTTCGAGACTAATGAAATTGCTCAAGAATCTTGATACCTAGGACTTAAAATTTAAATAGCATCGGTGTGTTTGACCATTAGATGTAGTTTATTTCTAGAAGATTACTTCTTGAGACACCGATTGCGGCAGTCGACTGAAACTTATTTAATCGGACCTAGAAATCCAGGGTGCAACTTTACATCTTTACATCAAATAAATCTTCAAGTTTTCGTTAAACCTTAAACCAATTAAATTACTTTTCTGCCTTCAGATTAATCCTCACCGTCGGCTGCCATTTTAAAAGTGGTAAAACGCAAATTGAGATATCTCATTGGTTAAGTCTAATTTTAAAGACGGGTATTACCTTAAGGAAATTATTTCTAAACTCAACTTCAAATGTAACTTCAAAAATAACTTCTTCAACTTCAAAAGATATAAATTGCAGTCCTTAGAGGAAAAACATTTTTATCAAAAAGTATAACTATTGTTGTTATTATTATTATTAGTATTATTATTGTTTACTAAAAAAAATCAGCATGATTGAATTTTACTGGGAAAATTGTATCTCAAGTTCAACGTTCGAGTAATTTTTTTTCCCCACAAGGGAAATCCTTTTCTCGAATGTCGAACCACTTGTAGTTCTCTGCTACAAAAATTCGTCGCAACTCTTAAAATATAAATCCAAGTGAAAATATTGCAGAGAATAAATCCAAGCGTGTTGTTCAAATGTTGAATTTCAAACTTCTTGTTAAGAAAATGTTAAAGGTTGAGTGAAAATATGAAAAGCGAAATTCAAATTTTGCTTGGCTTTGAAGCAATAGTTGAAGTATTAATTATTATTAATATAGAATTTAATCTCGCGGTTAGCACTCGTTAAAGATTTTTAATTAAATTTGCAGAAAATATAAGACAATACATATTCTTCCTTATAATATTGCCTCGCTTCGAAATTAGTCTCTTTTACCTTCTCATTAGGAAATCAATTTTCACACAATTTTCACAAAGACATAAAATTTTCAACACATCCACCCATTAACACCCATTTCTCACCGCAAGCTCGTTTCTCATATTGAAAAGAAAACTGTGAAAGTTCTGTTCTTCTTCTACTGTTTTTTAATATCTTATAATCTGTTCGATTATTAAAAAATGCATATTTTACGCCTATTTTCATTGGTCCTTTTATGAATCTTTTTATATCCTTCAGAATAAATTTTCATGGTTTTTAAAACATAAGAAGCTGAAAGCGACATAAAAAAGTCAGGAAGCTCGTAAAATTAAAGACTTTTTTGAAATATGAGGAAAAAATGCAAAAATATTTTACTTGCTCATAAAATTGAGCACATAAGCAGTGGATAAAATGCATTCTTATTATTCAGCGTGTTCTTTTTTATAGAACTTTTTAGGCTGTTCTCGTAAATTTTCTTATAATTATGAAAGATTAACAGACTTTTCCTTTTATTTTTGTTTTTTCCGCGAAACATGTAACTGAATGAAACTCTCTACGTGGCAGAAATGTCTGACAGAGTGCGTGGGTGTAAGTGATAGGCCGAACTACTTCTGATTTGGGGATGTTACTTCGATTTTATCTTTAAGGATAAAAAAAATAAACTAATATCATTGAAAATTAAAAAAAAAACAATAAAATATAAGGTGTGTCTACGCATAATTTTGTTGTAGAGTCAACAACATTTGATTACATTTGTACTCTTGCTTCAGCGATCGATGTAGAATTTCAATTTGTATAAATGCTTAAATGTAACAAAAACTCATCTTCGAAAGCCGTAAAGCTGCTCGTAAAGGGAGAACGAATTTTCAGGCAATAAAAACCTAATTGCTCCCAAAAGAAAGTTTCCTTCTCGCGCCAGCCGCGAATGAGATTTCGTTCAAGACGGGAGTGATCGACGAGCTTGACCCTATCTCACCCTCTAATTTACGTCCCGCTTCTTTCGCAAATAAATTTTCCGTCGATCCAACTCCCAGGGTCAATGACGATTTCTTTCCTTTCTCAAATTCATCCTTAGTGAATTAAATATTAATAAACAAAATATTTTTTTTTATCGAAACCATATTTTTAGTATGAATTTTTTTTTCTGAAGCATATATCACTTTATCGCTGCCACAAAAGTGAATATCTCTTTTTACTAAAACGCATTCAGTTGCTTCAAAAAACTTAGAAAATCCATTTTATTCTCGTTAAAACTTGCATCCTTAAGAACAAGGCATTAAACACTTAGACTTCTTCTCCAGTGTTTTTAAGTACTCAATTTTTCTTTTCATATCATTGTTTATAAAAAAGGTAAAAAAATTATTTCCGGTAATATTCTACTTTGCATTAGTCTCTATATGCCTTTTTCTGAGAGGAAAAGATTTTATACAGAATATACATATAGTTTATCCGGATATTCTTATAGTTATTCTCGGGGTCGATCGATTCATCTTTTTTTAATGCTTTGAAAAAGTGCAATACACGTACCGAGAAAACCATAAACGTTGTGAGAAAATAATTTATTGTAGCTACATATTCAGGCATGAATAGAAACCACTTTATTAAGAATCTACTGGGTATTGGAAACATTATCCTTGCAAGAGTTGAACTTTATCCGTGAAACATGTTCTAGAGTGTCTACTGTGCGGGAATTTAAGGAAATCCGGGAATTGTCCAAGAATTTAAAAAAATTTAGTAGCAAATTTATCGATTTATCAAATTTTCCAAGTCGTACAATATTGAAGTAAATCAAAAAATACCATACTAATTTTTTCCATATGTTTTTATTTTGAAATTTTATTTCGATCTTGTCTCGCAAGATCCAAATTTATATAATATTTTTGTTCAGGGGAATTGATATATTCTGAATTGCGAAAACAAATATAATTTATCTGGAATAAACCAGGGATGTTTTCCCATCCCGATTATCAATAATCGTTCGATCAAAATGTAGTCTTTTGATATCCAGAGCAAATAAAAGATTTTACTCTTATTGTGTAGTTTTTACAAAAGCGGAGGATGGATTATTGTAAACCTGTATTATTCTTTTCAGGCTGTTTAACTTTAACTGTCAGGCAACAAGTTTCTACGGCTAATCTCATTACCCAGAGGTTCTAAAGAACGCTCAGATAAAAAAAAATAGTGTCAGAAAAAGAAATGTTACTTTCTTCTAAGCTTTGAAATATTAAGGTTGCTTGTTACACAAAAATTTCACTAGAAATTTTTGAAAATAAAATCCTTAAACCAAAATAATTTCAAAAAAGAAAGTTTTTCAATTCTCAAAGTCCAGTCTTGATAATTTTTCAATTTGAAAGCTTTTAAATGCAAAGATATCTTGAATATTCTCATATAGACTTGATTAAAACATTGTAATTGTATAAGTAATTATCTTCAGTGTCTAAGGCTCGAAAGTTTTCAATGTTTCGTAATGAAACCATTCTCTCTCATTTTCTCTCTACTGAGAAATATCCTTTGAGTTGAAGACTTTTTTTATTGATTTAATTCAATTAACTATACTGCTTCATTTGAGACACATTCTTTGCATTACAAGGTTGAAGTTTAACTTTCAAAAGGAAATTTCTTTTCTCTTTTTTCTAAAAGCATCAAATTCAGAGTAGTCTTGAAACGAGTATATATAGCTGAACGTCTCTACTATATATACACCGACCTTACACTCTTCTGACAGCCCTCAATTAACTTCCAATTAGGAAGGTCATTCTCTCGCACCAAGAGCGTTTGATCGAAGCACGATCTCGCCAAATAATTGGAATTTGAATCATACAATCTGACCATATTTCATTACGATGTTAATCAATTATTTCTTCAAAGAATCTGTTCAGTAGTTTGTTCACATTTTTTTCTTTATTATACTGCTTTTTTTTTGTGCAAGAGCATTTTTCTCTATCTAGGGTGGCCACATGTCAGGGAAGTCAGGGAAATGAAAAAATAGAATCTTCTGGCCATCCTGCTATCTCTATTTCTCTCTCAGTTCAATCATAAAATCGAAACTAGAATTAGAAATTTTAAGTGCAATAAAACTTACGTGGAAAAAAGCTTTCAACCTATTTCTTCATTATCATTATTCTTTTCAATATAAGGAACCGAAGCTGTTAAAGTTTTAAACCAATATAGGTAAAAGAGAGTTTTATAAGATTTATTTCGCGCTGCGCAGTTTCATTAAAAAGATCGATTTCAAATGTAAGCTCATGGACGAGCTCATGGACATGAATAGCCTTCTCGAAGAGCAAAAGCTATGCTAATGCAGCCTCTTTTGAATCCACAAGTCATATAGAGATTTTTTCAAGAGTCTCGTGATGAAAAGGAATGTACGAGACCAGAAAATAATACCTTTTGTTCTTCTTAGTTTTGTCGGATGAGATGACAGTACATATATATTATCTATAAAGAAATATCTATCTCAATCATCAAAGCTAAAATTATTTCATCTAAATAAATTATATTCTCTCTGAAAATAAAATTCCATAAAGAACCATTCACTATTCGCTGAAGAATTATCATTTTCATTCGGAATCTCGATTTATCCTTAGATATTTTTTTTATATTATTTAAAATTAGAACATTTATCAGAACTTATTCTATATAATATAAATCATTTGTATAAGATGAAATTTCAGTGACTTCGTGGTTTAAAATAGTTACATAGTTCGCATAATAGTTACATTTCTTTTACATTCTTCTTTACACAGATACCAAATCTTCAAGATTACAATGCACTACTAAAGTGAATTTAACAATGCAAAGCTGCGCATGAAAGTGACAATGGCAAGCAATTTAACTAACAATCCACCATAAATCCAGCAGTAGCTAGAGAATCACGAGAAATATCTAGAAACCTGTACAGAATAGTTGAGATTCTATCTGAAACTTATCCAACTATCTATTCATGTAACTATTGTTTAATTACTGCAGTCTTCAAGACACCTAATTCTCTGAATATTATTCACCCTCCCTATACATGAAAATTCCCTCTCCAAAAAGCTTAAAAAATATTGCTCAGCTCAATAAGATTATCAAAAGCTCAGTGAAAGAAACCATGTGGAATCAGGATGCGAAACATGTCACGCTCCAATCGATTTTGAACAAGATAAAAAGTTCATGCGTGATGCAACAACTTCCGAGAACGCTAGAATTGTTAGCGGAAGAGAGCGCTTGAAAAGAAAATGCAATATTTCAAAAGAAAAATGACATTCCCAGAAAGGAGTTCACATTCTTGAAAAGAAGATAAAATTCAATGGGGAATTTTAATAAAAAGCTTTACCTAAATAAGAAATAATTTAATTAAAGTTTGAAAAGCACTTCAACGATGCGTCCTGAAATATATATAACATTACTCAAGGAGTAAATTATCCTTGAGAAAACACGAAGCCAGAGAGTGGAAACTCCGAGAGAAAGAAGTGAGGACCGACTGACGTCGGGAAGTGCAATTCTGCGCAGTCTAGTGCGCAGGCTAAGTGGCGGTAGTAGTGGGAGTGTAAGACGTGTGATTGGAGGCGGCGGCGAGGCCAGCGGAAGTGGGGCTGGGCAGGGCCCACGGCAAGGAGTGGGGGCAGGTAGCACCACGGTGTCCGCATCCGGGGCCCCTTCGGGCCACGGTACCCTTAGCCGACGGGCGAGCAGAGAACTAAGTCCATCTAAGACACAGGGCTCCACCCCCGGTCATGAAGGACCCGGGGGCGGGGGCGGAGAAGGCCCAACCGCCGCAGGAGGCAGCCAGGATTGGCGAAGGCTAGTGGGTAGCATCAGACGAAAAGTACACCGAAAAACAGCTCAGGGCAGCTCCAGCATCTCCGAAGCTGCCCTGCAGGACACCAATCGCAACCATGATGACTTCCTAAAAGCCACCATGAGGATCTTCCTGGTGGTGTCGCCCCCTATGGGCCGGGTTCAGGTAATGCTTGCTTATTCAATCTTTTGCAAGATTGTTTCGGTGTTGGGGTGTTATTTGGTGTTGTGTTTCTTATATTCGTTGAGATACAAATAATAATTAAAATTTGAAGTAACGATCTTATGTTCATTTGTTGAATAGCGTGGAATTATTAAGGTTGATTATTGTTGGTCTACTATTCAATTTTAATTTTTGTCAATATGTTAAATATTGACTATTGGACGTCATTTGTGTCGTTCTGACATTTATGTAACTGCATAAATAACGTAAAAAAATCCTACTGTGGACGATCCTATAAATCATAAAATATTTATGATTATACGGAGTAAACTGGATATTAAACCGTAATATCTAGCTATTTACTATGGGACGATTAACTAGATATTATATCTAAATATCTAGATAGCCGTCCCATAGTTAAATAGCTAGATATTACGGTTTAATGTCCAGTTTTCTCCGTGTATAGTTCGTCCGAACAGTTAAAATTTCATAAGTACAGGTGCTCTTTTCTTTTTAAACTTTTGTAATTAAACAAAAAATTACTTAAAGGTCTAGCTCCAAATTTTTCTCATTAAATCAAAGGACATATTTCGTAGGGATATTTTTTCTAATAGAATTTCCATTTGTATTTGAGATTTTAATGATTTTAATGGTTTTGATTTACAAATTATTTTTAATTGTAAAGGGGTATTAATCGCAGACACCTATAGTCTTCTCAAATATCAATATTCCATCATCAAATGATGAAAATCAAGCGCGAGTCATATAATGAAAGATCCGCAAAATGGTTGAGCGAGTGAACAATATATAAGCAGTGAATAGAACGAGCAAAATTCATAATGTTATATAGGATACTAGATCATAGATAGTTTTCCAAAATTCGCGGTTTCCCAACAGGATTGTAATTGACATTCGATCCTAATCCTTTGGGGATTATGTTGACCCACCTTGGCGCTTTCATCCACTCTGGACGCGCGAGAACGGGAGATAGAAGGATGTAGGAATATAAGCTCGCTTTTATTATCGCGCAAGCACGTATAAGCTCGACAAAAGCGGATCGCTTTTATGACGATTAGGTCTGATTTTTCACAGAATTCACCATTTCAAATTCTCCCTTTTCTTTGGTTAGCTGTACTTCTGACAGCGATGACGTCATTTGACACCATCTGGTGGCCGTCGACTCTGACCCAGATTGAGGAGCGCTCCAGCCGCTGCAATTCCTTACAATTCAACGTCTTCTAGAGCAAGTCACGTGACAAAAATTAATTTCCACAAATTCATGGGTTCACGTGAGAAAGAACGCTGAGGATTTCTTCATTAAAAGGATTGTCCTCGTTTCAAATCCGGGAGGCATCTTGTATTCTTTTCCTCACAATTGTTTGAAGATGAAGAATACTGATGTTTTCTTATTCATAATATTGCTGAAATAAAATGTGCCTGGTTCGTATAACTCGAGATAACAGGAAATAATCCCCATGTTTGAGAGACTTTGGCCTGCTTTGCTAATTAAAATAAAATTCAATGACATTACATTCAGTTGCAGTTTACATGAATACTTTCCATGAAAAGTTTACGAGACTCAAAGGGTTAGAAATTCCCATCACGTCTTATTATTTAAAATATAAGAAACGGTCACCAAAGGTTTCTTTTTTTTCTGTAAACAAGGTCCCTTTAGAACGACCTTTTGCGATGTATGTATAAATTCTGATATAAATTCAAAGGATGGAAAGATCATGCTATCGTGCAACGTATATGTCTTTTTTTATGAAAATTCAAAAATGGTGAGGAAAATAAATGTAGGGAAGAGCATTGAAGCCTAATGCTTGATGATGGTGTGGTTTACATACACACTTGCCACAGAGATGAAGTCTGGAGGATAGATAATCTTTGGCGCAAGGCCAATGCCTTAACCCCCAGAGCTTTCCAACTCTCGCGAGTCACTGTCGACCCTTCTGCGCCCTTCAACTTCAGACCTCAAGCCCTTTTTAATCAGTATTTCTCAACTCTCAGTATATCCTAAATATAATTGAGAGATATTAAATTTGACTTGGGCTTTAGTCAACATGTTCGCTAGATTTTGGTTGCTTTGGTGAGTCTCTTGAGAGTAATTATAATAGCAGAGCTTCAGAGTTCTGAAAAATATTATATGCATATTATACCAACTCGCACTTAAGGTAATTTTGTTCTGAATTTCAAAAATATCACTTGAAACGTTTAGAACACCTTGGCTAACCAGAAACATCTTTTTCTACTTAGAATATAGATGATTCTCCAAGAGGATATTTGTGTCTACTGTAAAATGTATAGAAAAGCTGATTTTATAAAACAGGGTGGCCACATGTCGGGGAAATGTCAGGGAAAATAGAAAATTGACTTATTATTAGTAATAATACATTATAAGTCTACTATTCGATTTAATTTTAGTCAATATTTTAAATTCAACAAATTAACAGAACATCCTTACTTCAAAAAAAATAATACATTATAGTTTATTTACAAAATTTTAGAAGATTTCCAAGGATTTCGTGAATTCAAGGAATTTTAAGAGATTCACCCTAGATTCATAAATATCTACCCTAAAATTAATATTTTTTTCTATTAAAAGAATGGTTAATGACCGATCAATATATTACATTTCTTCTTAACAATCAATTAACCCGAGGCAGTGACTTATTTTTTTTCTTAAAAGTTTACCGATATTTTTGCAAAAAATTTATTAATTAGTAATCCTAAAGCTCCATTCATTTTATCTCGCCCTGATCTTACATTCTTTTTTTTGTATATTCTAATTTTAATAATCATTGCGAGCTTTCCGTTAGCGCAAAATTCATCGTCCCGTTTATTCGAATGTGGGAAAGAGAAATCCCTTCGTCAGTGATATCTTTTGCAATTAATCATTCAGGAAAGCATTAATGGGAAAAAAGCTCGCCGATAACAATGAAAGCCCACGAGGAGGTACTACATAAGCCGGAAACATGATATACGCAAATGATAAACAGTAATCGATACATTTTGTTTACGTGCCGACCTAACAAGACTAACATAATTAGTAAACAGTTTGTCGAAGTAATTACGATTAGCGGCAATGATAACAGAGAATGTAATTGAGTGGGGCCTTGTGCGACTGCCATTTAACATTTGATATACGATTTGCTGATTGCAGATTAATCTTCGCCCGCCTTGCATAATTGAGGTAACATCAGAGCAAACCAACCATCTCTATGATGTCTCTCTTGGACAATAAATTATTTTTCCTCATTTTCGAATCACCCATAACTTAATTCCAATTTCAAAAGTAGACTAGCAAAAGTACCTGTAAATTAAATTTTTTTTAAAGTAGGTTAACACTTATAAAATCCTTAGACAAGTGCAATTATTATTTTAAAAAAGCACCTTCGTGTGAAAAATACATATTTATAACTTCATCGTGCATTACCACTGAAGATTATTCACTTTATGCTCAGGGTTCCTACTTGCAGAATCAATATTCTGTCGGAAGCGTTGAAACTTACATAGATAAGATTTTAAAAAGAGTAATGTGCGCTAAGTAGAAAATTAATTATTTCACGCGCAAGGTAACAATGGTTTTGCCGCACTTGTTATTATTTCAAGACACGCGATTATAATTATGTATTTAGAATCTCAAAAAAAACAAGTGTGGTCATTGTTTGCCGGGGGGAGTCAGAGAGAAACAAAGTATATATATAAATATGTTACATCGGATATTTAAAAAAAGAGCGAAATTTAATAACAGATGCAATAACGCTTCGTTTAATCCAAAATATATTCATAAATACACTGCAATGTTTCTGCAAACTTTGCTCTCATTGAATTCAACTTGGTGCTTGAGCCTCGAACTGAACTAGGATTTATGCGCACAGAAATATCTTGCATAAGTGGAAAACTTGAATTCTTAACGAATTCATTATACCGCACGTTCCTGCAATCCAATAAAACCAATTTCCGCAATTTACTGCTGGTCGGTTTATTGAATGTGAAGATTGTATTACAATCTAGTACCACTTATAATTTGAAGGACTAAACACTTGGAAATCAGAATACATATTGCTGAAGATGTATTAGCAATGTAAAAGCTTTCCATGTAGTTGCATCTATTGTTAAACAAACTACAGTTCCACATAGGTATCTAAGTTTACTCAACGAGCTCAAATTAGTTTAGTGACTAGTCTTAAAGAGACGGAACTCAACTCAAGGTTTGCGACCTCATTATAAGTTATCGAAAATTGCATTCCACCATCCCTAGTCATCTTTTCCCTCGTCTATTTTATATCTGCCCTCGGGTCCGATCAAACAGATTACAAACTCAATTTCGATATCCTGGAACTGCTTGGCGTTCACTTGCTAGTTAGTTTAACACTTTAATTGATGTTTATCGTAGTTATTAAAACAGTTGAGAAATTCAAAAGTTCAATACACTATGTACCTGGAAATCTATATAATTTTTGTCCCGCGGCCTCTTAAGTCCTCCTATCTTAAAAAAGAGGTGAAAACCTCTTAAAATTCCCAAAATCTTTTAAGAATCATAAAACTCTTTTGAATTCTTTTAAAATTCCTCGAAATTTCACGAAAACATTAAAAATCGCTTAAAATTAGTTGAAATCTCTTAAAGTTCTTAGAAATCTCTCTAAATTTGAATCTCCAAATTCTCGACTGCTTATTTTTATATATTATTAGTGTTCATTGTAATTTTGGAAAGAATTGCGAGATAAAACATTGCAAACGATAAAGACCTTCTAGTCAACCCAATACAAGATATATTTGGTGAAACTGTTTAAATTAAAAAAGTTTTCAATGATTTATTTTCACCTTTTGTGTCAAAAGTGACACTTTCTGTGCAAATTCTCATACGCGCGTATAAAATTAGATTTGTGCAACGTTCATAGAGCACACTTTAGTCTCTAGACTTAAGACTTACTTCTGTTCTCGTTCTTCGAAATAACGACGTTGCGACAAAGATGAAAGGCCTCTGGTTTCCAGTTTGTGAAACTTTGCCGCCTCCTGCTAGACGAAGATCGTTTCTTAAGAGGAAAAGAGAAGCTTAAAGTTATAAATTTTCTAAAAGGACCAAAGTTCTCGACCAGAAAACATTGCTGAGAACTTAACTGAACTTTAAAAAATATTTCAACTTTTGAGCAAGTTTAGCCCAAAGACTTTTCATACGAAGATTTATTAATAGAAGGAGTGCAACATAAATAATCGAGCACATGATACCTAAAACAATTAAGGATGTTATTAAAAATGTTTGAACGGACTTTTATTTCGACGAGAAAAATGACAAACCTTCGAATAAAGTTCGCGAAAATAGTCGTCGGGTGTCGACTTGACCGGAAACCAGGGAAATGACCGTGAATAATATTGTCCGGAAATATAATTTAAAAACCAGGAATTTTCTTCTGATCGCAGTAAAATTCAATTTTTCATTCAGGGAAGAAAAAATATTCTAAGGCTGGATTTTTCAACTTCATAACGGTATTTATAGATAAAAAAAAATCTTTCACCAGTGAAAAGCTTTAAATTTAAGAGAAACTGGGGAAAAATCACTCAAGAGTCAAGAGTTCTTTGAAACTGGAACGATGCCATAACTCTCAGTCCTTACGATTTCGTTTTTATTAAAAATTAATTAAATTAAATTTAAAAAATTTAAATTGTTGAGCAGCTTTCCTCATTTATTCACGTTATGAGATTTTTAGGGAAAAAAAATTAATTAGTAAAAATTTAAGGATCCAAAACAAAATATCAATTACTTATGCATAATTTAAAGCAACTTGGTTTCCAAAACATTTAGAATGTCCCAAGGAATTCTTATTTGAAGAACTAATGTCCCTGTGAAAGCTTCCGCTCTCTCGGTCGCGTTCTAATGAGGAAAAGGAATGGGGAAAGTAGTTGCATTAATTGTTGTTCAGAAATGGTCTTAGTCATTAGTTTCGAAACGAGGACTCAAGCCTTATCTCATTATGCTCGCAAATTCCCATTCTAAATCTTTCACTGCTACCTCGATGGCATAAAACGCTTAACTGCCGCTCTTCCTTCAAGTTGGAGGACAAGACACCCTCCACTCTGTACTCAGTATTTCCTAAAATATTTTTAAATGCTTACTTTACGTAATTTACTCTTGTACATTGATTTTCTCTTAATATCCATCAAGAAGAAAAATTAATTAGGTGAAAAAACAGTTGTTCATAAAAAGAAAACACTTTTTCCTTTCTGAGAATTTTAAACCCCTAAACCAATGAAAAATCTCTTAGCTTTATTTGAATTGAACAGGAATGAGTGAAATTACAGAAAGGGACTGATTTCCCACGAGAACAGAAATAGCAACATGTTTCAAATCCTCACTGCTTTTCCTTGATTTGAAGTATAGATAATAAAAAGAAAGTTTCGTTATAACGAAGATAAGTAACGACCAATCATGACGTTTTACTTCAATGATACGTAATAAACCAACGAAAGGAATTACTATCGGGTATTATTCTTATTTTAGAAAGTAACCCTTCGCATGGGTAGTGAATCTCCCCTTCGTTACTCTGACACTCTCTCCCTTGGGACTACTTTCTTTTCATTCTCCGCTGCTCACTAATGCTTTTTGGCATTTCTGGTCAGACACACCCGTGATCTCCTTTATATGGATTTTTTTCGATCTAGGTTTGACTTCTCTTAGGGTTGTATAAGGCGACGTTTCCTTCGATTGGAGGTTGCCAAGAGTAAGGGAGTGTCGTTGACTTGAAAAGGTGACCGATATCCCGAGCACGTTCGAAAGATCGAATCTTTCTTAGAGTAAATAAAAAACGAACCCTCGCTTCATTAAGCACTCTTTTTATTAAATTGTCGTCCAATCTCCTTTAAAGACTGCTCCCTCTTTCACATATTTTTCATTTCTTCGTTAATCATGATTCTAAATCAGAAATATACAAATAAAGAGATTTTTAAAATAATTATACGTATAATAATTATAGTGTATGAATATAATTATTATATGACTGGAATAATAATTTATCTGAGGAATTTTATTTACCAGGAAAAAACCGGGAAATGACTTAAAATCTGATGAAATTCTTTAACATAAGATGTCTTGAAATATTTTTTGAAGTCTATAGAAATCTCTATAACATTTCTTTCATAACTCTTTTAAATTCCTTTAAAAATCCTTTGAAGTTTCTTAAAATCTCTTGAAATCCCTTATTAAAAGGATTAAAATAAAAGGATTTTGAAATGCTTTTAGGGATTTCAAAAGTATACAAAATAATTAAGAATTGTTAATTTTTGAAATATAGAAACTTGTAATTCCTTTTCTAAATTAAAGAATCTCCATAAGTTTCACATATCAAAATTTGGTGAAATTGCTTTAAATTTTGTAAAATTACTTCATATTTCTTAAAATTACTTAAAATCTCATGAAATGTCTTGAAATACCGTAAAATTCCGGATAATGCAATGAAATCTCGTAAAATCCCTTGAATCCCTTAAAAGTTTTAAAAATTATTTAATATGCCATACAATATCTTAAAATCAATTAAAGGTCCTTATAATTACTTAATATCCTATACGATAGCTTAAATTTCCTCGAATATCTTAACATATCTTAATATCTACTTAATATCTCTAAAATCTCAATAAATTTCGTAAAACCCTTTTAATTCCTTAACATTATTCAAAATTCCAAGAAATCTGATTAAATCTCTTAAAAGACCTGAAAAACCAATGAAATTTCGTAAAATGCGTTAAAATTCCTTAAAAGTTCGTCAAATTACTTAAAATTCCAAAAAATATCGATAAATCCCTGAAAGTTACTTTATAATCCCATAAAATCTCACGAAATTCCTTTAAATTTCGTAAAATCACTTGATTCTCCTAAATTACTTAAAATCCTATGAAAATTTCTTTAAATACTTCAACATTTCTGAGAATTTAATTAAATCCACCCAAAACCCTTTAAATTTCTAAATTAACTAAAATTTTTAATTAAAATAAATCTTTGTGGTAAAAATAAATATGTTACTTCTAGTTGACCGGAAAAATTGAAAAAATTGACCGGGAAAAACCGGAAAATGATCGAAGTTTAAAAATTGTCCTTCGAATGGCCCCTCTGCAGATCTTTTTCATTACTCAATAATTAAGAGAGTGACGGAGATCATTGAGGATATATTTTACTTTGAAGTACTTAAAATTTGCGCCCTCGTTCTTTTTACCTTACGAAAGTCGATTTTGTTCCACTTGAGAGAGCGCACTTGAAAAGAGAGGAAGAGAAAAAAGGCTGCGAGTGTAGCAATAAGAATCATTTTCTCCTTCCGGGGACCTCTTTCGGTGCACCTCGTTGACAAAAGGCAGCAGCGTGTACCTCACTCCCAGTAGATTTCCGCTGCGCGTTCCTCTAACCACCATTAGGAGTCAAAGCTGTCTTTTTGTTATTTTTGTATTCTCTTCTTTTTTCTATTTTTTCTATTTCTTATTTAGACGACGTACTTCTTTCAGCTCTCGCAGCAGCGTAAGCTGTGACGACTGCATCAGTATACCTTTTTATACATTTCAATTCCCGCGGTTCGCCACTCTCTGGAGGGAAAAAAAACTTTATATGTATTTTACATTTTTGCTACTGAAGTATTGTAAAGAAAGAGAAAAATCTTACTGCCAGTCTTTATCAGTTTCTGCTTTACTATCGCATCACTAGATTTCATCGAATATTGGCAACAGAAAAAATTAAAATTTGAAAAAACCTGTTCAATTATTTTAAAGTGATAAGTAGTAAGAGGTATTTAGAACTTTTCGGTTTCCTTTTTTCGGCCTTGTTATTGAAATGTGTGCCTTGAAAAAAATTCGTCTAACAAATCTGGCTCTTCTCATCTTTAGAAGGTTCTTACACGTCCAATAACGAAAGAGAGCTTACAGCCTCTTTTTCTCCTGTCAGTCGGTCTCCTCTCCTTTCACCTTTGCAGTTAAATCGATACATCCTCTCGAACAAGAAAGAAGTAGTGGCCCTCTTTTGTAAAGGACAACCTTGTCATTAATCATGGCCTACCGGTATAGTCATCGATCGTGCTTTTGGATAAGAACTTCCAGAGTGGCCAGAGAGGTGCCAATGTGATGAGTAGGTTGCAAACGCATAATTGAAAAGAAATATAAAAAATCATACCATCTCTGAAAACAATTACTCTGCGCTCGTAATCGTTAATCACCACACTCCAAACTCCGAGAGATGTGAAAAAAAGTTCGCTACGAATACTTGGTATAAAACATTTTTTATGAGGAGTTCCCGTTCACCATATTATTTTTTAAAGAAGTTCAACTTTTTAGAGAAGACTGAATGAAAATTAGAAGAGGTTTTATTTTTAGATAAATTCATCGAAAAGTATATCACTTTCAAGTAGGAAAAATATTTAGAGTAAATTCCTGTAATGTAGATTGTAATGTAGACTGAATATACGGAAGATACTTAAAAATTTACTGCTCCAGTTAGTTTACAGTTACATTACATTACATTACATTTACATTACCCTAAATGAGAATTTTAAATATTATGAATTGAAATGAATGTTTTTAAAAAGAGTAAGCTTATAATTTAAACTCGGAAAACTGACTGAATTAGGAAGAGAATATACGTAATGATGAAAACACCATTAACGCAAGCACAGGATTTCGTTATATGGAAGCCGAGGGATAACGAGTTTCCTTTATTCATTTTCCCTGAAAAGAATAGATGACTTCTGCGATCACAAGTTCAGATTGAGAGTAATTCCACACCCAGGAAACATGACATGACATTCTTTATTGCTTCCGATGAATTGAACTGTGAAAGTTAAACTTGCTTCTCATTTATTTTTCTTCTTTGAAAGTAAGAAATTCCCAAAGTATCATTAAAATACCGTAACGTGTTCTTATTTTTTTAATTTCACTTTTTGAAAGGTCAAGATCAGATTCAAGTATAATGCTCGCTTTAATGATCAAAATCATCAAGAAGTCTTAATTTGTAAAATGATATACTTGAAAATATATACTTTAAAAACTTCCTTTGAAAAAAACTTGTGAAAGTTACTAATTTTCCTAACTAAAGTGAGTATTTGATCTCGTTTTACTCTTTTTCTTACTCTATGTAGTTCAAAGACGTGAAAATGTGACAAAGACACTGATTTCTCGTTGGAGACACCTAAGGCTTTACTTTGAAGTATCGAGAGATTAACATCGTTAAAATACCTGGTGAAAATTTGCAGCCTTTCTATCAGGAATAGTAAATCTCTCAAATCCAGTTTTGTTCTCATCAAAAAGCTGGTGAATTATTTCCTCAGTAAAACTGAAATATGAATTGCTTGAAATAATTCTTTATAAAGCAACAAGTTTAATGACAGAGGTGTAAAAAAAAGTAATTATGATGATGATATAAACGATTAAAGAATGTCATGATACGCAGTTAGATTTTTAAAATGCGCTGTTAAATCCCCCATGGTTTGAAATGAAAGGAAATAAAGGCTTTGTAGTGTAAGCTCGTGAGCTTGACTATTGCCACGACCAAGTTAATGCCGTTTACTTCTACAGGAGTCATGAAGCGTTAATGGCCTGACCACACCCACATCTCTACCATTTTCAATCTCTCCTTTTACTTTTCTTGGTCCTTTATGTGTCCTTCTCCTTTTCTTTACTCTGACACAACTAATTCCATTCTGACTCTCTTAATTCTTAATTTAAAAGCAAATCTATACCTTTAAATGTGTAATGGAATATTTCTTTATTATCGTTCGAGCGTTTCTAATTGTTTTCATCAAGCGAAAGAAAAAAGTTGTCTAATTTGTGTATAACCCATTTCGCTGGCAGTTCATAGACATTCTGTGAACCCACAATAAGTTTTGAAGGAGAAATTTCATGAGGTGAATATATGAAGGTGTCCTTACCTCTATCTAGCTTGACCACACTCAAGTCTCAACTCGTTCCACTCCTTATGTACAGTCGCTCGTAAAACGCAGCTATAAAACGGGCTAACCATAGACGTACTCATTCTACTTAAGTCGTCGATTCTACGTTCCACACCTACTTTTTACCAATCCTTCTAAACTCGAGAATTTTATAACGCTTTTTATTACAGCATCTTACATTTAAGATGTGGTAAAGGAGTTTAATATGAATTTTTAATGGCTTTTTTATTTGCATTTAAGTTAATAAATTCCATTTGATAATAATCATTTTATTTTTATAAAATAGATTTAATTTTTTTTAAACTATTAAATATTGTATTGGAATTTTAAGAAATTTAAAGATGTTTCTATGAATTTCAGTAAATTTTAATGGATTTCAATAGATTTCCAATAATTTTAAGAGATTTTTAAAAGATTTTGTGGAATTTTGAAGAATTACAGAAAATTTTAAGAGATTTTTAGGAATTCCAAAAGAATTAGTGAAAATTTATTACTAAACATTTTTTCGCATCTTTAATACTTTTCTGTCAGAGAAATTTGCCTGAAAGTCAGGGAAATGTCAGGGAAATTGAAAAATTAAATCTTGTGAACACCCCAAAAATCTGTGAATTTTTTACTTCGTAAAATTTTCGATAACAATATGTCTTCAATATTTTTTATATATAGGCATAGTACCATTACTTTTTTACGATAGAATCAAAATATTGTTTTCGGCAAAAAAAAATAATTTAAACCAATATCTTGTTTATTTTTTATTGGTACTTTTTCTGATTTCTGCAATGCTCCGAAGGCAATTTAATGTCTGGAGATACTACGGTCGTTGAAGCTAATGTCTTTCAATAATTCAGTCTGAGAGTCAGCGGCTTTTCAAGTATCTTCTGCAGCTCGCTATATGTATATATTCTCTTTCTCTCTCGAGCGTGCGAAGTACTCATAAGATCGATTCATCTTTGGCTAATCTTCCTGGGTTCAACCATATTTCATTCGACAAAAGAAAAACCTCTACAAAATAGACTTTTACCAGAAATATATTGATAGAAAGACGTTGACTTAATCCTCATTTCTAGATTTCGCGAAACATGCTTTGAAACATGATGAAGTACCAAGTACAACTCAGGGTCAAAAATATAAATATTTTAATATAAAATATAAACCATCTATATAAAATATAATTAGACCATACTGATAAATTTTCCTCCAAAGTGATGACACTCAATTAACAAAATAATAGAGTAAACAAGAATCGCACAGCTGCACTTCATTCCTTTTTTTTTAAATCGGATTAAGGCTGACTTTAAACGACTAATACTACTGACAACGTATACTACTTAAAACTTCTTGTGGCTGGCTATAAACGACTTACACTACTTATGTATTATACTACTGGAAAATCCTTTCGTGTCTGACTTTAAATGACGTATACTACTGTTTACTTATACTACTCGAAACCTCTTGTGGCTGACTGTAAACAACTTACACAAGGTCTACTACTTTAAAACTACGCGGAAAAAATTGTTTATTGAAATTTTCCTTGACTGTGATCGACTTTTGAATAGGACAAGCGTTTTCATATATTTCATTAATGTTTTTTAAAATCCCAAGTTCTTTTCAAAAAAGAAATCTAAAACAGTTCTTGCAATTTCCTTGACTCTCAACCACTCTGAGAATTAAGGAAAATTTCAATAATTAATTTTTTCCGTGTACTCACAAACTACTTACTACTTAAAAGACTTTTGTTTAATTTATTTAACGGGTTTTAACGGAAACTTTTGCGTGAACACGATTTTGCCAAGCAAAATTCAATTTAAAATAATTTAACATTAATAATACTTTCATATTGAAAGTGCGACATAGTAATATAACTAAAGGCATAAATATTTTATATTTCGCAGAAAGTAATGTAGTGCGGTCTCATAAATCGGAGGAAATAGAAAAGGCAATATCTTTTTATAACCGGTTTTAAAGAAACTGTCGAGGCAAAGAGTAGCATAGAGTATAAAAAATGAAACCTTGAAATGAACAAAAATGTTTAATTTCAATATTAAGTTCGTGACAAGTTTACGGAGATTTGGAAGCTTAAAAATTTCTAATAATAATAAATTATACATTCTTGTCTTTGATAAAGAAGTTTTATTTTATATTGAAAAAAAAAAATGAGTTAGATAGAGTAAAATCCCTTCGAAGTCCTCTTTATTAAACAAACAGTCTCTGCTTTTGTCTCGAGTTAGAATATATTGAATCTGTTAAATTATGTTTACCTTACATCACCATTTCAGCATGTCCACTTAGACTCTTCAGAGATAAAAAATTTTGTGTCTTCTGCTGAAACAGCTCGATTGTTTTGTATTTTCTAACTTTATATTTCAAATTCTATGTGGTTATATATTTTATTATTAATATTCGATATTCGATTGAATTGAATATTAATTTAGTGATGTAAAATCAATTACGTAATGAAATCAGCTAATTTAATTGAGGAGGGGGAAAGTGTTGTATAATACTATAAATTAATTAATAATAATAATATATTATAATACTATATAAATTGAGATGCCGCTTATTAAAATACTTCCATAGTTTGTGGGTGTATATATACATATATATGTGTACACACATATATATGTGTGTGTGTCTGTGGGGAGTTATTCATCAATGTGAGAACGTTCTCTCTACAAGCATTATTAATTACACCACAGGGTGCCTAAGAAAACAATAAGTTTCGCTTACCTACATCATTTCATTTCTATCATGTGTTAGTATTAATACTAATTGTGTTTTCAAAGCCTATATGAAGAAAATATATCGCTAGATTTATCAGAAACAAATTAACAGAACCAATCAGTTTTTCTTCTCCGCATTAGCGAAAAATGATGTCTAAAGTTGATACAAAATTTTTACATTTTATTCTTAATCTTCGAATAAATAATATTATATTTGACAGAATCAACTGTTAAACTTATTAAATTAAACCTATTAAGGTTTATTTAAACTTACAAATCCCAGATTTGTATATAAATTTTTGAAAATTATTTTAACTTATTCTAGTTTGAGGGTAAAATATTGATGTATCAAAGGTAGTTTGCTAGTGTAATTATGAACTTCGAAACTGCACATGTGGGCGTTGCCACAATGGCTTAGAGTTACAAATTCTGTCCTTTATTAACTCGAAACATCCTTTAATTGGATCTAACGAAGTATAAGGCTATACCGTGAATATAAAATTTGAGAATTTACAAGGACGAGCACAAGAGACGAATTAAATTTTTCACAACATTTTTTAGTGAAAATACAGAAAAGTATGTTTTTGTATCGGTGAAATATTGATTGGAAAAGAAGGATGTGACTTACTGCTGATTCAAATTTATATTTCGAAATATAAATTTGAATCAGCAGGATCACTTTGAATCAGTGATCACTTCTCAACTTCTTTCGATCTTTAATACGAATGCATGCAATTTCCTCAATCCTCAGTCCTTTTCGTACAGTGAACGCTGAATGTCACTTCCGGTTTCCGAGAGATAAAAGGAATGCTTTCAACCTGATAGACAAGGTTTTGTCGAGCATGACCTTCCTTATTATCAGTAGATGCCAGCAGTACCGGTAATAGTGCTGTAAACAACATTTATATCAAAAAGTTGCAGGTAATCTACCTCAAAATTCATAAATGATTGTGAACTCCACATAAAATGTATTAAAAAAGCTTTTCTGTCAAATTTTGTAAAAGTTCAATTTTTTATTAAGTGATGTTTATTCATAAAAGTACCAATTAATGCGAAAAGCTTTTTCAAAAATTTTGCGCGCGGTGCTCTCTTGAATTACATTTGGTTGAATCAACCAAACTTTCTTCTGAGTGAAGTTGGTCATTAAATTGCTAAATTTTTCACTTTATAAATTATAATGTCCTCTCTTCTTCTCCCTTGCGAGAAATAAATCGTTGTTTTATTGAATAACTTCCATCTGGCGAAACGAAGTTCCATTTTTCCTGCTGCTGTCAACGTCTCGGGATAATTGTTCACACGATACATATAGGCGTCATTTTGATGACAAAAATCGTGCGTTGGTTTGATGAACAGTGAATTTCGTTCACCCTCACGCCAATAATACCCCTTACTTTTGCCTCGCAGCAAAATTTGATAATGAAACTAATAGTTTCATTATCTAATCAGCAACTAATAGTTGCTGATGAGGCAACGCCGAATTAAATGCGGATCAAATTGTACAGCCTATTGCGTCAGTTTTTGAATTAACAATTTTTTTTTTCCAAGTCTCTTTTGTTATCTTCACCAAAATTGTCATATTCAATTTGTCCTAGAGAATCCTAAAAGTATCGAACCATTGAAAATGATAAAAGTTAAATTATTTAAACCATTAAAATAGTTTTTGTTTTTTTTTTTTGGAAATTGAATAATCTTTCAATATTGTAATGTGCAAAGAAAATTTGAAATCTAATTTTGAATGACTTTGTCTAGGGGAAAAACCTATTTCTTTTCCCATTACTTGGCACCCATTTTCGTGCTATTTCGGGAAGTTAAAATTGTTGTGCAGAAAGAAAAACGTGGGCAATATAAGCCACTCGGTGGTGGCCTCTAATGACTCGGAACGATATCGATAACCTCGTTTAACCGCACGCTCACTCCACGTTGCAGGATAAACCGAGTGGCATGGACGTGGAAACAAACCATCTATATTTGTCAAAAGGCACAAAGGACGATGTATCACTGAAATAAATAAGAGTTAACAATCTCTTACATCCATTTAAACGTCTCGAGATTTCCTCGTAACAAATTCCACTACCTTAGTGTCTATGCAATTTACCAAATTGCAACTTTTTCTTTCAAGAAGGAAAGGAAACATTTGAGAATATTACGAGACTTCTAATAATTTTATTCTAAGGGATTTCAAGAGATTTTTATGATTTTCAAAAAATCTTGTAGAATTTAAAAGAATTTCTACGGTTGTCGATACATTTTAAGGGACGACAACTCATTAGTATCCTAGCAATTTCGAAAAATTCCTTAAAAGTCCTTAAAATTACTTAATATCCCATAAAACATCATAAAATCCCTTAAAATTATTTAAAATCCCATGAAATGTCATGAAATTCCTTAAAATTCATGCCAATTCCATGAAATTTCGTAAAATTCTTTGAATTCTCTAAAAATATTTAAGATTATTTAATATGTCATAGAATATCTTAAAATTCCGTAACCTATCGTTATATCTCTTGAAATTACTTAAATTATTATAAATTCCATGAAATCTCGTTAAACACTTTAAAATTCTTGAAAATTCAATGAAATCTCACCAAATTCTTTAAAATTTCTGAAAATAAAAGTCCTTAAAAGTACTTAATATCACAAAATATCTTAAAATTCCTTAAAATTACTTAGAATCCCCCAAAATATCATCAAATCCCATAAAGTTATTTAAAATACCATGAAATCACCTGAAATCCCTAAAAATCCAATGAAATCTCGTAAATCATATGAAAACGTTGAAACGAATCGTATGAAGCGTTGTTTGTTCATGACAATAAACATATGTATTTTTTGATAAATATCAATATTCAAATTTTTACTTTCTTTATTTTTGTCCAACTATTTTCTTGTTACGAAAAAACTTTCCTGTCATTTTAAAATCTCAAATATTTGAAATTGTATTCAAATATTTGCATTGCTATCAAGTTCAAACTGTTGATATATCTTCCAAGGAAATTCGCAAGTAGGTCATTTCCTAGTCCAAATTGGATACATAGAAGGTGTTCATATGAGGTAACTCGGATCAATTACAAATTATATGCTCACGTACATACACTTTGAAAAATACAAGCAATAGATTCGCTATTAACAGAGAGAAAGGTGGCCTATCTAACGCGCGTAGGTAATTTCACAAAATGGGTAAGAGGCAGGGAGGAGGGGGTGGAATAGCTATAAAGTACTACAGGTTATTACCCGCATGAATTCCATCGATAAATGCCCTAAGTGATGAACACTTCGGTATATAGTAAGTGTAATTATATCCAAACTATATCTCGAGGTTTAAAGCCACTCGGGCTATTATGCAATAAATAAACGCAATATAATTCTTCAGGACGTTAATTTCTGTTAAAGTAATTCATTAATAATAATAATCTCGATAATCTCTTCATTTTGAATATTGGAATTTCACTAATTTTTAGAATTAGAATTTCGGTAACAGAAAAAGCGTAGCAATGAAATTGTATAGTAATGACGAATCATGGTAAAAGCACTTTTAATATTCAATTTTAGAGAGTGGAGTGAACTTTGAGCGTGATGAATTTTACACTAATGATATTATTTCTGATTATCATCGAGGATATATTGAGCTTCTAATTAGAGTTTATAAGTTTACTTATAATAGTGAGGTGATATATGCATACACTTCTTATAGAAATAGTTCTTTAAAAATTATAAAATTATAAAATTTGAATGAAAGGTTATTAAAATACTCTACTTGAAACGAAAATTACTTGTAGTGTTTGAAAATAAGAAAAAGAAATTTCCCTCTCGCACGATCCAATCTAATTCTTGACGGCAGAGAGCAATTTATTTTAATTGCGCGAAGAGATTATAATTTCAAAATAGCTGATAGCATAAATTCTGGTAAATGAGAGCAACGAGAAAATCTAAGAAATGATATTTTTGCGATAAGAAAATCTCAACGGATTACTGAGTTTTTTTCGGCTCACCTTACCAATGACAGATTTTGATCGAAGAGAGACTTGAAAAATAAGGATTTTTCTTAAAATTCTGAGACAGATTCCGAGATTTGCTGAAGTTTGATAAAAACTTTTAATAAGATTTTCAAATCAATTACCGAGATTTGTATCAAAGAAAAACTGTAGGTTTTTCTTCAATAAAATGTTAGTGACTTCATTTTAGCTTCATTTTAATACATTTTTCATGAGATAAAAAAAAACTTAATTATATTCTATATTTTTTTTCATTCTTTACTGTCTCTCTTCTGAGTTTTAAATTAAGTTAGTGCAGTCAAGCATTAAAATTGCACAGAGCACTTTAGAAAACCAACTCAAGTGATTTTTACTATCGCGAGAAAAAGAGTAACAATAAAATCTTTGTGGATACAACTACCCTTAGAATTCGAGAGTATCTGCTTTCAAATGTCAGTCGTGATTCGAGCTACAAAATTGTTTGCCTCACGATTGTGAGACAATCGTAATTTTTTCTCTTATTTCAACGATCTGTAAATCTTTTAGCCAGGTCTTTTAGCGGAGGTATCCTTAAAAGAATAACAATGAAAAATCACTTCTGATAAGAGTAAAACCACGTGATTTTCTGGAAGTCCTGCCAAAAAGGTTTATCCCTTGTTTTCTCATATTTACTGTCTTTTTAGCTAAAAGGTTTTCTGAGTGAAACATCTATAAAATATACATACGATTGATTTTCAAAGATATTATTTCTGCATAACATGTGATTTTCACTAAAACTAGTTTCAGTAAAAAATATTTATTATTGCGAGCATAGTGAATGCTTTCAACGTGTGAATTTTTCGAATTTTTAAAATATATTTGCAGTTCCAAACATAAAACTCGAATATAGATTGAGTAAAATTAAAATAACTGTCCATGTTACGTTCGTGTAAAAATACTTTTCATTCTATATTCTCCTTTTTCGGAAATTAATTTAACCTATCCTCACTTTTCATTTCAATGCAAGCCGTCGCGACCTACATGGTTAGCCTTGTGAATGACGTAATATTTATTAAGGCAGTACTATTTTCCAAGTCAGTAATTAATGTACGCCAGTCACTATCATGAATGTTTTATGACCAGCTCAAATTCCTTCTATTCAGATTTGTACTCGAGTGCTTAAAAATGCATGTAAGCAATTCACCTAAACTTTGTAATTACCATGCGATTGAAATTTCAATTTCCTTAAATTGCAGAATGCCGGAGACGTCACAAAGAGAGACAATTGTTTCGAGAACTTATTCACAACGTTGCTTTTGAGCTATGCTATAAGCCTTTTACAAACTATCATATCTAATTATCTAATTTATGCCATTGGCAAACGAATCAACAATTTCCTGAAAGGGTATAATGAAACTTATAGAAAATATTTTTCAATCCACTATAAAGTCTTCTTTCCCGAAAAAAATCAAAAGATTATTCCATCCTCGGAAGGTTCTAAATGTTGGGCGATTTATTTTCTGAAACAGGAGATAAGAATCTGAAGATTATAAGAGCTACAAAAGTACAGTGCGAGAATTTATTCCGAATCCTACCCCTTATATAGAGCGAGTAGAAAAAGTATCTGGAAAAGTTGGCTCACTTAATGACTTAATGTAGTATAATAAAGATTATCGCGGTTACAGAGTTTTGAAATTATTACTATGTTAATTTTTGACGCAGTAATGATAGAAAATAAATCTATATTTTCAGAGTCAACGTCGTAGAAAATTGACTCTAACAAAAACATTTTCTTTGTTGTTTTAGGTTCGCTCCAGGTCGTTGACTCAACTCGACGCCCTGGGTACGAGCATGCTAGACGCGGGGGAGCACCATTTAGGCGGTTCCCCTCAACAACAACCCCTCCACCCTCATCCCCATCAACTTCAACAACACTCTCAAAATCTTGGCGAATCCAGTCCTCGATTTCTTGTACCAAATGTACCCTCTAGTGAGGCTGTGCATCCAAATCGCACCAGGCATAAACTTTCAAGGTCACAGGTAAGTTCCTATGCAACAAATACAATGATACATTGTTCAGTACAAATATTTTCAGTATTTGAAGCTAGAATTCATATTTTTGGCGATGCTAATGCCAAATGCTGCATCAAAGTTAAAGCTTCTTAATCCCCTAGCAGTAGAAGACAAATTATAACTGCAATTAAAACTTTCACTCTGGCTTTCCTGCTGCCCTGTTTGGAACAGTTGAAGCGAAAAACGAACCAATTAACTGTTGATAAAGTTTATAGTTCAGGTGACTGTCACTGTGAAACAAATGCAATTTTCAAATCTGCATATGGAGCATCAGTTTGATCTTAAAAGGGGATCAAATTATATATTATGCATCCACATCTATTTATTTATTGGAACTGAATCCATGTTACATTACTTGTTACTTATACTACTTGAAACCATTATGTCTGACTTTAAATGACTGAGACTACTGAATGTTTATATTACTTGGAACCTCTTCTGGTTCGTTGCTATCCTGTTTGGAACAGTTGAAGCTAAAGACGAAATAGTTAACTGCTGACAAAGTTTATAGTACAGGTAAACATCATTGTTAAAAAATTAAATTTGTGCGGGAAATAAATTAATTAAAAATGAAATACTGTCCAAGAATTTAAAGAAATCCCGGAATTTAAAAAAATCCGCGAATTGTTCTTGATTTTATTTTTGCTGCGGGAAGTGGATTTCCGGTTTGAAAAAAACTTTTCCGAATAATCAATCTAAATATTTTTATTTGATATTCCTTAAAAATTTTAAGGAATAATTAAAATATTAATTAAAATCACTTGAATTTTTAGAAATTCTTTAAAATTGCTTGAATATACTAAAACTCTTCTAAACTTTTTTGAAATTCCTCCAACTTCTTTAAAATCATTTAAAATTTTTGAAATCCTATGAAAATCCTGAAACTGTTTAGAATTCTTTGAAAATCCCTTGAAATTTCATAAAATCACTTGAAATCTCTTGAGATCTTGTGAAATTTCTTGAAATTCTAAATTTTCAAAAATTTAATTTTCGATTTTGAAAATTTTCTTTTTTCGAGTCGATTAGGTCGAGCTGGTTATTGCAACGGCGGCACAATTATACTATACACCCTCATCAATTTATTTATAAATGTACGCTAGTTACTGGCATGCAATAAAAACAGGGAATGTAGTTCAGAAAGAATTACAGTGAATACCAGAAAGTTGCTTACAGCATTTCCTAACCATGCAGAAACTTTTATTTTATCTCATATTGCTCTCGGCAAAGATCTCGTGCTGATAATAATGTAAATAATGCAATCTCAGCAATGTAACACGGTACACGAATTCGCGATATTGTACTTTGAAAAATAATGACCTAGTATACAATTCAGTGAAGTGCACTAGGATACAAAAATTTCAGGATTTCATGGAAATATTTCATTTTACCATCCTTGTAATAATATTAATGTAAATATACTGAAAAATTGTAAAATTACTTTTTTCTTCATTTTTTATGAATCTTTGTCTTTTATGAATATCTAATGTCTACAAACAACACTTAAGTATCATCTATTATTTATCTTTATTGCAATATTACAAGAGTATTAATGTAATATTTAGTAATATTTTATTTATTATGAGAATTTCTTTTCATAGGGTATTTATACGTATAAATTTTGATCAGACTTTTATTTTTATCCTTTTATTCCCGGTTCCAATTTATGTCATAAACGTTTAACTATTCCAAGCGAATAATGGTTTTCCAATTCCAATTTTATTGATTACAAAATATGTTGTATGTATGTATTATTCGTGTAAATGCATAGGGTGCCTGTAGCGTTTTTTAAAATTTTTATGTGCTTTTTCTTGAAACAGTAAAAAAAAATTCCGACATTCGTTTTCCCAATAATCTGTTTAATTTTACAGAGAAAGTTTGTCGTGAAATAATTTGAATGGTTCTTTACTTCTTTTCCTTGAAATATCCGGTATATTATGCATATATTTGATCGTGAGACATCCTAGAATTTCAGCGCTCGTTTTCTCTATTTCCATAAAAATTCTACAAATGTTTGAAGAAACACTCAAATATTTCGTCTGACGACTTTATGAGTTATATATACATATACATATATACAATTATACGCTCTGGTAAATTTGTTCCAAAAAGTCACCCTCTTCACATTCCCATTCTCTTTTTTCTCTTTAATCTGTTTCCATATATAAATCTTTACTCCTACAAGAGAAAGAATCTAAATTTCGAATTTCTTTTCCCATCATTTTGTTAATCCTGCCTGATATTTTAATTAAACTTTTTACATTCCGAGTAGAAATGTCTTAATGAATATAAAAAAAAAGCAGGAAAAATGTTAGAATGTTCACATCTTCCGTAAAATGTCTTCTGTTGCATTCTGCAATTTAATAGTCTTCCTTTGAAACAACTTCTCTCGAGTAGGTGTTTTTGTTTCTCGAATCAAGTTCAGTAAGAATCTCGTTTGCGAGTAGATATAGGAATATAGTTTAGGAAACCAGGCAGAAGTACTGCCATCAAATAAATTCAAAATATTAAGGCAAGAGATGAAGCTTTCTTCTATCTACAAGCCAAGAAAGCTAACACTAAGCTCCTATTCCTGAAAACTATTCTGTATTCATTATTTGCAACATTTTATTGCTTACCTAGTTAATTTTCTGAGAAGAAAAATTCTATTATAAAAAAGTGTTAGTAATTATATCGAAACAAATGGTTTTAAGAAATTAAAAAATTTTATAGGATTTTCAAAAGATTTCAAGTGTTTTTAGGGAGTATTAGGTGATTTCATGAAATTTCAAGTGATTCTAGGGAATTTAAAAGGATTTTAAGAGCCTCGTTAGAACCCAATTTTAAATAGGGCTAAATGGGTCAATTTTCGCACGAATGCTGGTGATTCCACCAACCACCAAATCGAAATTCAATATCCCAAAACATTTCTGTTAATAAAAGACTGTGGTGGAAACCAAACGTAATCTCCGTAATCACGTGGTGAATATCCTACAGTATAGTAGATTTTGCTTTAACACTTTATAGTCTTGTTTACGCCGCCCCCGGGGACACAGTAACAAGACGAAGAGAACAAGGATGTACAGTGGATGGTACAGTTGTGAGCATTTGAATTGCTAAACTTCCAATCGAGTTGAATGCTTCTCCCTTAGTAAGCACTTCAGTGCGATGTAATCCTTAGAAAGAAATCGCTTACCGATTATTTTTCATTTAGAGTACACTCTTCTTTCAATTGCCGATTGAAATAAATACGAAAGATTCAAAGCAAAATGTTCTTTCTTTGAGTCAGATGCTAGATGTATATAAATGCTAATAGAAAAAGAAGAAACTATTTGGAAAAAACTCCCCGGTGAAAACATTTTGCAAGAATGTACATTTTGATAATATCAGGAGTACCTAATTGTATTAAGTAGTGTGGTCTTCTATTTATTCAATTTCATCGTTTTCTAACGAATTTCTGGTATTTACTAATTGTGATATAATTAACCGATCAAAGGACAGATATGAACGAAGCTCGATATGTAAATAATGCAATTAATCGTCAAAAAACAGAAACAGAGCATTCACGGAGTTGAGAGTTGGTTAATTATTCACTTGGACTGTAAAAGGTTCGAGTGTATCAAATGAAATATGTAATTATCCAAAGTAGATTCAGTAACGTACAAATTTACTTCCAGCTTTCACTAGATTCCAAAGAGGTGGAATAAATTACAGTAAAAAGGTGTCATGATAAAAAAGACAACTTAATTTCTACTTCCAAGCAGGTTGAAATAATTGTAATTCAATTTACTATGGTGTCTAATTTATATATTTTTATCCAATATATATTTAGCTCTCTATAAATTATCAGAAAACATAATTCAATAAGTGATTGAAGTGATAACTGAATTTGGTATTGAGAATGCTATTAAGTTAAAGGATCAAACTTACACTTCATAGAATTGAATGATTATATTATCAAAAGTCCAAACGCTCTAAAATTATACGACTCTCGAAGGGTTGGTACGGTATTTTGAATTCTCACTGAGCGAAAAGTGAATCAATATCGTAGAGGCGGTGAACCGCTGGTGTTCCAACCATTCGTTGGTCATATCAAATCTCTCTATATCACTAGCTCTATCTGGCTCTATCTCTTAAATCTTTGTCTCTGTCTGTCCTTCTGTTGTTCACATACAACTACCACATTCAAAATGCATAGAACACTGAATCTGTATCGCAGGAATGCACATGACACTGACATACTGATGCCATTCGCATGTCCCTGCATACCTTGCAGTACCAGATTAAGGCTGGGTTCGATTTTAACCCAACCAACCAAACATTACAAACATTTCTATTCATATATATCCTCAATACAACAGGAAACACTCAACGCAAGAGTGTAAACAATTTCACTAATTTACTGGGCTTATTGGAAATCTATTTACGCTTTTTTATTAATAATAATGAATCAACAGATATGTCAGGGAAAAAAAAATTTGTCAGAGAAGTGTCAAGGAAGTGCGAGTAGCTGTCAGGGAAAATACACCCAGAAAAAAGTTTGTTTGAATCAAATAAACGTGTCTTTGATATAGGGCCAAAGAAAAAATATCTTTGAATTAAATAAAATTTATTTGATTCAAAGATATTTTTTCCTTAATTAAAAAAAAAATTTCTTTGAATGAAATAAATTTTATTTAATTCAAAGATATTTTTTCTTTGGTCCTATATCAAAGATACGTTTATTTGATTCAAACCAACTTTTTTTCTGGGTGTAGAAATTCACAATTATGCTATGTTATTTTTGTCGTATTAAATATTATGCGGCTTTTATAGTTTATTTAATAGACTTTAGAAACTTTCTAAGGATTTCCAAGAATTATAAAGAATTTCCAGGCATTTTTTTAAATTCTATTAGTTTCTAATGATTTCAAGAGATGGTCAATAGTTTGAGGGGTTTTAAGGATTTTCCTAGGAATTTAAAGGGATTATAAGAGATTTTTATACTTGAAAGATTATAAAGTTCCCTGTGGAATTTTAAAGGATTTTCAAAAGCTTGTAAGAATTTTAAGAAATTTTGTTTTTTTTTTTAAGTGATTTTCACGGATTTTAATGTTCCTCATGGAATTTTAATAGGTTTTAAAGAATTTATGAGATTTAAAGGGATTTTATCGAAATTTTTATGAATTTTAAGTTATTTGAATTGATTTTCTGTGTTTTTAAAGTGTATCATGAAATTTTAAAGGATTTTAAGAGATTTTTATATTTTAAAAAGATTCCATAGAATTTTAGGATCTTTAAAAAAATTTCACTGAATTTCAAAAGATTTAAAGCGATATGAATAGATAGTAGACAATGCCCTAACAAAAAAATAGTGTAAAATATATTTGACACACATAGTCAGTTGAAAATACAATAAAAATTTGACAAATTTAATTGGAGAGCGTTAGAGTGGAACTTCTGAAATTAAAGTACATCGAAGTTGATAGAATGACACAACCGAAATTCAAGGCACTCGAGCGAGCTAACAAACTAAATTATGCACATGCGCTAAATGTTACCAATATGGAAATCAAGCTTAATGTACCATTTGCACATCTGATTGTGTTTCAAGTAGTTACATTAAAAATATAATACTAAATCTTGATTGATTTCTTAAGTTTTGCGACATTATTATAAAAGCATACCTACAATATCAAATTTAAATAATTGTAAAATTGAATACTTATTTAAAAAGTGAACCATAATTTACCCTCAATAGGAGAATAATTGAATTTAAAAAATTTACTTTGAATTGACTAGTGTAATATTGAAATATGAAGATAATAATAACTACTAGCTGTGAAGTTGTATCAACTTTTGTGCTCCTCTTGACACATATTAAAAAAAAAACTTTTTTTGGAAATTCGGTTTTGTCCCCATCACAAAACTTCATCTATGAGGAAGCAAATGATATATAAATTATGAAACATTTAACAAATAGTATAATTTTCATGGTTACATTTTGCAGCCAATATGTAATAAATACTACGAAACATTTTTACATTAAAAAGGGAAAAAGAGGATATTTATGGATTTGTTTTATGACCTCTTATGTGTAGGATGTTTTACGAGAAACTCGTCCTAGCACATATAATTTAAGACTTGCAGCATTATGATGGTAATACGCAAAACGTAACTTTCAAATGCATATGCACCTGACCTTTTACTGTTCTGGAGCCATTTTTACACATTAAACTTTAAATGGTATTATCATTCATGTTTATATTTCAAATAAAGGGTTTATTAACCAACATAATGTGTAGGCTGAGTAAGTATTCAATGCAGAAATTTTTATGGGCTCCTGGACAGGTTTCCCTAGTTCAAATGCGGTCTTGATCAAGTTTTGAAGTAAATTCAAAGTTTTGTTAAGTTTCTCAAGGGATTAAAGAAAGAATTTTAAAGAATTAAAGAATTTTGAAGGATTTTAATAGAACTATAAAGAATTTAAAGATTTTCAAGAACTTTCACAGGATTCTTAAAATTTCAAGATATCTTAAAGGATTTCAAATGATTTTACATGATTTCAAAGATATCAAAATACATTTTAGAGCTTCGTTAGAAACCCCTTTTAAATAGAGCTAAATGAAACAATTTCTGCTCGGGAGCTTAAATACGACCAAGAAAATTCACATACAAAATCCAATTAGGAAAATTTCGTATTCCATAACCGGTGAATGTTTCTCGAAAGATTAGGGAAATGAAGGAATCATTTTCAAGCAAATTATTATTTTCTTTTTGTTTCTGACATAATTTGCTGCTCACGGAGAGACAAGCTTCATTCTCACATTAAAATAAATTTTGAATAAATTCAAATATGATGTATTCGGCGAGCGGTGCTCGTTTATAAATAATGCATGTATTTCACCCAGATATAAATCAAGCCCGCGTGGGTGCAATGTGTCGGTAAATCGCCACGGTTTGCTTGAAATTAAATATTCGACTGGCGAGTAACAATTAATAGGGTGTTTACTTTCAATAAAAGCTGCTGCTTTTTTACTTTTCTTGCTCGCAATTTTTTATCAAGTCAGCATTTGCAGTTTTTATCTGCAATAATTTACTGAATTGCAAAACCAATGAAAAAGACGATTAATTTAACGCTGCAGTGAAATGCAAAAAGCGCTGTTCTTGAATGCTTTTTTTGCCCTTATTCGTGTGAACCTAACTCCATTTGAGGGGACTTTTTAGCGGTCATTTCACCTATGATTTACCGGACCACGTATCTCTTTTCGTTTATTGCAAAATTCGCAATATTTGGATTTGAAAGCGTAAATTTACCAACAAATAATAATATATTAAATCCATTTGAAAACCAATAATGGGAAACTGTCAAACTGCGACATATTGCGCCTCAAAATTCTCGGATTTTTAAAATTCATTCAATTTTTGTGCTACTTATAAATTGATAAAAATAAAATAAAAATAAAACTCGAACGAGCATAGTTGGATTTTAATCAATTATCGGCAGCTTTTTTTCCAAAATAAGGCAAAGATAAAATGTATATTATTAAGGAAAATAAAACATGCCTAAAAACACGGTATATTTGTCAAACAGGAACGTTTTTTACTTTTTTAAATTGCACAATTTCTAAAGTAATAAATATTATTTATGATAAAGTTTCTGACTTATAAATATGAAGTATTACTGTATATCTTTATACTTTATATTTCGTGGACAACCTCTTGATCTCACTTTAAACTAAAGAACAATTCCTGATAGAAACAGGTAAAATAAAACCAAAATTAATTTTATTAAAAATAATTTTTTTAGAAAATAAACTACATTTTTTTATTTAATAAATTTAACGAAAGCTAAAAAATTCTATTAAATAAAATGCAATAAACAGAATTTTAGAAAATGTTTTAGTTGAAGAATATGAGCTATTGTTTATGAAGATTAAATAAAATTAGGATTGTTTTGTAAGATTAGAGAAACAATACGAAATTATTATTAAACCGGATAATTTTGATTGAAAATATACTTATTTACTTCGAGTTTAAACTGTTGAACTTGAAGAGGAAATAAACAAAACAAAAAAAGGAGAATCGTTCCTAAGAATCGAAGAAAACGATTGATCTTCGTAGAATCGAATCGAGATCACTCCCTAAATTCTATAATTGAAATCTATTGGTTCTATTGAATCTATGAAATTCAGTTCATATGATTGCCTTTATTTCCTATTGGAATTCCAATTTGCTTGATGTGCCTCCTTCTCTGTGAAACAAGTGCTCATAGATACATTGTTGCGTCAAGTTTGTCTCTAGATGGCTGTTTAATCAACAGCTTTGTACCTCAGTACAATGAGTTTCAAGCTTGATTATAGAAATTCTATTACACAAGATTATGTCACGACGAATCTCGTAATTAGTTTCATTAATGGAAAGCTCAAACAATTACGAGGATTCAACCCTCTATAATATCACTGACATTTTCCTACAGAAAACAAGCCTATTCTCTTGCCCCGAATTACGAGTGTGAATAGAATATAATCTATTGTTCGGAAACTTTCGAAAATAAACAGAATGACGTTAATAGAAGATAAAATGTAGAAATTTGAGACAACTTTAGTAGCTTCTATAGTTTATATGCTCTATATGAATATGAAATTCTAGAATTTCGCACACATCTCTGATTTCTGTTCAGTGTTCATTAAACCAATCCTTAACTGCACTTTGCTTAAAATTACTGTTCAGACTTCCAACGAATCTTGTTTATTTTTCTTTCCAGGTATCCAGCAGCGAGTACTTTAGTGTCAGTTTCGAAATAGGAGACGATGCGGGTGCATTAGATCGAGAAGAGTTTCTACCAGCTATCAAAGGAACTTATTTGGCGTAAGTAGAAACACATAAAAAGAAAACAAAAGCAACACATACGTTTTACTGAATGAAATCTTACACCAACTGTAAATGATTTTGCCTTACTTGCCAAGTAATCTAAAGGCTATTTAAATGGTTCCCTCGCAAGAGGACAATTTTCAACGCATTATCAATCATTCTTGAAGGTTTTGTACTCCCTTAGAAGTGGATATTCTGTGAAAGGAAAGTTTAAAGCGGAAAATATAGAATGTGGACCTCCGGCCATTTTGATTTGCCGGATCTTAGCTCGTCTATTTCCATTAGGGTTGGACCATAAATTCAAACCCGGAAGTTATTAGACTTCCACGCGATATCGATCATGTGCGATATCTAACTGGAAGCGAACTTTCGACTCCTGCTTAGTTGAGATGTGCTTCCGAGTTTCAAAAACCGCCTAATTAGCTGTTCGATTTTATGTTGAAATGAATTCAAATAGATGATTCTGAAGAGCAGTTTATTCCTTGAAATCCCTTCAGATTCTCTTTTGAAATTCATTTCTTACCAATTTTTATCAAAGAATCCACTTTTCTATCGTAATAGGAAGGTAGTTGTCAGGAAAAATAGAAATTAACATTTATGCTAACTATATGTTATTTTTGTCGTAAATTTGAGAGTTTTTTTTATGAATTTTAAGTGACTTGAAGTGATTTTAAATTTAAAAAGATTTAAAGTAATATTTCCTTGGAAAGATTTAACAGACATCCTGTTTTTTCTTTTTGAAAAGAATTTTACCCTCATCCGGGGTATATTTATTTCATCTCCTTTAATTTTATCCTCATCCCCTATTTTTTCTGGGGAGCTTAAAAAAGCTTTCATAGTACAAATTGTATAAGAATTAATCTGCAAAATGCTTGGATATTTTAAAGAATTTTCCAGTTAAAATATAAAGGAAAAAAGCATGTTTAATCTTAACGTATTGAAATTTACTGTCCAATAGCATTGGAGAGGAAACAATGAGAATTTATTTTCAATTTATTCCCAATTAACGTGACATCTCTCTACATAATTAGCTATCAGGCGTGACATGCATTGCTCTATATTTCCACTGAAACTAGTTCGATCTCATCTAGAACTGTTCTAACGGAATTTAACTCGCAGTCAGTAGTTTCTAAATTGCTAGATTGAGTTTTCTTTTTAATGAGATTTGTTTATATAAAATAAATAATACAACAACAATGAACCTTAAGATTCATTCACACACAATAAATTGATACATAAAACGAAAAATCCAATTCCTATTCAAACTCGGTGTGTTTCCTGATGTTCTTATGCACAAATCCATGCATATACGTTGAAACAGAATTTATTTCTTCTGACATAGAAACAGATGTAAAGGATCGTACTGGGAAATAAAATACTTTTCTTTTGAAATTTTTAGTAGTATTGAATTTCAGGTCGATTTCATTTAAAATTAGTCTAAATTTTTTTTACGACCGCTAATACAGATACTTGAAAAAACACTCTTGAATATAGCCAAAAAAGTACGAAGTGTATTTATTATCGCTTTTTTAATTATATTTTTGTGAGAGCCAAAATAAATCGAAAACTAGATCATTAATAAAAAAAAGGTGGAAGATATACGAATGCAGCGAAGCTTTCGACGTGCAACTTAAGAATCTTTATAAAAATCTCTTCAGTTGAAAATAATTTGTAAAATATTTAAGTAAATGAATTTATAAATTCCCAGAAAACTGAAATGTTGAAAAAAAAAATATAAATAAAAAGCGGAATAATAATAACACGTATATATATATATATATTGAGCCGTCACAGTTCGTGATTTATAGCATTTTAATGCGAGCAAAAATTCAGCAGAGTGAGTCAGCTGGTCAAACTAGGATTTAAATCGTGAAAAGTATGAGCGCGAATCTGTTTTTAGGAAGAAGTTACGTGAAAAATCTATAAAAAATTACGATAAATCAATCATGATGCAGATGTGCTACATTTTCATAATCTGTACATCAAAATATATACAAAGTTTCAAAGAAGTCTATTTTTATTAAAAAACTTTTAGAAAATTAACAAATTTGAAAGAGTTTTAATTTGAAAATCGATTGCTGCTCAGCATTCCTTAAATATTTATTCAACCGCAAAGCAAATGTTTTATTCTCAGAATACAAAATTTTATAGCTATTTAAGATACTTAAGTGAGTCCATTTCCCGGCAGAGAAGCTACTCTAACTACTCTTTTAAAATCTGAAAGCACATTTCACGATACAATTTTATAGTTGAGTACATCGTGAGGTAGAGCATTGCAAGTTTATAACTGACGTGGCTTTCGAATGTTCAAATCCAAGAGTATGTGAAATGAACAAATAGTTTCCAGTCGTGCTAAATCTATAAAAGCCCTAAAAACTCCTGCCTCGAGTCTCAATTTTTTCTGTCTATATGCATCAGATTTTTAAAATTAAAAAAAAATTGCGTGGGTACTTTGATTGACGAGTACGAAGCTGATGCTGATGGAAATGAATGATGTAATTCAGACGAGCCGTGAATCGCGTTTAGTTATTTTCCCCTTGCTGGAAAAATACTACATTTTCTGACGACGAACTACCACAAACTGCCCACCCACGATTTATCGATGAAGAGGAACATCATTTTTCTTATAGTACCTATTGCATCGATGCCTCCTCATGGGATATAATGCGTGACCTGTAAAGCTGATGATAGAATTCAATTTTTCAACTATATCTCATTTTTTTAAACCCATTTGTGCCCAGTGTGTCGTAAATGTCAAATTACTTGCTATATGAAATGGCCTCACAGCAACATTTTTACCTTTCGAACGAAAATGAAGCGAAATATTTATTGTTATTTCTTGATAAATTTATTTTCACTAGCAACTTAATTTTTAATTAAGATTAATTTCTTGTTTTTGCACAGCTTTTGATAAAAAGATTCAGGGGATTCTAAACAATTTCAAATCAAAGAATTATAAAAATTTTAAGGAATTTAAAAAGTATACAAAATAATTGAGAATTTATAATTTTTGAAATATAGAAACTTGTAATTCCTTGTCTAATTTCAGGAATCTCCATAAGTTTCATAAAATGTCTTAAAATTCCTGTAACATCCTTCAAAATCTGGTGAAATTCCTTTAAATTTCGTAAAATTACTTGAAATTCCTTGATATTCCTTAAAATTACATAAAATTACTCAAAATACCATGAAGTCTCATTAAAATTCTTGATAATCAATTGAAATTTCGTAAAATCCCTTGAATATCCCTTCAAAATACGGCGAAATTCTTTTATATTTTGTAAAATCATTTGATATTCCTTGATATTTCTTAAAATTCCACAACCTATCGTTATATCCCTTAAAATTACTTAAAATCCTACGAAATCTTATGAAATTCCTTTAAGTTCAGTAAAATCACTTGATATTCCCTAAAATTACTCAAAATCCCATAAAGTCTCATTAAATCGCATAAAGTTACTTAAAACCCCATGAAATCTCATGAAATCCCTTGAAGTTCTTAAAAATCCAATGAAATCTTGTAAATCTCTTGAAATCACTTGATATTCCTTAAAATTACTTAAAATTACTCAAAACCTCATTAAATCTCTTAAAATACCTGAAAATCCAATGAAAATTTTGTGAATGTTTCGTTTGACAACGAAAATAATCTGAAGATAGTTTTCAAATTCGTTATATTCACAATTTGCGCAATTTCCAAACCAATAAAGTTTTCGACAGCAATGCGTTCGATATTTTCGAGATATTTGACAACAATGTGTTCGATATATGGTAAAATAAAATATGATAATAATTTTTTAAGATAAAGGATAAGATCAAATAAACAGTTGAGTAGAGAAGTTGTATCAGATAATTCGAATTGAGACTATACAGAGCCATTTATAGCCAATTTAGCGTGACAAGTTGACGAGGGGATCGCATGGCTGCCCATAACAAATTTAATTACTCCAAAGTTTACACATGTTTACTCCCTGTCTATTCGGGATTAGCTTGGGGTAATATCGAAATTTCAGATGACACAAGATACTTGCCATTAATACTAGGCAACACACGTAATTCGTCGTAATTCCCTTAAATTTAGTCGAAATGAGACTGAGTGATGGAATAAACGTTACTTATGGCTCTAAGAGCACATCTTATAACATCTTATGTTATAATCGTCATAACTGATTTTTTTATTTGTTATTATACATCTTTAACTTGAATTTTCCCTTTAAATATTGGTATTTTTTTTACTGTTACAGAGAAGCACTTAACAGTGCGTGTGAAAGGCGAGGTGTGGATTTATCTCGAGTAGATGTTTTTTTAGAATCTTTTTCAACGCCTTTACCAATTTTGACGACGGAAACTTCCTATCTGGGTGGAAAGCATTTGAGAATATCCGGTAAGTCAACACTGAAATATTTTTCACGCTCTCTAATTTCTTATTGTTTCAATTGTTTTCATTCATGGCTTCATTACTTTTGATACTTAATTTGAAAGAATAAAAAATAATGGAAGTTTGATAATTATTAGGATATTAGTCAGAGAATATTGTTTTAGAAAATGTTTAGAGCTGCTGAATGTTTAGAACTACAAAATGCATTAATAAAACGCCTTCGCAAATCTGAAAGTTAAGCTAATTTTGGATCGTAAGCTTGAAATTAAATTGGTTCTGTAACTGTAACGTTACATACAAGGATAAACTTTTAATTACAATTATAATACGTGATGCTCCCAACTGATTTTGAACTCAGATTAAGTTTCATTATTCCTGTTTCTACTAAGTTCATATTCCTTTGACACAAACTAATTTACAGAATTAACTGGCCCCTATCTGATCAAAATCCACGTTGACAACATATCTCACATTACTTGTATATGAACTTGATAAAGAGTTATTTGTTTGAAAAATAATTACCTGGAATATAATTAATAGTTTCAAAATCCGATCTGCTTTATTAAATATGAGAGGAGGAAACTTGCCCTTAAGTTTCATTACTTTTTACCTCGGATAATTAATTACTTTTCTGTATACATATAATAATGCCGAATTATCGATTGATGTCCTGCTTCGACTTTATCTCGAAATATTAAGCATTTATTATAGTTCTCTTATCAGTTCTATTTTATTTGTATTTCTACTTTGAGTGTGATCCACCTTTGATACCATTTCAGTTGTAAGTAGGTATTTACACTCGTTACTTGGATACGAAGTGGTACAAGTACAATATTGTTCAGACTATCTGGAATGGCAAATGATAATACCTATGTCATTATAGCAGAGAACGTGCCAACTTTTAAATCGCATTTCAAAATGTTTCACACCTCCTAACCGTGTTGTTATTTTTTAAATGCATATATGCATCCTTTTATCCAATCAATTTAAACTCTCTGCCTTCGAGAAGTTCACCTCATCAAGAAAGATCCCGAAGTTCCTAAAATTCTTCAAGAAATAATTCTTTATAAGTTCCAGGCAAGGAATATTAAACCTGAAGAAGATTTATGACCAATGCGATGAAGGAAAATAATTCAGAAACAATGGGAGAGCTACGCTACACTCGTATTTTCCCTGAGTGAATTATTAAGTAAAAACAAATCACTTTTAATTAACCTATCGAATCGTCTTTTTATTATGGATTGACATTCTGTCGATAACTACAGAAAAAGAGAAAGGAAAAAATCTGGGTCACTCTGGGGCGGATTGTGGTTCTCACATTTCTCGGTTTCATCTTTTTCTAAAAGAGGAAAAGCGCACTTCAACGTTTTTCGCATTCGCAGTAAAGAGATAAAAGAAGAAATATTCTGTAGTACGTGAGGAGAAATGGGATTACATCAACAGTAATTAATTGCTGTCACCATTAGAGCAATTATTGTCGGGATAATATACCATGCAATACAGAAGTTGTTCGAAATCTAATTACTCCATTTTTTTTCGTGCTCTCTTTGAGCTGAGTCAAACACTTTAATGCCTTTAGAAATTCGTCGTTTTCGAGAGATTGCCAGCTTTCTGATGCAGTCCTGAAATTTTGCTAACAAATGAAGGCTGAGGGTAAACCTTATTATTCGTTTCCTGCCAGTAATCCTTCATGAGGATTACTAATCATCCTTATACAACATGTCGGAGCACACAGTCCATTAGCATCGACGTCATGGATTAAAGCGATTTCTCGCTCCTGTTCCACTTGAATGGTCTCAAATTCCTAATGAAGCGCTTTGTTTATTCCAACAATTGAGAAACGAGCTGCCAGGACTTCATACCGTCAATATTATACGATTTAATCCTGTAACACTTCACTTTAATCCCAGGGTGGCCACATATTAGGGAAGTCAGGAAAATGTCAGGGAAAAAAATTGTCAGGGAAATTTCAAGAAAATATGAGTAGTTGTCAGGGAAAATAGAAATTTATATTTATGCTAACTATTTTATTTTTGTTATTTTACATATATAGCTTTTATAGTTTATTTAACAGATTTTACAAACTTTCCAAGGATTTCGAAGGATTATAAGGAATTTCCAGACATTCTTTTAGATTTTCTATGTTTCTGATGATTTCATGAGATTTTCAATAATTTTAAAAGATTTTAAGAGGTTTCTAGGAATTTCAAGAAATTTCAATGAATTTTAAGAGATTTCCAAGGTTGTCGTAAATTTGAGAGATTGTGAATGAAGTGATTGTATATTTCAAAAGATTTAAAGTGATATTACACGAAAATTTTAGAAAATTTCAATAGTATTATTACTGAAAATTTGTTCGCATTTTCAACACTTTTCTGTCAGGGAAATTTATCTGAAAGTCAAGGAAAAGTCAGGGAAATGAAAAAATTGAATCTTGTGACACCTTGAATCCTAATTCAATATTCCTATTGTCGAGTTTTACCGACGGATTCTTTCTTTCTGACAGTCTTTTAATTTTATCAGTTAATGGAGAAGTAACGGAATCAATTCGTTGAGCAAGCAATGCAATTGTAATTTGTAGTAGGAAAAATAGCTCAAAACAAAATAAATCAATAACAGTAAAAGAAACGTAATAAAAACGCAGCGTCAACATTCCATTTAATGAAACACCCATTCAGAAAATGAAATTGATTGCGACCTGTTCTTTCTTTCTAATTTCTATAGGTAAAACTTGAAGTAATTGCTTCTTCCAAAGAGACTATTTTACGATAAAGTATAAAGGGTCGATTGATCAATAGTGACATATATTTTATTTCTAATTGTATCTTTTATCGTTTAATTGTTGCAGCTAAAGACGACAAATTAAATTCGCGAATCACAAGCCAGAGGAACAGTCAAAATGTGTCGCTGCGCAAAGCTAGTGGGGTAAGTGAAAATAATTATCATTTTACTAACAGGAAATTGAAATTTGAGATAAGGTGCGTAAGGTTTCCAATTTAGATACAGCATGTTTACGTCAAAAATTCTAGGAAACAATTCACAGCAAATTCCGCCCCATGCCCGAAAAAGACGATAGGTCGTGCAATAAATTAATTAAATGTGGTCTAGAGTACGCAAACAATTCCAAAGTTAGTAACTGAACTTATTGAAATCGTAGCATAGTTTACATCCGGTATTTAGAATTAATGTACAATATGGAAGTATGGCTATCTAATCGACATCTCTCTACTCAGGAAATCACTTCAGAGTTCAGGATGCGCTAAACCACAACACAAATGTAAACTCGCTGTGCAAACAATTGTGAAAATAATTAGAGTTTTCAGGGTAACTCGAGACTCAAAATAAACAATTTTATCTCTTTTACCACTACTTTTACTTTACAGGAAGTAAAGGAGTCGAGATCTCGAGAAAAAAATTTCTGAAATAAATTCTATCGCAAAAACGATTTACAAACATTTATCTGACCTTATATTCAAGTTTTAACAATTAAAGTACTTTAACAAAGAAAGTAAATTAATAACTTAATAGATAATCGTAAAAAATTTATTTTCTTGGCCCTCGTGAAGCTCCAGCATAAATTCAGTGGACCAGAAAGTAGTATAATTCCTAATGTTCGTTTTTCCATTCAATTAAACTTTGACTACTTAAGCCACACTCGGTAAGACTCATTAATTTCTCTATAATAGAACTCTACGTACTATTTCGTGCCAGTCTGCACTCCTCTTTCGATGATCAAAGTTGGAAGTCGTGAATCATAACTTCTGCGACCTTGACGCATTAATCGGAATTTAAGCAATTCTGGCTCGTTTATCAAGCCCTAAGTCTTATAAACAGGTCGCTGAGAACGTAATAAAAGTTCTGCGTGAATGTTGTACAACTTTTAACACTCTATACTGAGTTAGGAAATTCATTTAATAAATTACCTTTCTGATATCATACATAACTTTGTAAGCTCTTAAATCTCTCTTATTTTTCGCAAACGTTGAAAATCCTTTTAGACAAGGGATTAAAACACGATCCTATTCTGTTTAATGGATATATACGTATATAGACACGTATATGCAATTATCCAACATCAAGCTACATATGTTCAGAGAAACAATTTCCAGACGCTGAAACAGCGAAATATACTGAAAGCGCGGATAATTAAATGACGCATATTAAATTTGTTGGGGGAATAATGTGATTATCTACTTGAATGTCCATCAAGCGTCATGGGAACTTTTATCTGTTGAATTTTGCATTTAATATTGCTGAAAAGACACAGACTCTCAATCTGCAATGTGTATTGTTAGTCTGCGCGAACCCAGACCGTTTATGTGTATACATTTGTATAAAACACTAATAGCTTCTCCCTTCTGTTTTACATTTGGGTGATAGTCGTTATATACGTCACGTATACACGATTAGAGAATGCAGACTTGCGTTTTAACGCGAATGAATTAACGAATTACTCTCACGACTATGGAATTGAAGGGTTGAAATGCTTCAAAGTGATATTTATCGTTTGTTTATGTCACGTAATTTATATTCACTTTATTTTTTGGGAATTTCAGATCATTAATTTATCTATGATCCATATTTAACAAATAAAACAAATTTTTAATATAGATACATTTTTAAAACAAAATTACAATGAGTTAATGAAATTATGATTTTATTAAGAATATCGTCTAACTTAAATTGCCTTTTACCACTGGGCTTCTGTTATGTCTGACTTCAATTTACCTGTACTACTGGAGTTTATGGTCAACTTAAAATTGCGTCTACTTAGGTTGGGTTGAAGTTTCAGATGTCTAGTCTGACGAATTTTTTTTATTTTATTTTTTTACATTTACTGAATTAAGAATATCAAAAAGAAGTTCCAAAAAACATTTTATTTTATTTTTATTTACTAGCAGTTTACCTGGCGTTGCTCGAGATTTTAAGAGATTTCAAGGGATTTTAAAAAGAGTTCTAAAGAATTTCAGGAATTTTAAGGGATAAAAAGATTTTGAAGGACTTAAAAAATTGTTAAAGAATTCAAAGAGATTTTATTTGATTTTAGAGACTTTTATGGAATTTTTAAAACAGTTCAAAAGAGTTATCAAAAGGATTTTTCAGACATTTTTATCGATTTTACTAAATTTCAAGACACTTTTAAGAATCTCACTTTCATGAAATTCTAAGTGATTTAAGGAATTTCAAAAAATTTTAAGTGTTTTTAGAGAATTTTAATGAATTTTAAAAGAATCTAAAAGATTTTCAAGATTTCAAGCCATTTAAAGTGATTTTAAGGAAGTTCAAAGAATTTAAGGAGATTTCAAGATCTTTCAAGTGATTTTAATGAATTCCAAGGGATTTCGAAATATTTTAAACGATTTCAAGATATTTTAAATGATTTAAGAATTTAGTAGGGATTCTAGAGGTTTTACAATTTTTTAAGGATTTAAATCTCTTAAAATCCTTTTATAAATTTTGAAATTTTATAAAATATCTGAAGAAACCTTTTGATAACTATTTTCAACTCTTTTAAAAATCCCTTTGAAACCCTAAAATCAATCAAAATCTCTTAGCATCTTTTGACATTTTTAGAAATCCTTTAGTCTTTTTAACTCTTGAAATTCTTTAAAATCACTATAAATCTCTTAAAATCCTTCTATAATTTTTGAAATCTTATGAAATCTCTTGAAATTCCTTGAAATTCTATGAAATCTCTTAAAATTCCAGGCAACGCCGGATAAATTTCTAATAGTAAATAAATACAAATTTTAGGTTCGGGAAACTTTGGCAAATTTTTATTGTTGATATTTTTATTCCAATAAATCTAAAAAAAATCGTCAGACTAAACGTCTGAAACTTCAACCAAATTCTACTTGGCCTGACGTCTGACCTAAAATTACTTTTACTACTTGATCATGATTATGTCTGACATTAAATGACTTATACTACTTGGAATATGCTCGCAGGGTGGCGATTTGACCGGGAAACCGGGAAATGACCGGAAGTTTCCAATCATCCGCTGAATCGCCACCCTGTTTCACTGATTGTATTCCAGGGTGTCTAGCGGACCGGGTATCCGGGAATTTCAAATTGCCTGATCACTAGACACCCAGAAATTCCTTTTTTCCATTTCTTATGAGATGATTTTCATTCTTTTAGAGTTATCGTGGACGCAGTGGACGTTTCTTTAGTGTTTCAACGGAGGACTCGAGTGTCGACTCTGAAGTGGGAACCGCAACAACGATCACTTCCGGTAAGAGTTCTGCTGGGGCTGCAGCTCTCAAAGCCAGTAAGCAACGTTGGAGCGGTTTTTTCACTAATACGAAGGGAACCAAGATGGAATTGCTAGTCGAACAACTCAACAGTTACACGAAACATGGGGTACCACGACTCTCCGATGTACAATTACCTTATGACCTTACCGTCAACGAAGAAGGTTTGTTTGTCTTTTTTTTTATTATTGTTTAATCACAGCAAATAAAATATTTCCATTATAAGAAATAAGATATTCCAAATGTCTTGATTTGATTTATATAAATAATACATTTTCTGATGAGAATGTAAAAATCTGCTTGAAATTCATTTGAATACAAAATTAGGTATAAACACTTCATACCTAAATTTTCTAAATGGAAATCCTATTCCAGTTGTTACTCCCTGATAAAATTTAATTAAAGAACTTTTAATTGAACACGTCTATTTAATATGCAGACTGTGGCAGAGCTCAATTATTCTGGAAATTTAATTCAGTATTAGCGAAATGAAAGATATATAGCTTTTTAATTATATATCACAATATACTGAATCAAATGTCAATTAGTCCATTCATTTAAATCCCCCAAATAATTAGCGTAATTTCAAATTGAACACATTGAAGACCATGCCCATTGAACAATATTGAAGTTAATTCTATTGAATTATACTAATTATTAAATTAAAAATGTTAATGAATTATTCAATCAAATTTAATTAGTCAATTAAAATACTTATGAAGGCCCCTTATATTTGATATTGCTGAGGCATAGTATACTTATATATTTTTGTACACTGATTAAGAATATTAAACTTTAATTATTAAATATTAAATTTAATATCCAAAATAATATTATTCAATATTGAATCTACTAACTTTAGGAAAATTATTTCATGTTCAAGAGTAGAAACGACTTAGTTTCTTGCCTGAAGTATAAGTCATTAGCACATCATTAAAAGACCATTAGTGGACCACATCCAGTTCAGAATGTCTTATTTCAAGAAGGAACTAGTCCCATTTATTTACAGATTATTTTACAAAGATAATTATTTTATTTATAATTCCATATGCTCAAACATATGTATATAGATATATAAACTCAAGAATTTACTACTTTCGTAGAAAGAAAATGCAAATATTTATTTTGCAATGTTTACAAATTATTTAATGAGACAATAATTTGAATATTTTTAAATTTAGTCAATTTCAGAATGGAAGTATTCTAAGTAAAATTGGATATCCATTTATATCGGAAATATGAGGGGAAACTAAGGGTAATTTATCAGTGAAATATGGCTTGCCCGTTTCAATCGATAATATGAAATGATTCGAGGGGAGGATACGATTGTAGTTGAGGGTAATTTTTTTCGGTGCATCCTTTTGTGGAACGGAATACTAACTTCAGAAATGAGCTACTTGAAATCCAGTCAGGCGATCTGTTTAGTCTGTTGGGTCGACCACCACGCGATGCAAAGATCCATTAAATAATCGATTCTTCCATACAAGGTCGGTTTTTCTCTGAAAGAGAGAGTTTACTACTTCTCTGGAAAAAAATGATTTAATTGGTCTATTTGTAAGGAAAACCATTGAAATTCTTACGCAGAAAAAAAAAACAGTAAATAGCAAGGGAAGTATGAAAGTTTCACAAAAACAGAAGAATTCTAGAAGAAAATAAAATGAGAGAAGAAATATCCTATTAAAAAAATTTTTTGATTTTATTTTTTCGATATTATTATTTTTAAAGAATTAAAAACATACAATTTAAATCAAATTAAACTTTTCTGTTATTAAATTTTCAGCTCTATACGCTTTGGAAAATGATTGGCGAGATATTGTGGATAATTCGGAATTATTGTCGGAAAAACAGCAACAGCAACAAACCGCCCTGTGGGAGTTAGCACAGACTGAGATGGCCTATATACGAACCTTAAAAGTCGTAACAGACGTAAGTTCAGTTTTTATTGAATTAAATTAGAAAAATCCTCTAGAATAATTTATAATATATGGCCGGGATAGTTAAAAGGGACCTATTCGAACGATAGGTCCTTTTTATTTGTCCCGGTCAGATATATAGATTTTTAAAGAGGAACAAGTTGTTAGAGATGTCTTCTAATACTTTTTGCAATTTTGATTTTATAGCTCTTCATGGCGTGTTTGTGTAGCCTGCAGGCCTCGAATATCCTGAACGAGGTCGACAGGACTAAACTGTTCAGCAACATTCCCGACATTTATGCCGCTAATAGCTATTTTTGGAGTGAACATCTTTTGAACATGTTGAATGCAACGAGATCGAGCAGACAACCATTGGATCCTGGTTTTCTTCTCCAGGGTTTTGAGACCTTCGAAAAAACCTTCCGACCCTACACGAGGTATTGCTCGGAACAGAGCAGATGCCAGCAATATTGTCGAGATCGACTTAACGACAATGAACTTTTCACCGCTTACCTCGTGGTAAGAAATGATTGCTTCAATGCAAAAAACATTTGTAAAAATTATGAAGAATATTTCATCTATTTCCAGGGTGTCTACTGTGTGTGAATTTAATAATAATAGGACCGAGAATTTCATGAGAAAAATTTAGCAGACACCCTGATTTCTTTTTCTCTTTATTCACTTGATATATTTCACTAAATATCTCGAAATCAATTTTTACAGTGGTGTGAAACACAAAAGGACTGTAATCGCCTAAGGCTCTTAGACATTTTAGTAAAACCAATGCAGAGGCTAACAAAATATTCGCTACTACTCAAGGCTGTGCACAAAAATACAGAAAATGAGGATCAACGAGCGGAGCTGACGATAATGGTAAAATAAAACGTTATTTTATACTAAAAAATAAGAATAAAATAAAAACGTACTTTTTTACTTATTTGATTCTTTCAGATTAAATCTGTGGATAATTTCGTTGCGTCCGTGAATGCTGCCTTAAAGAGAAGCGAAGAAACAGCTCGATTAGCAGGTGCCGCCTCTAGATTGGAGAGCTACGATGTCGTTGAGTCCCGGGATGAAGAACTGGAAAAATTAATTAAGCTTCATAGTAGTTTAGATATCACGACTTCTCCCATGCCTGGCTGTGCAAAAGATGCATTGAGGACACTTCTTCGCGAAGGCGATTTAAAATTAAGAGACGCTGCTTCCAGCAAGGTAGATAAAATTCTTTTACTTTAAAGAAAATGTTTAATTTGAGCCAATAAACCTCAGGAATGGTAGGACTTGTAGTATAAGTCAATTATAGTCAGACAATTCTTAACACAACTGCAATAAGTTTTTATAATAGAGTAGTTGTGAGACAACCGTAAACCATTGACGATTGTGAAATAGGCTTGGTTTTAATTGCTGCAAAGGGTAAAATAAATTTGAATTTACAGGCGGAGGTTCACGTCTTTTTATTGACGGACATGCTTTTAATTTGTAAACCATCGACAAAGAAAGCTTCATCCAGCAGCAACACCGGAAGTGGTGGTGGTGGATTAAAAATCATTCGTCAACCTTTCGTCGTGGATCGAATTCGCGTAAATGAACTCAAAGAACCGTCCAGTTTGGGTTTAGTGTATCTAAATGAATATGGAGCAGCGTCTGCAGCCTTTGTGCTCAGTGCTGGTGAACCAAAGTTAGCAAAAGTAAGCACTTTATATAAGTCGCATATATTTTGACACTTAAATGATATTTTCTACATGTACATAGTTTGATGTCTCTGTTCAGTTAAAACAGATTTTTTCAATGTAAATTTTCTAGTCCTGGATGGAGTCTATAAGAAAAGCTCAACAACAATTCACTCTGATGAAACTGCCACCTCTGGGAAGTATTTTCGGACCAGTTAGCAGACAAGCTAGCACTTTCTTGGGAGACGGTGATTTCGAGATGGAAGAGGGCGAAGGAATTCCCAGGACTCCTCGAGGTAGCAGCAGAGCTTCTCGTGTTAGCAGCCTTGCTCACAGCCACAGGTTTGTTGTCGCATTAGAATTGAGGTTGCGCAATTCAGCGAACTTTACGATTGAAGTGTATTAAATTTTATTGGCTTTTAAAATTTAACTGTTGTGTCTCAATAGGGTACAAAATTTTACTCCCGCTATAAATTTTCATTGCAAGTATCGTTTAAAAATTTATGTGATCATATTACTTCTCTTAATTTCATTATCTTTGTAAATTAATTGACTCTTTGGTTCTATTACCGTATTAATATGTGCTAATGAAGCTTGATAATTAAATATCACGTAACTTTCTCAGAACAAGAACGATTTTAGAGAATTTCCGTACCGTGACTTACAAGATAAGATGGCTCTAACGCAGCGAAAAATTCAATTTGAATATTTTTCACGCGAATCCTGCTTGCGAAAATTCTATTTAAATTCCAATAGGTATCTTGTTCATTAATGTTAAGAGTATGATATTTCTTCAAGAGGAAGTACATTTTTTACGGGGATGAAGTAATGTTATAATTCTGGGATTTTCCTAAATTAGTAATCCTTAGTGTTTCTTTTCGTTATTTTCTAATTTTATTCTAATTTTATCTAAATTTATTTTCTAATTTTTGCCACCCTTTTAATGAATGCATTCGTCCCATTCATTTTACTCTCTCTCTGAAACCCTAGATTAGTACCATACCTATCCTGTTAATCAAACTATCTTTCATTCTCCGATTAAAAGTAGCATTTGCATTTGCAGTGGAAGTATGGAAATGGAGGGTGCATCCCCTAGTAGTAGCAGTTTTCTGCCAAGTTACAATCCAAGCAGAAATGTAAGTGTAGAAACGACTGAACCGCCACGTGCCTCCAGTGTTTCTTCCGAGGAAGGCGGTGAAATTGGATCTGGTCATAATACTAGTAGACCCCTTCAAATCAGGTGAACCATCTAGAAAAAAAAGATTACTTCCTTTTTTTACTATTGATGTCGTTTGCTTACAGCACAGGAAACAATGTTCAATTAGAATATTAATTGCAACAATAGAGTTGCAATTTACTTCCAAAAATATTTGCTTAGTAATTTATTTTTTCTGATATTCAGAATTTCAGATTAATTGTAAAATTATAGGCACGTACGTATTTTGTACAGATTATAATACAGAATAGTCTTTTACGAATTAAATCTCTTTTTAAAACCAGCAAAATAAAAAATTTAATTATTTAAATTGGTAGAGCGATGGTATAAAATCTGGATTTTAGCTTTAGTGATACTGCTTTGATTTTTTTTTTTTTTTTTTTTTTGTAATATTCTCTAGTTTTTTTTATGACTTGAATTGTACGTATGCGAGCGTATGTACAGATAGAAGTTCAGATTTTAATTTGCTGATCGCCCTATAAAAGAAATTTATTTGCTGTGTTTTAAAAATTAAACTTAGAATTAAAATTACAGTCAAGAAAGCAAAAATAAAATGCCATTGATATGTTACTATGAATAATACGTAGTGCATGTACATTTATCGCTTTCGACTTTCCACCCTTTGTGTTGGAATAGAATTATTTAAAGGTGCCTTACGCAATTGATATATTTAGTTTGTTTGAGAATTTACGTTTTTGAAAGAGTTATCAAATTTATTTCAAATTTTATACCTGAAATTGAACGATTCTTATTTCTCAAAAACATTCCCCGTTCATTTACAAGAAAAAAAAAACAATGCAAAGAAGAAACTTGAAAACATTTTTAGCATTTTACAACTAATCTCTTTTTTCGAGAATATTATAATATAATTTCAAACTTTCAGTCCCATACACATGTTTAACAGATGCATGGGTTTGAAACTGAATTTCAGTGCTGGATTAAGATATCTCGGGGTCGGGGGCTGCAGTTTTTTTGAGGACACCCTCGGAAACAAATCGGGTAAAAGAAATAAATTCATTTTAATTCAACTTTCTTTTAATTATAGGAGAATTTGGGTACCCCTGTAAAAGCGAAGTCCGGTGTTACAGCCATTGCAATCTTAATCCAGCATATACGTTTATATAAAACTGAGTCATAATATTAATTATTAACTAGTGAGTATTTTCAATTAGTGTAAAACGGTAATTATAACCATAAAAGACTGGAATGAAGAAATTTTTATTCCATTTATTGAGATAAATTGTAAAAACATATATTGCAATGCTGTGATGTAAAAAATATATATACATATATGCACAGTTAACAATTGCGCACACTATTTATGACGCTTATATTTATTAATGATTAAAGTCACATGTATTTTTGTTTCTAGTTAAATTCGATGTCAATTGCTACTAATTTATTTTGCGAAATATTTGCGTAGGTGAAATTATCTGATGTGTTGCATTTTTTTATTATTTTTTCTAATTTGCAAAACAAGCAGCTTCCTATTTATTTGTCAATGTACTGTAGTACACATTTATTATATTACACATTGTTACAATAAATTTTGAACAGTTTCTTCATTTGTTTATTTACTTTAATCCTCATTGCCAGTTTAGATTTTTGTATAATTCCTGGGGTAAGTACTCTGATTTTTAAAGATTTATAATTAAGTTCAAAAGTGTAATAATTCTAAAAGAGTAAGAATATATTTTTTTTTTTCATCTTTAAGCAGGAGATCCTTGCTGAGTAAATCACCAACACCAAACACCTTGAGCGTTCAGGTACCTGCATATTCGGGACTGGGTCAATCGTTACCAAATTTGACACTGGCAACTTCACCACAAACATCGACAGTGTCAGCTACCCCACCAAATTCTCTTTTGATCGTGCCACAAATAACTAAGAGCAAGGATACTCTGCTCTCACCTGGGCATCGGGGTAATTTCTCAAGTAATTATTAGCAAAAATGAAACATAAACGTTCAACTGAATGTTTAGTGAGCTTGAATTCAGAACTTCCAATTAGAAATTTCTTTCGAGGAAGAGTAGTCGCGTCTTTTCTTGTGCTACAAGAAAAAGAGCGTAAGGCTAAAATATTATTATATTGATATTTTAGTGCATGAATTTGACTGCTAAGTGGAATCTAGTTTTATATTGGTTCACTACTAGAATATTTTATACAAATTTGTGTAAAGCATTTAATCAACATTTTAAAATTATTTTATAATCATTAAATAGAACAATTAACACTTTTCTGAAAGAAAGAAAAATTTTTTTTGAGATTTGTGATTCATTTTTTATTGAATGCTAAATAATTTTCAGTAGAATAATTTTAATTCTTTGACTTAAATTTTTTGTTTTTATGTGATGGGCATGAAAAACAGTTCTGAATACACAAACATTTAATTACAGTTTTCTACGATTTTCGTTCCTGTGTAAATGTGCCTCCTTAACTTTACTTTTTAATGATATAATTATGCATATTTTCTAATCTAAATAATTTTTTAAAATAAATTATATTGAACTTTACTACCTATATTTAATAAATTGTTTAAAATTGTTCATATTCACACTGTTTAAAAATGAAAACAACTTTAAGAAAAAATAATTGATTTATATTCAATATCTACAGGTATTTCGTATCCACCACCCTCGCCACCGAGGGGAGCTTTGAGACGAGCGTTTGCCATACCTCAATCTAGAAATCCTCCTCTGATCAAAACTAGACATATAAATGCATCTGTAACACAAACTCTTCAAACGGCTGTGAGTTTAGACACGGAAGCGATAGAAGAAAGAAGAAGAAGGTTGGAGCCTTCACAGAGAATGCCATCCACAAGTAGCATTGCAGAGGAAAAGGTTTTTATTGCCTCTATTTGGTTGGAATTGATTGATTTTGAATTGATCTACATTTAGTTCATTTGGCCTGTTAGATAAAACTTTGAACTTACTGAAAATAATTTTTCAGAAATGAAGAATCGTCACAAAATACAAGTGAAGTCTTTAAGCAAATAACGTTTGTCATCGTTAGAAAAATCGCACATAAACATGTGCATGAAGTCAGAAAATGATGATCCATGAAGCTGACTACGTGCGAGTGCTGCACACACTCCCACGTAGAAAAGCAAATAAAGAAGGGAGATATTCTTCGTCCCAGATTGTCTCTTATACTCCTCAAGCCTGCAAAATGTACTAAGCAATTTTACAATCGGTAAGAAACTACCAATATTACATTTAAAGTGATTGAATATTTTTGTCTATAAAAAGCTGGACAAATTGCTGACTGAAAAAATTTAGTATGTAAAAATTTTTATTTCAGATTGGGGCCATTCGAAGACAACGTATAACACGACTGTATCTACCGCAGCTAAATTTAAACTTTGTCCTAGCTTTAAAGAGTATCGCTTTTGTAAAGAACCTTTAACGAGAAGTCGGATGAACAAAAGGGGAATAACATTTGCGCTACTACTAATTGTAAACTAGTCCTACTTTTAATCTTATTATAACTTAAGCGACGAAAAAAAGGCCTACTTAGATACTAATTGATCATATGTATAATTAAATTATATTAGAGAAGAATCTAATCTACGTTATTAGATGACTAATAGGGGATCTAACAAGCCTTTAGGGTGAACGAAACCCCGTGTGATCGTTAGAGAAGGACCGTTCCATAGATATAACGAAGCTGAACTTCGTACGTCTCGTAACTTCAAACTTTTTCTTATACAAATAAATCGAGATCTGAAGAATGTAAACCGCGCGACGATTGCTGTTTCGAAGTATCAGGAACTGTCCTGGATACCGTGACCTTTTTGAAAATCAAAAAACCGTGTTCGTTTCAGAGGCGTTACCTAACTAGAGACAACATTTCATAGCGACTTAGCGCCAATGATTTTATAAGAACTCCCTAACTTTCTTCTTTACTTGTTCGTGCTACTTGCACCAAGCTAATAAGTTATATTGTTACTGGTAAAAGAAGGATTATACGATTGTGTATGAGGAAGTGCAAATACAACGCGTAATTTATTAAGATTTGTCGATTGTCGTCTAAACGTGCCTGTTTGCAATATCTTTCAAGAATCCTCACATCAAAACGCGTCTCTTCTTATTACAAAATAAAAAGAGTTACCACTCTCCTTTCGTATCCCACTTATCTTTATTTGTATTTATCAATCCCTTAGTAACAAAAAACCTTAAAATCCGAATACACGATGAACTATGTTTAATTATGATACAAAAAATATTAGCATTTGGCAATTTAATATTATTTAGTAATACTACTCACTTTTACTAATTGAACTTTTCAATTATTTGCAGCATACATTTTTTCTCCTCGTCAGTCGCGAAAGAATATTTCACTGATAGTTTGGATATCTCTTTCAAATCAGTCTTTTTGAGATCAAAATGCGATGCGACTAGTTCAAATTCTTTGGACAAAGTTGTTCCAAAAATACCTTTATCGTCCGTCTAAAAAAAAATACCGTTCCATATTTCAATCAGTTATTTACTTGTATTTCAAAAATAACTTACACTTATGCATATTGGATGTCCTGCCTTGTACAAATATTGAAATTGGTGATGAGAATATGTTGGAACACTTTGTGTCTGTACGTTTGAACTAAGACATAATTCTGCGAGAAAAAAGTCGACTCATTAATATTACTAAGTAATATTAAATTAAGTTTTCATTTGAATTCAAACTCATTCATACTTGGAAGTTATTCGTACCTACTGGGATTTTAAGCTCAAGTAATCTTTGATAAAGTTTCTCTGAACCATTTAAGCTAGGATGAATACAAACACAATGACCTAATCTCTCTGGTTTGAAATCCAATATATCTATTATCTCTGCTTCATTCGGTACCTACGGATAAAATAAATTATGACTTAAAATTCTATACCTTCCTAATTTTATTCAGATTTTATATTAAAAAAATATTCACCTCTGCACAGTGGGCTGCGATTTTTAAACCAGCGACTCTCGACTTTTCTAATAGGTGCAAAAATGCGTCACCTTCTCTTGGATCTCCACTTAAGTCAAGACCAACAACATACTTTGGATATTTCTTTTGTAATGCAATTGCCAATTCGACATTTTCCTCAGCAGCTTCAATCCCATGCTGTCGATTAACAGAGACTAAATACTTCACAATGATGTTGAATTTTTCCTCGCATTCTCTGCAAATAAATTTGTAAAATATTATTATGTAATTAGAGAGGTTAACGTTATAAATGGATATATATATTTTGAAAAAAAGTAGAGAGTCTTTACTTTATGGCCTTTATGATAGCCTCTGCATATTCATCTTTCGTCATCAATCCTTCAACCGCCCGAAGAGTGCTTCTTAATTCAAGGTAAATTACATTTTCCTCAGAAAATTCTTTAATAACATCGCAAGCAACTATATAAATTGCCTTCGGTGAGGTGGTTAAAGAGTGGACTAAATTGAACATTTCGAAACAACTGTCTCAGAAAATTATACGATAATATTACATTCAAACTTCAAACATTACTGCAATCATTACTAATCTTCGATTTTTAGAAATAGAAAAATAATTTTAAAAAATATTATACTCTCCACACACCTTTGAAGTGAATTAATATCTTTATAATTCCGATTTTCCAGTCCATCAGAAGCTTGCAGTTTGTAGAGTTTTTTTAGCGTATCCATACTTAATGAACCATTTAAATGTGCGTGCAATTCCTAAAAAAGTATGTAACAAACTACAATATATAATCAAAGGGATAATAATCACGTAATACGAGGAGCACGAGGATAAGTCGTTAAAAAAAAGATATTTCTTATATAGGAAAATACATGTTACTTAATGTTACGTAGAATAAGCGAAAAGTAAAAATTCAAAAAAAAAAATAAATAAAAATATTCATACGACTTTGGGCAGTGCGTGACAGTATTCACTTAGGTTCATTTCACTCATTATAACAACAAAAACGCTAAAAATCACAAGAAAAATTATCCCGCAGCCACGTCCACGACCCACGTCGTTAACGGTCGCAACCAAACAATTTAAAACTCCATGTAAAACTCGAAAACTCGCAATCAAAAACACACATAACCTGAAAATCTGATATACCAGAATAAAGAGCTCTCAAAGTTGGCTCTCTGCGCGCGCAACGCGTGTTGGCTTCTCACTGGAGAAATCCTGTCATTGGTTAAAATTGAATCGCGCGCCAAATTTTGACCAATGGCAACATTTCTCTCTGCGCACGCAGCACACATTGGCTTCCCGCTGGAGAAATGTTGCCATTGGTCAAAATTTGGCGCGCGATTCAATTTTGACCAATGGCAGAATTTCTCCAGTGAGAAGCCAACACGCGCTGCGCGCGCAACGCCTGCACCGGTCGGGCAGGCAGAGGTAGGGTTGTAAAGTTTCATGAAACTTTGATCAAATGAAAAGTTTCATGAAACTTTTGAAACATTTCAAAGTTTCATAAGTTTCATATATTAGGGCGGGAAATTTGAAAATAATTAAAAATTGAAATAAATAAGCAGTTAAAAAAATTAAATCATTAGATAAATAATAAATTAACTTATATACATAAATTAATAATAAAATACAATTATAACAATAATGAAATGATATTTTCTTCATTTTGAATCTAGCACGACACAAAATGGCCTAACTTCAACATGATGTGAACGCGCATGCGCATGTATGTTTTATGAAACTTTGGAATGTTTCAGAAACTTTGGTCCAATGAAACGTTTCATTGTTTCATGAAACTTTCAATGTTTCAATGAAACGTTTCATCGACTCACAACCCTAGGCAGAGGTGTAAATGCACCATTAGTCATTACACGTTTTCCCACAGCGTGAGCGGGCAGGGTGAGCGGTCCATTTCTATATGCCGATGTTTCCGCGTCACATCTACAATTCCTATTTACAGTGGTGTTGAAAAAGTGCTAGAGATACTGTAAATTTTTCCGAGGTTTTGATAAATAATTATAACTGACAGTAGTCGAAGCCACGTTATTAATTTAATCAAGGAGTGATAAGTTTGTGATAAAGAAAAAAGAAGACTCAAATTTGAACCCGGGTACAATTTCGGTTCTGCTAATTCGACCGGAAAATGATGTGCACTGATTGTGATGTTCCTCGAAGAAGTGGTTTTTTGTAAAGTGGAATCCAGAAACGTTCTACTTCTTCTGCTTTGTGATATCTGACTTAACGGTTTTAACTCATAATTTGACGATTGAAGTCGTTTCTGAGCAACGCCAACAAAATCAGGTAAGGTTGTAACACTTGGTAACACTTTACCCTAATTTGCTTGTACATATGACATTGATTTGCAGAAAAGAGTACTTTTTTTCTTAATTATTTTTAAATAAGCATTGTCTTTGTTGTATATTAATTATTTTTCTTAATTATATTGTATATTCCATTTTGAAGTGTTTAAAATTAGTTTACAATTTCATTCGAATTTACATAAAAAAATATTTATTTTGATTGCAGATACAAAGATGGTAGTACTTAGTAACTTTTTGGCTCCAGAGGAGGGAGTACGACATGAAGAACAAGAAACAACTTTATATGTCAATGATAGAGAAGTCGGAAAAGGAACGCTTTATATTACAGAAAGGTATGTGAATATTAAAGAATTGTAACTATAAACTCCTGATTTAAACAAATGAAAATGTACAATAAAATCCACGTAGATGATTTTTAATTACTTTTAAATCATTGACAGCGTACTGGCTTGGGCCCAGAATGATACTCGGCAGGGATTTTCACTGGAATATCCCCATATTACACTTCATGCCATCTCACGAGACGAACAAGTTCATCCTCGACACTGTCTGTACGTTATGGTTGATGCCAAAGTAGATCTTCCAGGTAGTTTTCGATACTATCCCTTATTATGTACTTTATTTAAATGCTTGTTAATTGCTCAATAAGAGAGTTTTGTAAATAGCAAATTGAAGAGCAGTTTCAAATCGAAAAATTGTAAATCTATTGTTTTTAGGTGAAGCACGAACACCTTCTGAAAGTAACTCAGATGAGGAAGATGATGATGATTCTGATGCTCCAATGACTGAATTGAGGTTCGCGCCTGATAATACAAACAATTTAGATGCTATGTTTCAAGCCATGAGTCAATGTCAAGCCCTACATCCAGATCCACAAGACAGCTTTTCTGATGGTAACTTTACAAAATCTCGGCGGTTTTAATAATTTGTAATTGTTTCTCAAAATTACAAACGAGTTACTAACATTTATTTTGTCCTTAGCTGAAGAAGATATTTATGAAGATGCAGAAGAAGATGAGTTCGAATATTACGAAGTAGGCGCTGGTGATGCTCCATACATTTTATCAGCAGGTATTATATTTATTATAAAACGACTGACATTTAAGCTCACATTGAATTTTCAGTTCTAGAAAAGGATACTAATTGACCATTTCTTTTATAAGAAACCGTCGGGGAAAATCATAATGGCAACGGTGTGGAGACGGAAGAAGCTATGGACGTAGAGGCTGGTCAATTCGAAGACGCAGAAGAAGATCCCTAAATGATTAAAACCTTAACTGCGTCAACAGTTGGTATTTTTTGCATTTAGTTTTCTGTTAATTTATTTTACCACAGCACCTTAATCTTATACCTACGCATATAATCTATTTACTGCATACAGTTGGTACAGTACAACGGATACTCAACAAATCTCAAAGCACGAAACTTTATTTATATTAATTTTGTACATGGTACTTTCTTAGGTAAAAATAAATAATTATACACCGTGTGACGGTGATATTAAGTTATTTTGATTGAGCTCGAAGTACTAATAAAAGAACTGATCAAAAGATTCTGGGAAAATCCCTATAGTTAGAAAATTGTGGAAACCCCAGATTTACACAGATATAAAAGTTACTCCCATACTCAATATATAAAGGCAAGAAAATGCTAGTTTCATTCAAAATATTCATAGTGTCATAATCTTCACAAACATATATATGAAAAAATCACTCGCTTCATTAATATACATTTCAATATACATGCAAAACGTAACAATAGACTTGATGTCACAAAAAATATCATTTTCATCCAAGGATTTAGTATTTGCAGAAAAGAAAGACGATAGTCTCTCAGGAATAGATGGTGAACCCAATTTAAACGTAATCTTCGTTACCTAATATTCCGCATGTCAACGCTTGGAAAAATAATGCAATAATTTCATCGGCAAATTTGAAATTATCCACAATTGTACAATGTAATAGCGCTTGAATAAAATTAAGACATTTTAGATAGTTTGGTTATAATTCCTAACTACCCTCAAACCACATTTTTGAGTTGTTGATCCTTTAATCAAAGGTGAATTAGTTTTAATTTAACAGTCTACTTCAGGTTTGAATAATTAGAAGAAAAAATTAATTCTATTAAGGAAGGCCTTAAATTTAAAGAGTAATAAACGTAAATCCAGCATGTTATTCTGAAATACATTGTATTTATTTTCCTTGTTTATAAAAAATTGATAAACTCAAATTAGTATTATAGTTGTCTACGAAAATCATGATTGTTGTCAGATACATTTTTCCAAGATATTTACAATATCACAATTTTCAGATATATTACAGACCAGTTGTTTCAGATACATTTACACAATACATTTTCTGTATATTATGCAAACATTGCTCGCAAATGTATAAATACTATGCTCCAATAAATTGAAGGCATTTACGAGCAGATTTGGTGACAATTTTAGAAATCTTGAAACGATATTCACGTCTCACAAGAATTTCTGTCATTTTTAATCACATATCGATCATCTTAAAAATTCCTTCATCGGATTTTTTTAGGACCGAAGATAAGATCTGCATCTGGTGCTCCTTTAGGGTGATTATATTTCTGTCTTCTTTCCCTATTCAAATTCACAGTCACAGGTCTAGCACCTTGATTAATAGTTTCTTGATAATCCTCCTCCTCTTGCCTCTCCGTGATGTTGAGTGTTAATCTCTTCACTCTTTCTTTCTCTTCTTTCTGCTCCTGCTCTCGATTTCTCAAATTTTTTGCCAATTCAGAAGACACTGGGACTGCTAAATTTTTATATTGCTGCTTATTTCCTTTCCTCAACATTAGAACAAAATCGACAGTCGTATTATCCGAAGGACCTTCTTGCAATTGTTCATAAGTCTTCTTTGTGCTTTTCACATGAAGCGGTACCGAAATATCAACTTGCTGAGGCTTCACAGAATCCCGCATTCTGTCTTGGATATTATCAGAGACCATTTTATCAAGAGCTGATAAGAAATCGTCATCTTCTGCACAACTGACTCTTTTTGGGCCTGAAGGAAGAGCTGCGTCTAATTCCGAAGCATCCATAATAACGCCATCAGTACATCCTTCAGATAAACTATGTTCTCCTTGTGTATTTTCCCGTGTTCCATGGTTTTCATCTCTCTCACCATCAGCCATCCATTCTTCTTCAGATTGACCTTCAGAATAATCCTCAGATTCCTCAAAATGCAAATCTGCCATTCCTTTCGCATCTCCACTTCCATTTCCGGCGGCTTGTGCCATTTCTTCATCTGCTTCTAGAATTACTCCCATTTCATTTTCTCCATTTACCTGATCTTCCTTAACTGAAATCGAGAGTGAAGGATAAAGAGTATTTCTAAGTTCTTCGACAGCGCATTGGACTTCTTTGTAATTATCGAAAAGCTGCATCTTTGGCCTCAACATAGTAAGGGTGTCCCGAAACATGTAGTCAACATCAATTGGAAAAACATTTTCAGGGCCCCAAATAGGATCTGTACGCTTGAACCAGTAATAATGTTGGAAGAAGATCAAAAAGTAATCAAGCTTCTTTTTACTCGACCCGCCGCTAAAATATTGGCCGCAGGTTTCGAGAAGAGTGCAGACAAGTCTGATGCGGAATAAATGGTCGGGAGGGTCTAGTATACTTGGGACGCTGTGTTCCAAACTGACACCGAAGGTTATTAGGAGATAAAGGGTGCGAAAAATGTCGCCGCTTTCTACCATACGATAATTGTAAAGTTCTCCAAGGTATTTAACCATTGCGACTCGACGTTGGTTGTACTTGGGAAGATTTATTTCCATACAAAGCCTTATATCTTCCAAGACACCGTCGACGACGTAGGGACCAACGGCTTCGTAGTGCGCTACAAGTCCTGCTAAAAGACTTCCCACACATCTGAAAAAAGGACATTTATGATTATTCGAGAACTTTACAAGTAAGTAAATAATAAGTATTAAATAATAACAAAATAAGATAGGTCACTCTTACAATACCTGATATTCAAATATTTCACATTATAAGCAGCTGTCAGGCATTTAATTGCATACGAAGAAACACTCTCATCTTCCCAGTCCAATTTCCTCATCAACTTGAGCACTTTATCAGTATTAGTCTTCGACAAATCTTGATATAATAATTTCCTTACAAATTCATGAATTGGTGGTCTTTCTTTCTTCGTTAGTCCTCCCGTAGACTCCGGAGGATTAACAAAATAATACGCATTTTCAATAATAGTTACATATCTAGAATCAAGAGCCGTAACAGCCTTCTTCCTCATCATCTGCTCCAAATAAATTTTCGTTCTCTGATGAGAGTCTGGTGTGCAGAACAGAAACCTTCCACAAGTTTCTAACAAATTGCAAGCCATTTCAATATGATGATGCGTAAAGTCATGCAATAAAACTTTCAAACAATATAAAGCTTCCATTTTCGAATAGAGTTTAAACTTGACAAGTTCTCCTATATATCTCACTACTTTTATCTTTGATTCTATATTAATCTGATCCTTTTTATGTACATGATACTTGAAATCATGTTTCAACATGAGACATAAATCGTTAGCTACATCAGGCATAACAGGATAAAGAATTGCTGCGAGTCGAGAATAAAATGGCAGCAAATCTAAACGAATCCTTGAGACTCCGAAAAGGGCTTTTACCAATTTCTTTTTATTATGCTTAGTATTGAGATTTATAAGAAAATCCACGGCTGCATTATCTATCATCTCACGATTAACACAATTAGGCAGATGAGTGAGATAAGCGTCGAGGAGAAATTTATTGCTTATATTCGCAACTTGAGGTTCTTCGACTTCTGGTTCGGGTTCATCAACTTTCTCGATTTCATCTATCTCATCGAAAGTTAATTCCTCGTCTAAAGCCTCTTCAGTTATTGGTGCATCTTGTTTAACAACTTCTTTTAAGTAAGATCCTGGAAGAAAAACCGTCAAATCTGGTAAAACTTCGTAAAATCTTCTAGTTTCTTCATCGCCCCACATATCTTCCATTATGCTATTTTCTTCGCCTTCATTATTTAATTTGAAGGATTCCTCTGTTTCTAATTTGACTTCAGTATCGACCGGAAGTTCTGGCATCAGTTCATCTAAGGTATCTGAGAAATTTTGTACGCTAGTTAAAAGACGTTCATAGGAGAGTTGGAGTGCTTCGAGTTTTTCTTTTCTTTCTGTGCTTAACTCCCCTCTTGTTTGAAGAATTTTTCTATTTTGCTTCTCAAAAGCTTGTAAATCTTTGTGCTCTTTAAGCAAGTGCTTACAGAGGGAATTATAGTATTCTCTAAGTAACAATTTTACGTTCTGCTGCTTGTCGGGGGAGAGTAGTTTGCTTTTTGGTATCGGAACTGCCAGCTTTTCTGAAAGCTCTCGTATTTTTCTGGGTACCAACCCCGCGTAATCCTCTCCACAGTGTCGACAAAAACTAAGTATTATGCTTGCATTGTTGTGCTCTTCTTTGTCCATGTTTATTAAAACTGTTAAAACAGATCCTAGAAGAGATAAACCTTGTTTATGGGTAAAAATGCCTGCATTGACAAGTTCAGCGTAAAACCTAGAAAAAAACAGGTTCATTAAATTGGAAATGAATTTTATATACTTTTAATTTTTATATACCAACCAAAACATTAGAACTCTTGGTTTTACGAAAGAAATATTAAAATTAAACACTTTTGCGCTCTTGCCATACAGCCTTCATATAATACTCAAGCAATCTACATATAAGAACACAAAAAGAGGCAAAAAGAGAAAAAACAACAAGAAAACAAGTATATGTAATCTTACCTGAGGTCCACTCGAAGTTTACTAGGATTAGCAATTTTCTCTCCGACTTTCAAAGACAAATTCTTCTGCCAGTTCTCGAAAAAGTGAACCGAAAATTCAGCATAAGTTTGATGCAAAAAGCTGCAAGCTTTAATAGCAGGGCCAATATCCGTCATTTTGAGTTTAGCATCCACCAATGCAGTTGCAACTTCACTGACATATTTCGTCAAATTCAAAGTGGACATGTCCTTAAGAAATCCATCAAGCTGAGGTGCACTAAAATTCCTCAGTTTTTTAACAAAAGTAGTATTTCTTTTGAGACTCGAGTCCAATTTACTAAAATACGAATCTGGTGGTCTCGTTACATTCACATTAGAATTCCGAATCTCTTCCTTTGCTGCTAATCTCTGCTCCGTTTCTTTCACATAATCTTGCAAAAACTGCTTGTCTTTTTCACTAATTAAATTAGGATCAACAGCTTCTTGCACATTATTCTCGGTTTCAGTCATATTTGCAGATTCTTTAATCAAAAGGGATGATAATAATATTGAATATAGGTTATGTTAGGTCTGCACTATTTTCATTTACATGGCAGGAAAATTTTGAAAAAGACTCAGAGAAAATGTATTTTCACAATAATTGCTTGATATTTTTTCTGCTGGAATAGATATATCTTAACAGGAAACACTTTTAACAGTCTATTTTTCTCACATATTTATTTTTTTAAACTGCATGAAACACATCCATTATGATTATATGATCTGTCCACAGCAATTCAACCAGGGTTGCCGTTTGAAAAAAACGGATAGTACTGAAATGGAGGCCAA
>CAJFCP010000186.1:1243608-1272108 GCA_904066005.1 Synergus itoensis
AAATGTTGCCATTGGTCAAAATTTGGCGCGCGATTCAAAATCGAATTGATTTAATTCGATTTTGAATCGCGCACCAGATTACAGCCAATGGCAGAATTTCTTTCTCCAGTGAGAAGCCAGCACGCGCTGCGCGCGCAGGGATCCAACTTTGGAGCACGCTTCCAACTTCCAAAGTTCCAAGTTCCAACTTCCACTTTCGATCCATTTCGTTTCGATCCGTCTTCCTTTCAACTCACCGGCACTGAATTTGTGTGGTCTCGTGTTCTCTCCTGAAAATATTTTATTTAATTTACGAAAAAACATGGCAGAAAATAAGGAGAGAACTTTTATTATGATTAAACCCGACGGAGTTCAACGAGGACTCGTTGGAAAAATCATTCAACGCTTCGAGGAAAAAGGTTTCAAGCTCGTAGCGATGAAAATGGTTTGGGTAAGTTGAAATTCTTTTACATCCTTCCAACATCCATACGCGATTGCTAAATAGAATTTAACACGTGGTTATGATTTATTTTCTTTTCGTATTAAAATGTTCTGTACTTTCGAGTTCTGTTCTATCCATTATTGAGAATGTAACTTGAAAAAATTTAATTACATAAGTTCGTTCGCTTTTACAGTAGTTTCTATACATTTTAAATTTAAACTATGACATTTATGGTATTCTGACAATAAACACCCTATGACGCCATTTGCTGAAGTGAGATGAACAGGTGATGGATACCAAAGTTTTGAAATTATTCTGTTTCAATTAAAAAATTTTTGTTAGGTATTTCGAATTGGATCTTACTGAATTTTAATCTCCACTTTTTAATTTTAGGGAATAAGTTTTTTTTTTTTTGTTGCCAATGTTTAATGAATATGCATATTTCTATATTTTAGGCTCCAGAAGACCTTTTGAAGCAGCACTACGCTGATTTGTCTTCCAAACCTTTCTTCCCCGGTCTAGTAAAATACATGAGCTCTGGACCAGTAGTCCCAATGGTTAGTATTTTTTTTTATCTAATATTTAAAATTACTTACAAAGCCAAGATGGTAGAAATTTCTACCTTGTCAAGTAACGAAGCCTAAAAAGTTCCATTAAAGTATTAAATTTCGATTGCATAACCGGCTTGGAATCAGACTCAGTAAAGAGATGTTCGCGACGTTTATCATTTCAATGACATAATTCGAAATTTTCGGATCTAAAAATAAAATAAAATTTTTAAACTTTTGAAGTTCCTCATGACACAATAATTTTTTATTCTAGGTCTGGGAAGGTTTAAATGCAGTGAAGACTGGTCGTGTGATGCTCGGTGAGACGAATCCCAAAGATTCTGCACCAGGAACCATCCGTGGAGATTTTTGTCTCCAGGTTGGCCGCAATATTATTCATGGATCAGATTCAGTGGAATCCGCCAACAAAGAAATTAAATTGTGGTTCGGTGAGAAGGAAAAGAAAGAAGTCATCGACTGGGCTTCCTGGGCAGAAAAATGGATCTACGAATAGGGTAATTAATTAATTGTTAATGCAGATTAACTATTTTCATTTTATACCAGAGTGCTTTGTCAATGCATTCCTTAGTCCTTTTGACTACTTAAAATATACTGTCCTTTTGGATATAATTACTCAATGTACATAAAAGTTACGTACTTCATAAAAAAGTATGAACTTCAACTTTTAAAACAAATAGACAATATCTGCGGAATTTACTTGGGTCTTTTTTTATCTGCAAATAAAAATTCCTTAAACTTCCTTCCATTTTTGTGGAATTCCTGTAAAGAATTATGTATTCATTTTTTGGCTAGCAATTAAAACTTTTCTTTCGTAAATCTTTATTTTCTCATACTGATTTTACATCAGATATTACAATCAAGGTTTTTTTTCAGTTTTACATAAAAATATATGATTACATTTAGAAACTACGATAATACCGAAAAAAACTATAAACTTACTAAAAAATCGCTAAGTAACAAAACCACTTATGCAATTAAACTATTACTATTGTAACTTGTTCATATTTTCTTGAAGTTCAAGAAAGACTTAATTTCGAAATAGATAAGATGTATAAATGTTATTATTTGACTTTTCAAACATAGTACAATCAATTCTTTAAGAGAAGGCATTTCCGGATGGCCATGTTTACAAATTTGTGTATAGACTAAGAATCACGGTGAAATTTTTTTTATAAAATATACATTTTTACGGCTTATGCTTATTAAGTACACAGTACAAAATAACTATTGACGTATAAATATCCCTTTCTATATATCTTAGGCAAAAATATAGCATAAAAATATTAAATTAACATAGAAAATATACATGTACAAGCTTTTGTACATTTTTCTTTTTTTATATATAAAAAAGAAATATTACTGCAAAGACTCGTACAATTCCGAAGCAACATCAAATCACAATTTTTTTTTAAATAAATGGCAGATTGTCGTATTTTGCCTAGCACAAAATATTCCTGCATTGAAGAGTGCGTTTGTGATACGAATGCTACGCGCTGAGTTAATTGGTAGAATGTAGGAATAATTAAACAGCTGCTTAGCAGCTTAAATAGAAATTCTCTTCTGACATTTAACAATTTTTATCCAAATCTTTTGACAGTTTTTATAGTAAATAAAAACTAAAGTTAGATTCAACGATGACTAATAGGATATATGTATTAGACTTATCTAAGGCAAATTTTAAACGTTAGACTCGAAAGATATTTTTAAATCTGTTTTTTATATTATATATAATTTTCTAATTGAATGAAAACGAAAAATGGAAGCTTTTTTTATATTTTCTTCAATTTAATGTACAATATGAAACTTAAAAGATATCTTGTAATGTAAATGTCAAGGTTAAGACCTAAAGAGATCTTTCAACCTTAAGTAAGAAGAATTATTATAATCATCAACCGACTCTACATCGAACCGTTACTCTTGGAAAGTTACGCAATCTTCCACATGATTTAAAATCAATTATCTATTGTTGAATTATTTTTAAAGGAAAACTCTATTATAAGTGATTACAAAAAAGTGCATTTTTCTATGTTATTAGATCCTTCTAGTAAATTAACCAGGAAGATGAAGAACGTTGGAATGAATTTCGAGTGATGTTGTTCGGCTTCGATGTACAGTTACTAATTCTCGTGTTGTCCTAGGTAGGCATTGCACGAAGGACAGAAGTGTTTCTGATTTAAGCAAGTATCCATGCAGTACGGGCAAGGAGCGCATGGCCAGCATCTGAAAAAATAAACAGTGGTTATAGAAGATCTAGAAGCAGCTCTTTAAACAAGACATTGGACGGAAAGTAGATTCTAGAATTTAGATAAAAAAAAAAACAACTTTGAATTATCTTCTTCTGGACGTCTGTAAACTATATGTTCAAAATCGAGTATTTTTAATTTGAAAATAGGACTCATTTTTAGGACTACAATTTTTAATTTTGACATTTTAATTGACGTGAATAAATTGAAAGGAAGGAATTTATATTTGATAATCTGGTTGAAATAGAATAAAATGTTTCTAAGAGTTGAAACCAAACAATTTTGAAAGCTATTAAATTGGCAACTATCCAAAGTCAAAAGTTATCGAGCGTAAATTTCCAAATTTAGGCGGGGTAAATCTGAATGTTATTTACGAGTATTTAATTTTTGTAATAGGCAAAGCAACAATGTTGATAAACGTTTAAAAGACGATAAATATTCTTTCTGCATAATGAGAGACTTTATTCATTAATTCTTGTTACTTATTTAGCATACTTTGAACAAAGCAATCTCTCAATAGTCATAAATTATTAAAACGGATATAAATCTTGGTTTTAAAATTTGTCTTTTACAGAATATATGGCATTTAATTATTTTTAAATAGAATTTTCAGTAATCTTACCCAACCAGGCAGAGCAGTAGTGCAAAGAGATGAGTTTTTGTGGAAGGATCCGATTCGACCCTGGTAGAAATACTTGCATGGCAATAAGGACATGTCATCGGTTGTGAACTTGGTCCAAATGAACCAAGTGGTGTCCCAACAACCACAACACTTGGTTCTGAAAAAATATATTAAACATTTTTCATATTTGTAATTTGAAAAAAATCATTCCAACAAAAATCGGTGAGATACTTTCGTTTTAAAATAAAGATATTATATCTTTCCTAGCTAATCGAATTTTGCAAACATTTCACTTTATCATTTCATGAAGATAAAATAGACTATTAAACTTTGAAAAAATTATTAATCATATGTATTTGTACTTACGTTGTGGTGGTGGTGGATTATTTGCGTCAGCATATGACGGTGGGGGAGCAAAACCAGGAGGTGGTGGTCCAGCTTTACTCATTTTGAATTCTGAAAAAAATACAAATAACTTGATAAGATAGAAATAGAAAAATGTTATCAATAGATAATTATAAAATTATTTATATTCCATATTTTCGAGCAGAAGTGTCAACTAATTTCATATTTTCGTACAAGATTATGCAAATAACATTCCAATGACGGATCTGTTTCTGCAACAGATATCAGTTTACAAATGAAAAGTTGATCGCAACAGTTCTCGTTAAGTACGACATTGGCCACATAATTTGACTCCTTTTCAACGGAAATTCAAGACCGTTACTATTTCACACTGAATTTTCCATTTTCTCACATGCTCATTAAAAATTTTACAAAATTTTTTTTATTTTATTTAAAATTGAATTTGAATTAGCTAAATTTTTTACGAGATGGTATCTAACAAAAGTCAGTCTAAACCGTGGTCTAAACAGAACTGGTTGTTCAAGTTTCTGACTCTCGTAAAAACAATCGACGAAATAAAAAAAAAAATGATTTTGTCATAGTCAATTTTTGATTTATTTCCGGGACCAAATAAATTGAATTTTCTTAAATTTTATTTCATAAAATTATACATTTTATTAATATTCATGACCCTTAGTCTCATGAGAATTTTATGTAATTTTATTTTTTTGCATCATCAGAATTTCTGTAAGTTGAATAAAAAGGTAATTTTTGTAAATTATTGAAAGATTAGAATCTCATTTAATTACATAAAACGTAATCTAATCAGCTGAAAACAATCAATTTCCTCATTTCCTGATGCTTTTGCGCAATTTCTTCCATGCTCATTAGAGAACTAGATTCTCAATAATTATGCAATCAATTTAAATATCTATTACAGAATATGTACCCCGCATGTTTGGAGAAAAGTTTTTCTTACTGGATTTTATTTTATAATGTCAGCACGTTTAGGTATTGAATATCTAACTCTTGGTATTGCATGACACATAATATGAGTGACTAAATAATTGCAATGATAAGACGATAACGTTGCTTTGAACGCTACATTTTCCAACTGGGTTAAACGTATACGTCTTATACGTTGAAAAATAAAACCAGAGGTACAAAGAAGCGAGGACAATATGTTAAAAGAAAGAATCACTTTATAAAAAAACACGTCTTTTAATCATTGACATTTCTTTTCATCTCTTTCACAAATATTTTAACTTTTCTAATATAATTTCAAAAAATAAAAAAATGACTCAAAATCTTTTCATTGTATCTATTATATTCCTTTTAGGAAAAATATTAAAAAGTAAATAAATAATCTTACTAAAAAGTAAAATTAGTTAACACATTAATAACATTAGTTTTAACTAAAAAAAGATTTTTTTTTCTTTTTTTATCGAGTCCTTGCCTTTAGAAATTGTCCAAGTCGTTAATCTTCAAGGCAGGTATTAATTAACTTCAGCTAATCTAGTTTCTAATGAAAAATTTCTCACGCGATTTCTGCGAATCCTGCTACCTTTATTTTATCAAAATGAAGAAGATAAGATTTTTAAACGAGTGTTCTGCTTATCACAAACAACTTAGGACTGAAATCAGTCACTTTTAAAAATTAAAAATACATTATATATAACGTAAAAATTAAAATATACTCCACACTGACGTGTATTTATATATAATTGCATTTGTTATCAGTATCGTTTGATATTCCCAGCAGGCTTGTGGGGAAAACCGAGTGACTATATAGGAATTATGTAATTCTGAAAGAACTAACTAAACATTTATTTTGCCAACAATTTTGATTTCATGAAATCATTTATTCAATGTTTTAAAAAATTTTTAAATTATTATTTCAAAAAGTGTAATAAATCTATATTATACTTTTCAAATTTTCATTAATTAATTTTTAGATACCATTTTATGAGAGATTATTAAAAAATTGATGACCTAACTATATTTGATTTTATTCAATTTAAAATTAATAATAATATTGGATATATTGAAAGAACTAAGGTCAAGGCTTAGGACTTCGACACTTAGCAACAACGGATGTATAAAATAAGAATTTGCTACAGCTTTCAGGCTCTGCAGGCGTGGAGATGGAACCAATGGGAGTTCCATCTCAAATCATGCACTCAATAAAATAATTCAATATTCTCTTTTTATTTGAAGACTTAAAAATAAAAAAATGCTAGAGTCTACAAAAAATTATCCATTAATTTAATCCCACATTAGATAATGTCATTAAATTAAGAAAGTTACTCATTGTTCATAACGTTTCGGGAATTTTTTTCATTATCCAAAACAATTTAAAAAATGCTTACATTCTTTAAATGAATATCAAACAATTTTTTATGTGCAGCTTCAATTCAATTGATTATTTTTATTTCAAGGTCAGATGTTATCTTTTCGCGAATCAAGTTGACGCGGAATGCACCTACACGTTTCTTTTGCACATTGGTAGTCAGACGAGTTTCTTCCATCTTCATTATACGTATTTTACATTCACATAGTTTATTCTTCAAAAATTTAATTCAAAGTTTCAAAAATATTTTTAGAACTGTGCGCCCTCTCTATATATAAACAAAAAAAATTCCTGTAGTGTAAGTTTCTTAACTCAGTGAAGGAAAATCAAAAGCCTGGAAAATTTTTGCAATTTGCGAATTGAATATATATGAATAATGTATTAGATTTTTTCCCATTTTTCGAGGAAATTCTTGTTTTAGTTACATTTTGCTTCACATGATAATGACGATAAATTTGTTGTTTCATCATGATAGGAATTACATTTTCAAATGATAAGGAACAAACATATTTAGATAAAACATTCGTTTACTGCAATAAAAAAATTGTAGTAATTTAAAGAAGGAATTGATGTTTTTGCTTTCTTGAGATCTTTGAGTTGTATATAAATTATGTAAATGAGATACAATCGAGGATACAATTATTGTAGAACTTTATTTTATGCATAATTGAATGTGTAATTGATTGATTTCGAGATTTGCAAAATACTGCGCGAATTTTGAGTAAAGTTCATCAATAAATTCATCTTCTTGCACAACACGAACGGAAGGAAGGGTAGTCTGTTTCTATTATATAGAGCCACGCCTTGTGCTAAATAAACAGGGAGAATAAAATCCCCACTTGTGTGTGCGTGTTTGTTATCGATTTCTTGATACGTGAACCTAATAATTTCCTATCTCGTTCCCCCATATTGAATTGGTACGCGACCTTGAAAAACAAGAATTAGGTAAATTGGGTTTCAGCCCTTAAATTTTTAAATCACGGTTCACCCCCATTTTTTTATTATGTAAATATTTTCCTAACATTAATATACTTAATATACTTTTATTAGCAATTTTTGGATTGTATTTTTTTGACGTTCAGAAAATTATCTGAAAAAAAAATGTCTACAAGTGATGTTTAGAATTTAAACAAGAGTTAATTTACTGACGCTCATTTAACCTTTTATTTCATTTAACCTTCATTTACTCTAACTATATTTACTTTCCAGAAGCACACTTTGAATTTGAAATCTAAATTTTTCATAAATTAAATTAAATTCTTGGCAGGAAAAGTGCAAAATAATTGATCATAATTATTACTTCACCTGATATGAATATTTACAGGGTGGCGATTTCAAATTCCCGGTCATTTTCCGGTCAAGTTTTTCAATTTTCCCGGTCAACTAAAAATAACGTATTTATATTTACCGTAAAGGTAAAAATTTATTTTAATTCGCGAGTTTCATTCTAAAAATCCTGTAATACAATATAGCAAAAAATTGCAAAATGTTTTTTGTCTATTTTTTATATATTTTTTTTACATTTATTGAATTAAAAACAAAAACAGTTCCCAAAACCATTTTATTTTTATTTATTTACTAGCAGAAATTTACGGGATATTTCAAATGACTTTAAGAAATTTCAAGGGATCCCATAGAGACTTTAAGTGATTTTAGGGAATTTTAAATTATTTTAAAGAATTTCACTTGATTTTAAGGAACTTCAAAGAATTTTAAGAAGGAATTCTTGGAAGGAAGAAAGTCTCTTGAAATCCCTTCATCAGACTAGACAACTGAAACTTTAACCCAATTCAAATAGTACAGATAATAAAAAAAATAATGAAAACTTGAATTTTACTGCAATCAGAGCCAAAAATAAACTTCATGTTTTTAAATTATATTCCCGGTCATTTTCCGGTCTTTCCCGGTCAAGTCGCCACCCTCATTTATGAACAATAACTTTAATGTATATGTAATAGGAAATCAAATTATATAATTATGTTAATCCAACAAGCTTTTCAAACAATTGCATCCTCATTGTGTAATTGAAGTATTGACAAGATCAAATGCTTAAATTACTTCATTTACAATTTTATTTTTTAACTTAAGGGTGTTGGACCCAAGTAATAAGCTCAAAATTCCATTCTCCATTTTACTCAATGAAAATTATAGATAAATAATTTTTCATTCTGTAGCGCTAATCTTTTTTCAAATATAAGACTGTGTACAGAGCGAAAAAATATTTAGTTTCAATACTTTTTGCATAAAATGAAGAATTCAAAATCTAACTTCAAAATTGAATATTTTCATTTTACTTAAAAAATATTTGAATTAGATATTTTGTCGCTCTGTACGCATAATTCAAGTTAAAAATTGATTATTTCTACAGAAGGAAAAAATTCAAATTTTAATATTTGTTGAGTAAAATGAAGAAATCGAATTTTTAGATTAGAGTTTGGCTCCAACACCCCCTCTTTTTTTCTACGTAATGATATTCTTCCTAATTTGGCTCACGCGCCAAAAAGATTTTTTGACGCAGCCGAATGTCAAGGCTACTCTTTTAATTTTAAAGAAAAAAATCATCAATCCGATTTTCCTCACTAAATTTAGTAATTTTTTAAATTATATTTTTGAAATCTTTAAATTTGTTTCGGGAAATGATGCGCAATATGCGTATCATGGCCGGATTAAGGGGGGGGGGGCTGGAGGGGCTGAAGCTCTGGGCCCCGCTTTCGAAGGGGCCCCCAAATTCTTCCTCAACTTTAAAAAAAAACTTTATAAAAATTGAAAAATTTATTATTTTAATTCTCTTTGAAGATAACTAAAGAGGGAGGGAAAAAAAAATATACAGCCCTAGGCCCCGAGTTGTCTTAAGCCGGCTCTGATGCGTATGCTGATATGCTTACCACTGCCTTTTGATATGTACTTTTAAAATAATGTTTTTTAAACATAATATATACAATCATAAAAGATAGATTATTTTACAAAATAATAAAATTATTCCTACACTTTGTAAAACTTTTTGATACACTCAATTGTTACATTTTCCGTAATTATTCGAAGTAATTCGAAGAATTTCAAAAGTGATTTTTATTTTAAAAAATAATAATTTTTGAATCAATTTGTTGTTGCACAATTCACTGACCTTTTTTAAGTTTTTAAATATAGGCACTGAGCACAAAAAGAAGACTTGACACGTGTACGTGTGCAGCTGGCGATAGTCTGAAACTTACTGAGAGTACGAAAAGCCCGAAAAGCGACGAGACTGATTACTGCATGAACGCAGAGTTGCAGAGTCTATGGCATGGAATCCTTTATCCAGACCCAGACAACACGATTCCTTTTACCACATTATTCACGAATTCTTTATCGATTCCTAAGAGGGGGAATTCCTGTATTTTCATTTGAAAATAACGCTCAGGAGAGAGAGTATCATCAATAAATTGGGGAAAACCGAAATTTTAAGAAAATTCCAAAAGGCAAAGTCATTTTTATCCTAAAATAGATCAATTTTGTTGTGAGTTTATGTATAAAAAGTTCTCAGAGTTGTCCCTTACTCCTTAATTCATTTTATTACACTTGAATTGTTTATAATAACAAAAAATATCAAGTCTTTATTACAATAAAATTTGCCAAAAAATTCCGCTTCGAAATACGCATACCAGAGATAATATTACGCAATCGACTTTCAAGGACAAATGAGTGCAAACTAACTTTTATCCACCGTGCTTTTTTTATCATAGATATCTTTGCTTTTACTATAAAAAAACAGTCTTCAAGTCTTTATCAATGAAAAAGTACAAAAAGTCACGTCCTTAGGATCCATATCGTAAAATTAATTTATATTTTCTTCTCTCTTTCTGTTTTACATTTAAAAAATTATTTTTATTTTTTATTACCTATTTTTATTAAGAACCAGCGTTCTTTATAATTTTAAGTTTTAATTGTAATATAACTTTATAATTCATATTGCCAGTTTGCTAATCCATGTGACATCTATGACTCATGAGTCATTGTCACTGAGCCTCGTTATCAATACAAGTGACATATCACTTGAATGATACAAATTTTAATTTAGATTATTTTCTATTCGTATTTTTTGCCGATTAAAGCAATCTTTATTTACATATCAAAAATAAATATTGTATGAATCAACCGTATTACATTAATATGTACTCTTTTCGATATAAAGACACAATTATTTTCTATTTTATAAATTCAAAAAATATTAACTGTTTGTAAATATTATATAATTATCGCATAATTAAGGGAAGTTAATAATAATAATAATTAAGGAGCGAAGTTCTAATCTAAAAATTCGATTTCTTCATTTTACTCAACAAATATTAAATTTGGAATTTTTTCCTTGTGTAGAATTAATCAATTTTTAACTAGAATTATGCGTACAGAGCGGGAAAATATCTAATTGAAATATTTTTTAAGTAAAATGAAAATATTGAATTTTGAAGTTAGATTTTTAATTATTCGTTTTATGCAAAAAGTATCGAAATTGAATATTTTTTCGCTCTGTATGCAGTCTTATATTTAAAAAAAGATTAGCGCTACATAGCGAAAAAATATTTATCTATAATTTTCTTTGAGTAAAATCAGAAATGGAATTTTGAGCTTAATCAATAATTCTTCCTGAATACAATATATACATATACCTAGATAATAATTATGTTATCTAAGCTATTATCTTCTTCCTGCAAAATCTGAACCAAAATATAGCATTGCATCATGTCTAGCTCTGTAATCACTAGAAGTTCACTTCAGCATAAAATCAAATTAAATGGAATGATTCGAGGGAATGATATACCAATCTTTGGATAAACTATCATATAGAGGTTCGTATGATAAAATTCCAAGAAAACGATTATGAAACATAAAATGATTATTCATTACTTTTTTTTATCATAAATAACATGTTTCACACCATTCAACTAATTATTTTGCTATTGATATGAAAATAAAAAATTGTTATTCAAATTTTCCCGCCTAAAGATGCTTGCATTGCGGGATGTGAAAGAACCTTTATGTGTACATAACATAACCTCACAAAACTTTTAATTTTAATTTGACGCCAGTTTTCTTCTCCATCTGTCTTAAAGTGTTTTTATAATAGTAAAATTGAGCAAATAATTAGTAACAATGCCAAAAGTTGTATCAAGAAGTATAATATGCTCAGACACAAAAGATCAGGAGGAATACAGTGAAGAAAAACCTTTACACATTTACTACTGTCTCTGCGGTCAAATGACTTTAATATTAGGTAAATATCTTTCCTATATAAATTTCATGAATTTTCCAAAAACTTGTAAAAAATACTAGGAATAATTTGCGATATTAGTTGTCATAGATTGAAAGTTTCAAGCTATTCGCAAATTTCTATCCTCTCCTTTTTGTGCGTATAGAATTTCGTTTTATTTGTTTTTTTGATTCTTTCCCAGATTGTGCTTTAGAAAAGTTGCCCCTTCGTAAAAGGGATGGTGCTAGGGTAATTGATGGCAGCAAACACGCGCATAAAATGACGAGCGAACAGGATGAAACGATTTATTTGAAACGTCAGGAAGGCATCGAAAAACAGCACAGATTAAAATGCAAAAAGTAAGTTCTCTTCTCAACTATGTAACTCTTGGAAAATGTAATCTGTTTCAATGATCTCCTTATTTTTTAGATTAAAATTCTCAGGAGAAATTAATATTTATTTCTTTGCAGATGCGGATTATTACTTTATTACAAACACGATCCGGCAGCAAATATCGTTTTTGTTGTGAAAGGTGCAGTAATAAAAAGTTCAGGAGAAGGACCAATGACTGATATTTACAACCAAGTAGCAATTGAAAAACCAAAGAAGATTATGGTCACCAAACACACGAAGAACATGGGGAAATTCAGTTCGGTTACAGTGTCCACGATTGACGAAGAAGAGGATGAAATTGAAGCTGTAAGATATTTGACAATCCCAAAATTGATTTTTTTCCTATTATTTTAGATTTTTCTTTACAACTGAAATTATTTTCATTCTTTAGAGGGAAGTTGCTGATTCCTATGCAAATAACGCAAGGATAATTGAAAAGCAACTAGAGAGGAAAGGCATGAACAAACGAAAAACTATGCCACCACCAGAAGCGGAAACGAAACGAGGAAGGCTAAGAGGAACTTTATTAGATATGTAATTTTTAATTTAAACTTTTTTTTGGTATAAGAAACAATTTTGAATAGGTTTAAGGGCATATGTTACTTAACATACGACCAAATTTAGATTACCCGGATGTTTTGTTCCATAATTTTTGGAAAAGCAAAAATTGTGGAAAAAAACCTGAGTAATTAGAATTGATTCGGATTTGCTCATATGGAGCATTATACCCTTAAACTAATTTCGACTAGCTTTGAAACTGTGTAAATAAAAAAATGCATAACTTTTGTATTCAAAGGACATAAATATATTTAGAGGATAAATAAAGAAAATGTTCAATTTACAACTTTCTATCCTTATATTGAGATGTTTTTCATAACATTACATAAAGTAAATATTAAATGACTAGATACAAATATTGCATAAAAATGTACATTGCAAAATAGATAGATTTTTGATAAATAAATATAATGACTGGCTATAATTCAGTATTCTCGCTTTAATAATATACGTATACGCCAACCAAAACAAAGAATCCAAACTCCATTGACTTGACAAAATAAATTTAAACAAAATGAAACTTACAACATTAGGTTACCAGAAGCTAGCTGTGATGTTCTATTCACATTTAAAAAAAGAAAATACTTGTTTGATATGGCTGGTTGAAATTATTCTTAAGCGAACCTGTACTTTTAAAAGTAAATGGCGTTTGTAAACAAATTCTAAGGACTGGCCTGATTGCTTTCATAGCGAATATGGATATACAGTGCATATTATTCTATGCGATACTAGCTTACATAACTATGAAGAAGTTTCCTAGCTGAGTATACACAGTTATACTAATTACAGTAGTGACCGAAATTATTATTTCTCTTCACACCTTAAATCAGAAAATTATCACTAAGACTTTGTCGCATACGAATTATAAACTAAACGTGAAATCATTGGCTTCACAAACATAAATTAATCCGTTTTACAATTAATATCATTAATTGTAACGATTAATCAACATATCAAAAATAATACATTGAAAAAATAAATCATTTTTCTGAGGAATCGGTCTCGATTATTACAAAATCGAGAAAATGTACAATAATCGCAAAACAATTTTAATTTACAAGACTCACTTTCATTTACTTCCATTCTTGCAAAATGAGAGATTCTACTCTGAGGTGGTCCAAAAATTAATTTTCGAATTTTTCTTCACCGCATAGAAAATTTTTATTGGTGGAAATAAGAAATAGCTTGAAAATTTTAACATTTTCTTAATGTTGTTATTTAATATAAGGTGAAATCATACGATAATCATTAATGAAGTTATTATTAATTAATGAAGTTCATTAATATGAGATCATTTTTTTGAAATAACAAATGCGAAACTCAAAGCTAATTCAAATAAATTCAAAGATTCTATTTTACTATTTTAACCCTTTAACGGCCAGTGGGACACATACGTGGGACGTATGTGTCCCACTGGCCGTTAAAGGGTTAAATTTAACTGAAATTATTAAAATTAAATTAAATGGTACTTCTCAACTTTAAAATCATGCTAAAATTCTCAAGACAAAGTTTGTTTCCACTAATTCAAGTTTTCTATGACACAATAACTTAAAACATTGGAACCATCTACCTGCATCTACGCTCGATTTACGCACCTTTAATAAAAAAATGCACTTCTTTTCTTCAGGCTCTTCCAAGGCAGCAGCTTCATTTTAGCCCAGGGCGGCACGAGAGGTAAATTCGCCACTGGACTCTTCCCAACTTAGGAAATATTCTTTAGTATGCACTTTCAAAGCAAAAATCGTAGTTTTCTTTCTTCCTTTGTGATTTACACACAGCAAAAAGCGAAATAGTAAATCAATTGTATAGTGCAAAACTTGTATAGTATTTAATAATCTATATTATATATTACGTAGAGCGCATTCTCATCTATAAAAGTGCGGAGAAAACTACGATTTCTGCTTTATATTGATTAAAGCTTACAAATAACATGGAACATTTATAGTATTTATGATTCGTGTAAATTACGAGGCGAGAGGAATCAACTTGCCGCGGCCGAGTGAGGAAGAGCCTCCAATTAACTCCTTTCTTTAAACTTTACTGGTTCAGTTACTGGAACTATCACGTCCTTAAATATTTCACGCCCATCAATATTTTACTCTCTCAATATTTAAAGCTTTTTAAATCCCGTTTCTCAATAATCGCGCTTATAAATATGCATACGTTGATCACTAATGCAAGGTACAAAGGCATACGCTATAGAAATTAAGTATCTATCTCTGAGGATTTAATATCCGCTTTTTTCAAAATCGTTGGTTCATCTTTTAGGAAAGTTCCCGACCTGGAACCAACTGTAAGCAATTTGGGAACTTCGGTTTTAGGTTTGCTCTTATCTTCAGTCCCTTTTCCCACTCTTGGCTTTGTAGCGATTGCGGACTTACTTAACTTTTGAGTAGCGTTCAATTTTGGAGAAGTACTTTTTCCAGGGCTATCGATACTACTAGAGAGCGAGTCCTTTTTATCTCGTTTGGCATTAAACGCTGCTGCTGCTGATTGGGCCGTGTGTCTCGTGATTGTGCGTGGAGCCACATTACTAAAAGGTTTCGTTGGAATATCAGGAGTTTTCGCAGCTTCGAGAAGATTCCTTCGAAGATTTGGCGACCCGTGATAAGGATTTACAGCTGCAGCTCTATTTCGACTTGCAGCTGTCGAACTTTCTAAGGATCCTCTAGGCCTTCGAGTTAAGGCCGCGTTTTTGGGTTGTGATGGTGGTGAGGATTTTTTGGTGCGATCATAGACCAGAGATTTTCTAAGGCCCCTGGCTAGAGTCGGAGAGAGTTTGTTGGAAATGGTGGATTTTGGAGTTCCTATGACTTCGGTCATCAAACTGTCGGTGGACATTGAGGTGTCCATTTTGTTGACTTTTTTTACTGGGGGCTTCTTTTTTGGATCGGCCAGAGAGTCTACTGATAATCCTACTTCAACATCCTTTCGCCTGAAGGAAGGGGACTCCGGTCTCGTAATTCCACAACTTTTGCTGATTACTTCTTTCTTGTTGCTAATCCGAGTCGCATTGGAATCTGTGAGACTGTCGGAAGAGAGAGTTTTTGAATCTTTCTTTACCTGCAACTTCAATTTGGCTACGGGTTTCTTTTCTACTGCACGCTTCATCGCTGGACTCGAGGTTCGGGAAGAGTCTGATGAGGAAATCATAATTTTTCGCCTTTGAGTTGTTGCTTTTTCTTGGGCTACTGGAACTATGGGTCCCTTCGTTACGGATTTGTTTCTCGGTTCCAAATAACGGGATTTTATCTGAAAATTAGAGAAATATTGTAAAAAATGTAATTCAAATTGTGTGTATCGATATTAGGGATCATAACATTTCAGTAATTTAATTGTAAGAAAAATAGGGCGAGATACTTTTTTCAATATAAATTATTCGCCTACCTCTACTTTATTTGGCCAGGATTTTGGTCTGAATGAACTATCCGTAGTCGGTTTTTCTTCTTGCATTTTTCGTTCGAGAGGATCAGTTTTCGGTTTACTAAAGACTCGTTTCGTTTGTTGTGTTGTCGTCGTAGTCGTTCTCGTAGACTTCACAGATTTTCCATTATACTCCGTGATTGCAGTCTTCACTTTTTTTATATCCAAACTACGATTCATCGAAAGGCGACCAGGAGGTATTTTAGGATCCTGACAAAAATCAGCAGTATATTAAAATTGTAATAATCTTGAATAAATTTTTAATTTTGAAAATAAAAGTTACCTTAAGGAAATTGGAATGCCTTGATTGTCGTTTCGAGGTATCGGGTGGTAAAATAACAAGGCAAGCTAATTCTTGTATCTTCCTTCGCAATTCCAGGTCCATTTTTAACCAGGTTGTAGTTCTCGAAGCTCTTGCAGCTTCTCGAATAAGACATTTCTCCACGCGATTTTGAATTCGTTTTAGAAAATCGATAAAAAGAGGTCCCCATTTGGCTTTTAATTGCGAATCATCAAGTTGTGTAGCTGCCAACATTTTGTGCAGTTTCGAGTAGCTTTTGCAAGCTTGTTCAGGTGGTAACCGTTCTGCAGCTAGTAAGAAATTATCTTCTAATCGACTTATATTCCAGGTTAAATCTCGACCCAGTCCTTGAAAACTTTCATTACCCAAAACCCCTACAAAATTATCAGATAGGTATTTTACTGAAGTGTCTAGAAGATCGGAAACTAATCTAAAAACTGGTTCGGCCCAACGAACGTTTGGTAGAGTTGCTAGTAATTTGTCGCAGTCCATTAGAGTTTGCAGCACGTTTTCTGTTGACTGCAAAAATATTTGAAAATTATGTTTAGGACAATGTTTTTAAGGTATTTGACAACTTTAGTAAGTTAAGTATTTTCACTTTATAACTGTACCATATGAACGATATGCTGATGATAACATTTGTCCATAAGTTCCCGGGGCAAAGTGGCGAAAGCTTTACAAGGCCAAATCCTCACAAAATATCGTGTGACCCATCTAAGAGATTTCCGATACAATTCATCTAGACCATAAGCTGCAGCAAGAGGCATGCACTCTAAAACTCCAACAGCACAAACCTGACAAGGCTGTAAAAAAAGTCAAAAATTAATTTATTTCGATAACCATTGTTCTTAAAAAAAAAAAAAAATAGGGGGGTCAAATTTTACACAAATATAATACATTCTCTCTGATGAGAATGTAAAAAAATAATAATAAAGAATACTTACTTTGTGAAACAAGTGGCAATATTTAACTTTCAGAGTGTAGCCTATCACTTCTTTGAGTCCTTCCAAACAAAGCATATCTGCTAATGTTGCTAATTCCATAATACTGATCGTATCAGGAATGTTGCTTTCACCACTGTATATGTGACATAACGCAAAATGTACTGCGTTATATGAATAGCTGTAATTATCAGTCAATTAATTATTATTAATACTATATTTAATAGTGCTAAGAAAGATAAATTCTTAGAAATTGTCATTCCAAATTCAATTTAAACTTTAGTTTAAAATTTACCCTTGCAAGGAGATTATATTTCCAGTACTTTCAATCCAGCCTCCGCTAAGCATAGCTGCAAAGTACTGACATCTAGAACTCAGAATGCACTTATGAGCTCTGATTTTACGACCAGCAACATCTATCGTAACGTCTGGATTAATTTCCTCTAAAAACATTCGCAATAGATCTTCACCAAGCCTATTATACGGTTTCGTTCCAGCAAAGCTCGATGTTTCAGTCTCTTCTGTACTCCCTTCTGAAAATTATTTCAAAAATGATTTTCTTCTTTCCATATACATGTAATATCACGACCAAAAAATGAATGAAAACTTACCAGCTCCAGATCGTCCCATACTACTCTGCATACTGCTAAGATCTGATTCCGAAATTATCCCTTCTACATCCCTCTCCCCAGTCAAATCTTCCAAAGGAGATTTTTGCTTCGGCGGAAGAGAAATACTCATGTGAGAAGAAAACTGCCTCGGCCTTGTCCTCAATGCTCCATTGGTCCTAGTTATAACTAATTTGCTTTCGATCCACGAAGTTTCCGGAATACTATTACACATACGATGTGTGAAAGCTTCAGTCTCTTTAACAACAGTAACATTAGATGTCGAACAATTGCTCGTGTTATCCAAATCAGAAAGCCTAACAAATCCCAAATCTCCACCCAATCCTCTTGAATCCTCTTTCTGCTTCAAATCAAACTCTGGACTCTTCAACTCACTCTCAATCCTCTTAATCTTTTCATTCAACGATTTATGCGTTTCAAAAATCTTCGCACCAGTCGGTGCAATTATCGGCGTCCTATCAATAAAATTCGGTACCTCTCCATTCAGCATCTCAGCCAATTCAAAATCCCGATTCTCACTGTCAGGAGATGGCCCACTTCCACTGCTAATATCAAAAGTCTCGCTTTTTCTCGTTTGACCTTCAGTACTCTCAGTTCCCGTTTTATCCCAAGCTTCGGAACCTTCATCATCGAAATTCTTTTCCTGTATTTTGATACTACTCACAACCTCAGAAGATTTAATTTCGTGGCATTCGTTATGCTTTACGCTCATTCGAACCTCCTCATTAATGATTTCGATATGGGAATTAGGAGGCGTATCTCGAATGTCGTATTCAAAAACATCTTCCGTCGAAGTGTCCATATTCTTGCCATTTTCTTCTTCTAATTTCGAAGATCTTCCATTTATCGGATCCGCCCTTGCAGCTTCACTGAGCGAGTGGCTTGAATTGCTTGATCTTCCCTGGAATTTTCGCAAATCTCCTCGATCAATCGAAAGACTTTGGGCTCTTTTGTGTTCTTTACGAAACAATTGTGCTTTTAAAGTTCCATTCCTATATCCAGTTCCGTTTCCAGTAATCGAACTGCTTCCAGAATTTCCAGTTCCGTTTCCATTTTCACTTCCATCTTGATTTGCTTTATCGGTATTCCACGAATGACGCTTGAAAGGAGCTCGAGAACTCGAAAGGGTTCTTCTTTTCACAACCGGAGAATCTGACTGGATAAACATAAAGACACCCTTATTCTTTTCCTTCACTGGTGTTTCCTGAGTACTTTCTGTACTTTCTCTTGTACTTTGATTGCTTTCTTTAGTACTTTCACAAACACTTGTTCCTTCTTGTCTTTCGTCTTCTTCAGTTGTTGCAGAAGTTTCATCAGTACTACTTCTCTCAGTTTCTCTTTCAGACGATTTTCTTTTGCTTAAACCAGGTAAACTCTCCTTAGACTTTCCAGGATCCTTAAAATCAATAAACATTGAAAAGATGTTCTTTTTATCGTTCGAATCAATCGAGTTTTTCTTAACACAAGGAGGCTTCACTTCCTTCTTCGCCTTCAAGGAAGCATCACTATCCGACATATCAATAAAAAATTCGCAATATTTATCAGCCCCATTTGGTTTCTTCTGACACTCTTGCACTTCCTTTTCTTTTTCTTTTTCCTTTGGAGTTTTCACATCACTTAAATCAACAAAGAACCCAAAACTCCCTTGTTTTTCATGTTTTGTCTTCTTCGTCGACTTCTTCGAACAGTCAGAAGTTGAATAACTATGAGACATCCCGTGAGAATTTTTCGAAAAATTATCAGATATGATTTGCGAATTACTTTTAGTCGTTTTGTAGCTGGTGCTCATATCCACGACCCAAGCAGTCATCGAGGAAGACATTCTAGGTTTAACTTTCGACTCCGGTACCGGTTCTGGAATAAAAACTGAACCTCCAGAAATTATAGGAGTCGATTCCGTTTTTCGACGAACTATTGGGCTTTCAGTTGGTTTCGTGAAGTCAGCGGAACTCACACCTCCAGAAACTATCGGAATCGCTTCGTCTCTTGCCTGCCTCCTAATTAAATTCTCCTTAGTACTCGCCAAAATGCTGTTTAGAGTAACAGGCAAACTATTGCAGTTTTCAGAGATATCTTCTTGTGAATCCGCTACATTTTTATCGCTTGCGCTCCTCTGCATTGGGAAAGCTATTTCTGATTCTTCATAACCAAGACTGAAAAAGTAATTGCACTTTGTTTCCTTTTCGGTGGTATTATGTTTAAAATTATTTGGAGCCAGAAATGGCGTTTGGAAGAATTCACAAGATGCTTGGGGAAGAGTATTACTCAGAGGTTCGGGAATCGAATTCCCGATTCCCAAACTAGATTGCAGAGGCGAACCGTAACAGGAATCATCGTCAACTCTGTGCCCGGAATATTGGGGAATCGAATTCTGAAAAACAAGACTTCCTTGGCGACGTTCGTACTCTTGTCTTAGAGCAGAAAGTTTCTCATCGTTGGAATCAAGTTCAAAAGTATTCCTCCTTATGAGAGAAGGTCTTCTGTCTTCACTAGAATTGTCTTCAGTTTTTTTACTTTCGTCAGTTATTTCATTCTTTTCTTCAGATTTTCGATCAATTTCTTCATTGCTGATAGGAACACCATCAACATCTACTTTCGTGTTATCTGGACAAGGAGAAGGTTGTGTACTTTCCCCACTATCCGCCTCTTTGATTTCAACAACCAGAGCTTCTTTAACAGTTCCTCCATTTAATTTATCCTCGAAAGCTAAATCCACCTTTTTTATTTTCCTTTCTTCACTCCGCGGTTTCAACAACTCATTAAGTTTCAACTCTTGTTCGAACTCTGACAATTGGCCTCGTCTACTTTCTGAATTAGTTGCTTTCACATTTGTAAACTTCTGTTCTTGTTTTAAATCTTCAGTTCTAGAAGGAACGTAGTTGTCATAAGGGCAAAAATAAGGTGGAAGGCTTTCTCCCCTTTCCTGGGAACAACCAGCAAGAGGAACGATATCGTCATTTAAACTAGAAGCGTCTATGAAGAAATAACTGTTCACTGAGGCAGTGCTACTCTTAATCGATTCATTAGCATGTGAGAGTTCACCATGGAAATTTTCGAGAGATGATTTTTTCTCTTTTTCGCCACTTCGCAGACGTTCACTTTCCTCGGATTCAAACTCCTTGTAATTCTCGGGTCTTTCCTCACTATTGTAATCCACGCAAGGAAGATTTTCAGGATCGACAAATTCGAAAGAGTCAGAAGGCATAGGGGAATTGTCTTGGTTATTGTCATCATCGTCAGATTCGTAGAAAGGGTCGTTCAGCACTTGATTTTCGTATTGGAAGATCTCTTCGGCGCAGTCTACTAGCTTTTGTGCATTTTCTTCGGAAGAACCTGAAGACTCGCATTGTTCGTGTTCCGGCTCTGAAGAAGAGCATGTTGCATCCACATTTAAAGATTGTGGTTTTTGAGTGTCGATTTCTTCGTGATTGTTGGACTTTGATTTATAACGACATCTTTCGAAGTGAATTGCACCAGGACTTCGTTCGTTTCCTTCGTCGGAAGTGAGCTTACTGAAATCCTCATCCATGGATGTGAATTCGGCGCCCTGAGATTCCTCGAATTCCGTAACGGAATTGTCGGAAACTGTCGTTTCCTGAGGACTCATCGATCCTGTTTCTAATCCTGAGTCTGCCATGTCGGATGGTGTTGATATCACATCTATCGAGTCTCCTCTTTCATTTTTCCGCAAAATCACGTTACATTCTTGGTAGATATCACTGTAGTCTCTGAAAGAAGGATATAAGTTTATTAATTTGGTTTGAATAAAGTGGGATTTGTTTAGTGATGAGCAGATTATAATCAAAAATCGAGTGTGAATGTTTGCCTGAGGTGTTACTTTTTTAAATGTATAACACGGTGGTCCCAAAATCTTTCCAAGCAGTTTCTAAATAAAGTTAACCACGTTTTTCAGGATTTAGAAATTGTATAATATTTTGAATGACATAAAGTATATTTAAGCTTTTAAGTTTTGTGGCCATCATGATTTGAAAAGCTAAATGGTTAGCCAAGACTTTTTGAAAAAGCAATTATTCAAAATAATAGACCTTTCTTTGTCGTTGGAAATTGCATCTGTGTAAGATATTTTTGTAGAATCAAATTCACAAGTAACACTCAAAATGAGCTCTACCAGTAATTTCTCTTCCCGTGAAACTTCCAAGTTACTGTACAGAAGCCTGTAATAGAAAATTTACAATCAAACGACTTGCATGCAAGAAGAAAAATTCTCATTTTCTTACATTGAAAATAAAGGGGGAAAAAAGTATACTCTTAGTACAATATTATTAATGTACTTTTAGTATATTTAGTGCTCTTCATTCGAAAATTATTATTAGAGATTATTATTAAAAACATGCAATATTTAGTAGTTTAGTAAAAATGTAGATAGGGGTATAAATACGAAATAATCGAATGTACATAATAGCAACAAATATGTATTATAAATTGATAAACAAATATTTTATTTAAAAAATTACATGCTTCAAGTAGAAGGATACTAGCAATTTTTATGTATACTTGAATTAAAATAATACAAAATAATTCGTAAAACTTTACAAGAATTCAAAGCGAATTCAAAAGAAATCAACCAAATTTACAAAAATATAAAACTAGTTTTTCAATTATTTTCTAAATATTGCTTCAAGTACCTCACGAAGCGTTCGATTTGGTGAGAAATTCCAGGCGTATTAAGACAGCAATTGGTCGTTTCTTCACTGTAGTCAAAGTACGGTTGAATGATTTTATAAAAGAACGGTGATCTCGTTCTAAGTATGCATTGATTGGTGCGAATAACTTTGTATCCGATTAGTATATTTAGATCGCAGTGAAGAGACTCCGAAAATATTCTATAATACAAAAATATACTATTGAGGCAAACTGAGTTAAAAAGAAATCTATTTAAGTGTTATTTGATTCATTTGTTACATTGTTAATATGTTAAAAATTTTTATCGTTTTAAGCTCCTTAAAATACCAAGTCGACTTGTATTTTATTAAAAAGTGTTAAGCAAAAGCAGTAAATTTTTCTTGCTCTACTTTAGAGATATTTTTTATTTCGTTTCTACTTAATTTTCTATTCTGTTTTATGTTGAGGAGGAACATACCTAAAAATATCTTCTTGCAAAGTATCAATACTTCTCAAAACTTGATTGTTATACTCCTTTCGTTGACGTCGTCGAAAACCTTCGCTCGTTGGGGGTTCAAATATGAAACAAGGATCACGATAACGATGATATTGCTGCCATACATTCGTTTTGTCGAAACTTCCACCTTGTTTGATGTGGTCGTTGCCTCCAGCCATGAGGCATGTCTACTAATCTAATCTAGTCCACCTTTAAAATAGATTGAATTACTTTTTTAATGAGTCGTCGAGATAAGGTTCATTTTTTTGCAAATCTTTATCTTTGAGAAGAAAGTCACTTATGCATTGTAACGTGCAAAATAAGATAAATTCAAACTATTACCGTAGTCAAAGACCGTTAAAGAATTTTTTTTCAATTTTACAGGAGATATACAATTCAACCATGAATTTTTCATTCTAAAGCAAGATTGGAATTTAGACTTCAATATTTATAAAGCCGGATAAGTATTTATTTTCTCTTTAAAGTCATGAATTTCATGAGACAATTTCTGAATTCTTGATTTATGTTTTCTCTATGAATTTGAAGTAGTGAGAGCTCAATAGAAGAAAGGATTAGAATTTCAAATCGTCTTATCTATTTTATTTTATCATCTTTGTTGCATTAAAATTTAAAGGAATCCAACCATATTGAAGAAGTCAAATTGAAAAGAGGTCAATTTTAAAAATATCTACTAATGAAAGAAAGAAACCTATTTAACTTAAAAATATCCAAACTTGAAAGTCTTTGAAGTGAAAACTGCTTTCAATTAGTTAATTAAGGAACCTTTTTTAGATTTGGGGTCAGGCATGAGTCTAATCGAGCTTAATTGACGATATTGCGAATGCCATTTAATTTTTTTAAAGTCTTTAGATTAAAAGTTTGGGCTGAAAAGAAGTAATATAAATTTTTAAATCACTGTATAATGTATGTATGTGTATGTAACCTTAATTGACATCTTTTGACATCCATGTCTAAAAACTTTTGCCATTCAAATTATTCTTAAATTGATGACCATATTCTACTTTCTGACAACACAACAGCTCCATCAATAACAAATCACACCTTATAAAAATCATTTTTAAGCTTGCGAAATCGCAAATGTGCATCAGTGAAGTGTCTGTCAGCTCAAACAAAAGATTCGTGAGGGAGGACAGTTTTACAAAATAGCATATTAGACGACCAAAAAAAGCAAAGCTGCGTGTCGATATGCGGACGTGACTGGCCTTCTAAAAAGCTGATTGTGAGGCTATAATATAATGTATATGATATACGTACTTACGCGAATCAGCTCTGCAGGTTTGGAGCGCATTGTGATCTTCGGAAAATTCGGTCACACGTGCCTAAACGTCTCTCACTGACACTTGTCGTTCTCGCAACGTGCGTCTGATGACCGCGATGCGAACACGCCTTCTTAATTGTATGAGGATGTCATCTGCCTCCAGAGACAGTAGATTATAGATAGACAGATCACCGCACCAGCCTTTCCCACTTTCAGAGCAGCGTCTTCAAACCACTCTTTCTTCGCAGATGACACCCTTGGGTTTACATCAAGAGGCGAAGAGTGGTTCTTTTAAAAGTCTTTCACTGACACGAACATTTCATGATTCATCTGATGCGACTTTTTCCGATGATTTATTGATCCTGTAGACGCCTGCGAGCCTCAGAGAATACCATGGTTATTTTCTCAACATCGACCTCACCCGCGCGCATTGGTAATTATTGTTGCACCACTGAGTAGACGTAGTATTGTTGTTCCGAGAATTATTTGTAGACACTTCTCCTTCTCCTGCTCTTTGCTTTTCACTGAGCCGTATTCGTGTGCATGCATACAATAAAATGGTGTATCAAGTGTATTTTGCGGTACACAGCAGGTGCCAGTGCTACACTCTACACTCGTGAGCAAGGTGAGCAAGCAGTGTTCTCAACCTGAACCCCATTTTGTACCTGACTGTACATACACTGTACAGGCTGTACAGACAGGTCGACAGGTACAGACTGTATCACTGAACATGCGTCACACATGGGGTCTGATTGGTTGCTTTCCGTGCACTGTTTAAAACGTTAAAACTTTTAAACTTATAGTTAAAAAATTAATGGTAAAGTATATTTTATATTAATAGAACAGTGATTTATTGTTATTAATTTTGCTCAGACTTAATTAATTTTGGTCTAATATATAATTCTATAAGTTAAAAACTCATTATTTATAGTGAAAAAAATTATAATTTTTAGCATTTTAAATATCGCGCGAAAAGCAACCAATCAGACGCCATACGCAACGCATGCGCAGTATCGCATGGGGTTCTGCTGTGAATAAGACAAAGAGAGTAACATGTTAGAACCTAAAGCAGTTTTTAATTCAATTTCATTCAGTTTGGAGTGATTTAGTGATGTTTATATTTAGTTGAATTAGAACATTTTAGAAATAAAAACTCATCTGCTCTGAACAATTTCTAAATAGTGGAAACTACCATGCATATTTCAAATAAATTTATTTATATCATTTACACATGATTCCTTTTTGAGGTTATGTTTGGTGATTGCAAATGATTAGTTGGGACTTCATATATGACATTTATAGGGTTCGTGAGCCGGAGAGTCAAGCAAAATAATATAAATTAAATGGAGAAATCCTTAGTGAATTAATAGATTTGATATACCTGGGATATTTATCGTTTTTTAATTAAAGGCCTATTTCCTTCTCGGATTATTTATCATCCAGCTAAGAGAATTCTTTAAATCTGTTCCTGTCAACTTCACTTGCCATCTAACGACAATGAATGCGATGGAAAGACAAAAATACATCGAACAATTTAATTTTCCTTTTTGTGAAGAAATAAACAAGTATGATTTACTGGTTAAAATCGGTCAAGGCACTTTTGGGTGAGTAAAAGTAGATAAATTTGAATGTCTATATTGTATTACATAGATTATACAAGAATTCAGATGGAAGTTACTTTGTAAACTACATATGTTATCTTTAATTTATTTTTTAGGGAAGTATTCAAAGCGAAAGATAGAAAAAATAGTAAGAAGGTCGTGGCTATGAAGAAAGTGTTATTAAATAACGAGAAGGAAGGAGTAAGTAATTACAATTATTCTAAAAATAATTTGAATAATAATAGAAATTATGTTTTTGATTTCAACGAATTTAATTTCTGTTCTTAGTTTCCAATAACTGCGCTGAGAGAAATTAAAATATTGCAACTACTCAAGCATAAAAATGTGGTGAACCTAATCGAAATTTGCAAAAAGACAGGTAACTTTCAAATAAATGTTTGTCAAATATTCAAAATTTTTTAATGTCCAAGTATTAAATTCATTTATGTTTGAGAGCCTTAAAATTATTCTATTTTTGAATAGGATAAAATAATTATTATAAATTACTATATAATTACAATAAATTTTCAGTATGCTCTGGTAATCGTAATCGTTCAACATTCTACCTCATATTCGATTTCTGCGAACATGATCTCGCAGGTTTACTCGCTAATTCAAAGGTGCAATTCACTCTAGGCGAAATTAAAAATGTTATGCGACAGATGTTGAATGGGTTATATTATATTCATAGTAACAAAGTAGGTTCTTCTAAAATTCCATTTAATTCCTATAGTTAATATGATATATTTTTTATTTGAAACTTTACTCGTAGATTTTGCATCGAGATATGAAGGCTGCAAACGTGCTTATAACAAAATGTGGTCTTTTGAAATTGGCTGATTTTGGTCTAGCAAGAGCTTTTAGTGAAGCTAAAGTAAATCAGCCAAATCGATATACAAATAAAGTAGTCACTCTCTGGTATAGACCACCAGAATTGTTACTAGGTGATCGAAATTATGGACCAGCGGTTGATTTATGGGGTGCTGGTTGTATTATGGCTGAAATGTGGACAAGGTATGTATAATTATTTAAAAAAAGAAAATATTTATACATACGTAAAAGAAGAAAGAGAAATTTAACTTAATTAAATTTGTATTACCTAGAGCCCCAATAATGCAAGGATCCTCTGAACAACAACAACTCACTCTAATATCCGAGTTATGTGGATCAATTACACCTGAAGTCTGGCCAAGCGTATCATCTTTGGAACTTTTCAACAAAATGCAGTTGATTAGCGGCCAACAGAGAAATGTAAGTCTCCTAAAATTCACATTCTAAAGTAACTTTAAGCCTCAAAATTGAAATTTTAGTATTCAGTGTATAATTTTAGTATATAATTATCTTTCAGGTAGTAGAAAGACTTAAGGAACATGTGAATGACGAACACGCTTGTGACCTAATGGACAAGTTTTTGATACTTGATCCTAGCAAAAGAATCGATTCTGATAATGCCTTAGAGCACGAATTCTTCTGGACTGACCCTATGCCCTGTGATCTAGGTCCAATGTTAGCAAAACATAGTCAAAGTATGTTTGAATATTTAGCACCAAGAAGACGATCACATTTAAGAAATCCACTTCAAACAAACGGATCCAGGCCTAGCACGAGTAGTGTAACCGATCAAGAATATCGGGATCGTCTTTTTTAACAAATTCAAATCCTGAAGACTGATCCATTTTGTATTATCTCTAGACCATGACTTCTCTAATCATAAATAATGATTATTGTCTTAGTAAAGTCAAAACATTAATTTGTAAGGTAATTTATTAATATGTTTATTATTTCTTAAACTCGTTAGCTTAAAGTTAATTTTATTTAAGGTAGATGTTACAATTCCAACATTTCGTCACTGGAAATATTAAAATCTCGTCTGGCTCTTGTTTTTGTATACTCCTGTGATCTTGTCTCGATAATTCGATGCAAGACTCGGATAACTTTGTAAATACTATTTTTCTATGTTAAAGAGCATTAACGTCTTTAGAAAAATGGCTGTAGTATAAATTTTATAAAATTGTTGCGACGAGCATAGACTGAAAATCAAATCTGAATAAAGATGTTGAATTTATATAAAAAATTTGAACTTTTCAAATTTTCAATTACAAATTTCAAATTACAAATTATGCAAAGTAATTTTTATACTAAATATTTCCTTTATTACTTTTTTTTACTTCTTCTACTTGTTTACATAGATATGGTTTAACAAAGACAAGTTTGAGAGCATAGAAAGAAAGGATGGTGCAAATTGTTGAAACGAAATATTTGATTTTAAATAAAAATTTGAATTTAGCGCCAAGCATAGTAGTACAATCAGTTCAAGCTCTGAAATTGAAATCAAATCTCTCAAGTTTTTGGAGTTAATTGTGAACTTCAGAAAAAGGTATGTGTTTGTTAAAAAAAACATACCAGCAACAGAGTTATCAAACATAAGTCAAATTAAGCTTCTTCATTTTCGTGATGAGGGAAAACTAAATCTTCTCCA
>CAJFCP010000186.1:1282108-1292402 GCA_904066005.1 Synergus itoensis
TATAATTTACATTATTTGTATGTAGCACGTAAAATAATAAAAAAATAATAAATAAATAAATTATAATAAATTAATTTATATGTTTATTAATTAATATTGTTAAACTGATCTGTCGTTTAAATATAAACCGATGAAATTTTCAGTGTCTTTTTGTCTTCAATTTTCCTATTCCAAGTATTTATTTAATATGTACAATGTAAATAGTCAGTTAGTTAGAGAGAAACTCAGTTTTTATTTTGATGGTTCCTTAATCTCGATGGGCTATAAATAAATTCTATTCTTCCTTCTGCATTATAATTTTTATTGTGAATCTACAAGTATTGCATATTTTGAACACATAATCCAGGAATAGTACCTAAAAACTACAATAATATTTATTTACAAGAGATTCCTCAGAGAATAATAAAATTACACATTGATGTACAGCAATTTACATAGTTAAGAAATCGTCAACAAAACATCACATTTGAAAATGCGAAAAGACATTGCACGTTTTGTAAGTTATTCAAAGATAGAGTTTGCGAAGAGATACATAATTCATAAAAAAAAAGTTACTAGTGACGCAGTGTATCGGAAAAGCCTGATATAAGTAGAGAGCATTTATAGAGATTTGCGATACTTTCTAAAATCTCTTTTTAAAGTGAGAAAATAAAATTAATTTACAAAAAGTTTTCGTGTCAAAGATAGGCACAGACGAGAGAAATATCGAAATATATTTTGCTAAAACATTCATTCCATCTTCAAGTGATATATTTCTTCTTTTATTTAAAAGTAGAAAACGCCCAAATGCTGCATAGTGCTAATACCTAAAAAAGTTTAACTATGGAGGAAAAATAGTAATTCAATTGATTATAGCGCTTGGACACCCTTAAAATAATAAAACTTACCATTAAACGTCAGAAAATATCGTCATCTTCAAGACGATCTAGACTGAAATTCGTTATTGGATTAAAATACTTTTGGTGAGTAGCATTCACAGCTGGTACATATCCCCAGAGCTGCATAGCGACTGAGCAGACTTCTTGTATTTCTTGAACTTCTTCAAAATCCAAATCCGTTCGCCAGTGGAACGGTGCCGTCTTAGAATTTCTAAAAGTACTCGAAATGTCTCCATAATCAGTCTTTGTGTGTGCATCCAGATATCGCTTGATGTTTGGATGTAAATCAAGACCATAAAATTTGTACATATCTTTCACATATTCGTATGGATCTACTGACAGATCCTCGTATCGTACGATCCTATAATAAAATTTAAAAAATGATACATATTCTACTCAAGAGAGAAAATTAAATTTAAAGCAGGGTTGCTACAAGACCTGGAAAACCTAGAAAAGTCATGGACAGCTTTATTTGTTCCCTAGGAAAAATTAATCCGGTGTTGCCCGAGATTTTAAGGATGCTGAGAGACTTTATTTGATTTTAGGGATTTAGATATATTTTAAACGATTTTAGGATCGGATCAAATTTTTAAAATTAGACTTGAAAAACTGGGAATTTAGGAACCAGACTTGTGTAGCAACTTTGCAAAGTAAATGGCAATTTCTTTTTTTATAAAAAACTGACCTGAAATTGCGGGGATACTTTTTAGAAAATTTCATGGCTGCTTTAAAGTCAGAAACCATATCGGCGCATAAAAGAGCTGGATCGGAACAATCGGGTTCAGTTGGACACCAATCTCGATGTCTCCGAGACTGTAAAGTACCTCGCGGATCACGAACCAATAATACTACCTTCACTCCCAAACTAAAATAGTGAGAAGAGAAATTTTAATTTTCTACAGATCTTATACTATCAAGCAAGTTCATAATTATAATTAAAGAAGCTCGCCTTTCTTGTACTAAGAGTTTTTCGATGAGACGTAATCTTAAGCGTACAATCTTCATAGATTGAAAAGGAAATAATCTACAAAAAGAATTAAGAAAACGTGGATCCCAGCAAATAGATTTGTGCATCATGCATTGTTTCCAGAGAGGAGAATTGTGATTAAATAGCCAAACATGAACCTTCCCGAAATCCAAATAATGTTCTGAAAATACAATTTATGTCAATCAAAGTAGACTGTAATTCTAAATGTTCTGATTTTTCCTTTTATCCTCACTGACCCATATTTGTATAATTGCACTTGAGCAACGCTTCAATATTTTTGAGAGCCATTTCGGCCAGAGGCGGTCCTCTCACTTGTATAATTCCAAAGTCTAATAGTGGCTCGTAATGATAATAAGTGGCAGGATGAGCATTGATAACTTCGCCAAGAAAAGTACTTCCACTACGCCAGCTTGTTAGAATGATACTTCTCAATGGCTTTCCTCCTTTTTCCATCACAAAATCATCTAGATTACTGAACAAAACAGAAAAATTATCAACACAATTCGAAAATTTCAAAAATTTACATAATTTAAACTTACGTGGCATTTACGCCGTACTTTCCATTAGGATATGCATAACCGTCCATTTCTCTTTCGATGGTCCTTCTTTGTTGCTGTATCACATCTTGAATTTCGTAATGCGTTGAATCATCGGCTGTCCTTCTAATGTAGCTCTAAAAAATGGGAATTGAATATTAAACAAACTTAATTAATCGACCGTTAATCAAGAAACAAAAAAATGCATTCATAATTCATATTCAATCTTAAAAAGATCCGATAAAAAACCAAATGCTGTGAAGGGTTGTTAATTATTGGCAAAAGTTTCGGATATGTAGAAAAAATTCTATCCTTCTGGATCCATTTCATTCCGGAACTTGTATTCGAATCAAACAGTTTCAATCGAACTAAGGATTTCTATCCAATTTAATCCTATCTGAACGGATAGAAATTTCTATAGAAAAAATTTCTATTCATTCGTATTGATTTCGGATTAGTTAGGATTGAAAAGGAATGAATTTCAATCCGAAACTTTCACCAGGGAAATTAATAACAAATGTAGCTCACAATGAAAAATCTATTTTAAAATACACAGGTATTTAAATTTAAGATTAATTACCACTTTAGGTGAAATGTGTGATACTAAATAATGAATGAAAACAAGCGTGCTCATGCAAATGAAAACACATTCTAATATATAAAACAGCAATCAAGGATTTCGGTTAATATCATTGTGCGCTGTTGCAACCTTTTAATAGGACTACGCATCACTGTCCTCAAACTAATATTGCTTGGTCATGCTGCTTTCGTTTATCAACTTTCTTCGCCCTCTTCTCTCTCTCCTTTTGTCACACGAAGAATTTTCTAATTTCGGGACTGCTATGTACACCATGAATTCTGGTACAAAATAATAAACATACAATTTTAGACTACAAATAATAAATTTCTGATAATGCAACGCAGACAGGAATCAATTAACACAATTGCAACAAAGTGAATGAGAAAATACGTGTAGCGAAAAGACGTACTGAAAGCCAGGATTGCTACGAAAGCAGTCATCACAGTACCTATTGTCATTAAAAAAGGTGATTTTTTAAAATAAAAATAGGTGAAAAAAAACATGAGATTGAAGATATTAAAAAATTTGGCTAAAAACAAAAAAAAAACTTTTACCTTCAATCCAAATAATTTTAAAGAATTTTACAAGATTTCGAAGAGACTTGAAAGGATTTCAAGAGATTTTAAATGAGTTTAAAAAATTTGAGAGGATTTCAAACAAATTTAAAAGATTAAAAAAATTGTAAGTAAATTCCAATGTCAATAATTTGTCGCATGATTTTACTTTTATCAATTGAATAAAGGTGAAAGGATGACGACCTGTGATGACTTGGAAAATTTATACAGAAAGTGACAAAGTGTGCGAGACAATTCGTGAAAGATTCAATTTTATCCATTGAACTGTTAAACATGTATCCTTATAAACATACAAAAATTATTAACTTGTTATAGAAACAATGAGTAAACACAATGAGGAAAACAGCAGCCAATGATAGAGAAGTACCTCAAAAAATGCAGTAGTTATATAACACTTGATTTTTTCTTTGAAATTAAACGAAGTATTCATAGTACATATGACGAAGCAAAACAAGAACAATACGAGAAATCCGAGCAATGAACGCAACGCATGCAGCAAGCACGTAAATTTGCCTTTACTGCTTACCGTGTACGTTTGCTGTATTTTTGCATGCCGTGACCTTAACTCGGTCTCCTAAATTCAAGAAAATATTAAAATTTAAACAGGGATAATCGTATTACTAAGTTTTTAAAACCTATTTATTCGATTAAAACGAATTTCAGGCTTCTCTTTTAATTGCTACAAAGCCTGGTATCTAGAAATTTAATTTTTTTCGATTTTATTCCGCTTTCTATACTGTTATATAAATCCTAGATGAAATATTACTTTTGGGTTTTTAAACGTATATCTAAAAAATGTTTAGCTTCACTAATTATCTCTTTCTAATCCTCTCATACTTGAAGCTCGTTTATCGAAAACAGAATACCGGAAATCCGACCGGAAGATGAGAGAGAAAATGTAATCTTGAATAAGAATAAAATTCTGTGTTTAGAATTAATTCTTCTTCAGGATCTAATACTTATTCGATAAATGGATTTTAAGTTTAAAATAAATTTGGATGAATTAATTTACAAAGTGCTGTGCGATAATTTGACTATTTTATCAGAAGCAAAGAAAAATTGCTATAACAAAAAATTTTTGTTTGACTTGTGAGATATAAGCAATTCTGCGTGAGTTGCCGTTTATTAATTAATAATATGTGTTGTTCATAACTCATTATAGAACAACTTTCCTGACCTCCCATTTTTTACTGACCGATATCATAGGCTGCAGACGGTGTTCGATATAATTGTTGTAATGTTGATTTAGCGCTAAAAAGAAGATGAAGACAGTTGCCAAGCCAACTAAAATGTAAAAGCTCAGCCTCCTTGACATCTTTGCGCCTGTTAAAATAAATTATATGTAATTATTATTTACTTATTCAAATATTCTTTCAATTAATTATTTTATTCTTAAGGATGTTGGAACTAAGTTCTAAATGGGGATTTTAATTTTGAGGCAAGAATTTGGATCCAACACCCATAAGGTTGTTTATTATTTCGAAACTGTAATTTTTAGAATAATTTTGTACTTGCAAAAGTTACCTTTACAAAATTAAAAAAATTTGAGAGATTTTTTACTGTATTTTAAACCTGTTTAAATGGAGTTTAAATGGAATTTAAATGGAACGTCGGTTGTAAGAGAAAAAACTTTTCTACTAATAATTTAATAGGAAGCTGCGGTTCTTCTTTCCATATAACTAGCAAACTTGCTGAATTGCACAATAACATGTCTCTGTGAGATTAAACTTAATATGAATCTCAATGTCAAAGAGTAGAGTAAAATAAAATATTTCATTGAGTTGGGTGAATTCTAAAAAATTTTGTATGAAACTAAATTAAATAGCTTTGAGTATTTCACTTTGAAATCGAACTATTTTAAGGGTGTTGAATCCAAGTTATGACTAAAATTCGGTTTTAAAAATGAAATTGGATTATAACCAATTATAACGTACAAAAATAAAGATTCAAATCTAGTTTCCCTCACAAAAAAGTTTGAATTTGTTTAGAATTCAATGAATATAAAAAATAGTAAATAAGTCTAATTCAATACCTGATCTGGTGGATCGAAAACGTTGCATCTCGTATGGAATAACAGGCAGCACTTGCCCCCTGAAATTATTCATTTTCTTCATGTCTAAATGACTAAATACCGTTCCATGAAAAAAAAAAACCCAAAAAAGGAATCGATGTTACATGCTCCGTTGAGTTTATCTCACCAATACTAAAATAAACTAAAATGATGGCATGCTAAAGCATAAATATAAAATCATCCATAAATAAAAGGTAATATAACATAAAAAGAGAAGTCAGTAACAAAAGAGATAAAAGAAAATGTTTATATTTACCTATAGATTAAGGTAAGAAATGCATTAGTTGAGGATCAAGGTAGCTTATCAGAATTGTCAGAATTCTCGATCTAACTTTCTCATGAAGTCGAATTTTTTCTGATATACAAAAGTAGAATCCCATTGTGTTCGCAGCTTAGGAATATGATATGATTCGGACGAAACAATTGTAAAAGCAGTCATGTGAATACTTAATCAACACTTAGAAAAAAGGAACTTTCAAGACACTTCGACATTCTCGTTATTTTTTTTTTTTACTAAACAACCAACAAACACACGCGAAACTCGTTGCTAAACAGTTGCGACAGTTGCCTTGCCAAAACTACTCGTGTCATTTTCAGCAGACGACAATTTCTGTCAAGTGTGACGGCGTGTGAATTTCCGGAACTAAAATATCAAATTTCCGATTGATGACAAGAAAGAAATTTTTCTTACCATCATTAGATCTCCAATGGAATGGCGCGCAGCGCGTGTTGCCTTCTCACTGGAGAAATTCTGCCATTGGCTGTAATCTGGCGCGTGATTCAAAATCGAATTAAATCAATTCGCTTTTGAATCACGCGCCAAATTTTGAGCAATGGCAGTACACATTGGCTTTTCGCTAGAGAAATACTGCCATTGGTGAGCATTTTGCGCGCGAAATTCAAAATCGAATTGCACATCAAATTTCAGCCAATGGAAGAATTTCTCCAACGGAAAGACAATGAGAACTCTCAGGGCCGTCGATAAAGTAGCCTGGTGGGGCATCAAGGGGGATTGTTCCCCCCTCGAAATGAAAAATAAAATATATTTCTGTAGTAAGTACCAATGAGATTAAATTGATTAAACTCACTAATAATTTATAAAAAGTATGTGCACGTTTATAAACATGCAAAATATGTGCACAATAAATTTTATAATGAAATATAGTGAAATGATGTGTGCTTCAGGACCTCTTCGGACCTCTTCGCGCCTCATATTTTTTGACATCCCAAGATGGCGGTCTTCCCCCCTACAAACTTATACCCCGCAAAAGGATGCCTTCAATGCCATTACAAACTACATATTGCCATGACCTTGCTTTGCCTTGCTTGACTTTTTGATTCCCTGGAACTAGTTGTCACACGTGTGATTATTATACCAAATTTGCTGCATTTACAACAATTTTCTATAGAAAATAGTTCGTTACGTGATTTATTAGTCAATAAGTGTACTGCGGACGCCAAAGATTATATGAACTTCGTAACAGTACTCCGTTTATTTACAGAAAAAAGTCATACAAGCCGGAAAATTAAGCTAGTGTCAACGACATCAACGTAAATCTAATTAATTAAGAAAGATTAAGTGACTAATATTAGTCGTCATCAAAATATGTTCAATTATTGCTTTTCTAAACATTTGTCAGATTTTTCCTGATAAAATCTGATTGATTTTAACACAGTTAAGATCTCCGGTGTGACAAGTGTCATCGGCATTAATGTGATGTTGTTTTTCACTTTATTTGTAACGGCAAAGAAGTAATGACAATAAATGAACACAAAACTCATTATTGGTGAATGTTAAGAAACAACAAAGTGATTCTTGGAAATGAGTTTTCAATTTCAGAGCATGGGAGTTTAAAATCCGCTTTTTAGATAAGAATCGGCTAATGAATTTCAAAAAGATGATATGTTAAAGTGATTCTTGGAAATGAGTTTCCAACGTGTTTTTCAATTACAAAGTGAGGGAGTTTAAAATCCGTTTTTTAGGTTAAAATCGATATGGCTCAGTCTTCAGCTAGTGGAACTTCCTCGAGAAGACTTGTTCGAGAGCACGATGCCAGTTCTTCTGGTTCTACGCGGAACCCTGACAGCGAATGGGAAACTAAGGAGGTGATTTTTATTACAAAAAACTAGCAGAAATTTACCCGGGAACTTAAAGGGATTTTAAAGAAATTTTAAAGGATTACAAAAAATGCTAATTATGTCAAGTGATTTCCAAGAGATTACAGAAAATAGATTGAAAATGAATAAAATTAGGAAACTAAAGAAGTTCACAAGTACTTTTAAGATATCTTTTAAAAAAATTCACAGATTCTTTTTTACCTTTATAAACATATTATGGAGCATTGTTTGAATGCCAATAATTTATTGTTAAAGTCGATTGTAATTAATTTATAAGACTAATTTTGAAAATATGTGCATTAGGCCTTACGACAGAGGGAATTGGAAGAAGCACGAGCGAGGGCGGCGCAAATGGAAAAGACAATGAGGTGGTGGTCCGACTGTACAGCAAACTGGAGAGAGAAGTGGAGTAAAGTTCGAAATGAAAGAAACAAGGCTAGAGAAGAAGCGAAAGTCCTTAGAACAAAATTAGAAATTGCAATGAAGGATGCAAATACATATAAACACGAAGCACAGGAAGTGGAATTGCAAAATGAACAATTAAAGAAAGAAATGGAGAAAATCCACATGGTGTTATTAAAACACGCTGGTCAATTTGATCAACAAATTGTATCGATTTTGGAATCAGATCCTCATTTAAGAAATGCTCTTGGAATAGATGAGCTTCTGGAAGTTTACAATAATGTCGAGCAAGGCGAAAACTCAACGTCAATTGAAAACAAGGAATATGTGACCAAAAGTCCTACAAAAGAAACTAGCGGTAATAATACTGAAGGAAATAATTCCTCTTCAGACAGAGATATCGAAGAATATGTCTTACAGGGTGCAGTACCAAAACATGCCGTAGAATTATATAAGGAGAGTTCCATGCTGTCTCTGGATAGAGATATATCAAAGTTAGTCGCGGAAGCTTCTACCATACAAGAAAAGTTAGATAAACGAAAGTCTTCTTTGGAATTGGGAAATGAAGAGTATCTTATGCAGAAAATGTCAATGCTTCATTTGCGGTTGGAGGAAGCAACTAAGACGATTTCTGCTGAAAGAGAGTAAGTATAATTATTTATGTATATTTAAAGAAGAACAGTAGTATATTGTGCAACAACTGCGTAAAGTAAGGTAAAAGTCTCAAAGTGTTCACTGTAGAAAGTGTGATATTAGTCAGAATTAACAATAATTCTTTTTTCATCTTGCAGAGAGAAATCATCGTTACATCGTGGTATGGAGAAATTAAGATCCGAAGTGACGCATCTGCGTCAGCGATGTGAGGAACTGCAAGACAGCAGAGCAGAAGCAATCAAAGAATTGATGCAGTTGAAAGAAAAGTTTACTGGAGAACTAAATGCTGCGCAAGCAGATCTTATCGACGAAGCTTCTAATAGAGAAGGAATGGATCGACGGCTTTCTGAACTTCGAACTGAGGTAAATTATCTAGACCATTTGTCTAATCTATTACTAGATAATTCTACTTCCTTTATTATATTTTTTTCCGTCTTCAATTCTAATTTAGTGAAATCCTTTCAGCTTGAAAGGCTGCAAGTTGAAAACGCAGCAGAATGGGGAAAACGCGAACGTTTAGAAACAGAGAAAATCTGTCTAGAACGTGAAAATAAGCAGTTGCGAGGTGAATTGCGGGACTTGCAGGAGAGGATAGATTCACGACGTATTCGACCTGTTTCGACATCTGATGCGGATGCGAGAATTCTACAGCAAGAACTCTTGGATAGGAATAAGGTACATTCATGAATTTTAATTTTGTTCAGTATACAAACTCAATTTTACTTTTTTTTTCCAGGAATTAGTTGAGTTAAAACATTCCTATGCAAAGTTGAAAAAGATGTTTGGTGATAAGACAACAGAATTATCGCATGCGATTAGAAGATCTGAGCAGTACGAGACAGAAGTAAAGAGAGTCCGATCGAGAGTGGAGGAATTAAAGAAAGAATTAGCTGCAGCTCAGGATGAAGTAGACGCTGCGACAAACAGCGTTCGGAAGCTGCAAAGAACTAATGAAAGTCTCGTTGACCAGCTGGAGACCGCAAATGTGCAATTGGAACATTTGAAAAATAGGTGAGAGAAAGGAAACTTCTTTTTTTAGAGATTCGTGCTGTAGCGCGCATATAATATAAGTTTATAATCATTTCTAAACAGCATAAGATTGTATACTTACGAAAAGAGTTTTTTTTTAATAATCTTCTTTTTTGTTTTAGATTTGTTTCTTTGAACAGTTCGGAAAATTGTGCCCCTGACGTAGTGGCTGAAATAATGGATGACAAAACCCATGATGATGATGATGATGATGATGATGACGATGATGAAACTGAAGACTCGAGAGAAGTTTCACCAGTCTGCCACAAAGTGTAAAAATATTTTCGAAGACACAACGTTATTCAAAAAAGTGACACGTTTAGTACCTGTGTACGGTAAGACAATTACCCTCGGAATCAAAAGTAACTACGAAAAATTAAGGGTGTGGGATTCAAGTTCTAATCTTAAAATTCAAATTCCTCATTTTACTCAACGAATAAAAGAACTAAGTATCCGTCTCTTC
>CAJFCP010000186.1:1302402-1319994 GCA_904066005.1 Synergus itoensis
TATTATTATTATTATTATTATTATTATTATTATTATTATTATTATTAATTATCCATGCACTATTTTCCGTGCGCTGTACCGCGCCTATAATACAAGTATTGATATAAAAATAATTGAAGGGAGCTACTTACAGTTTGATAATCTGTAAATGTTAGTCGACTTGAATAATTATTATCCTCTTGCGTAATACTATTACTATTTACTGATCTGTCGAATCGTCTCTTTTCCTAAAAAACCAGAACAATTATCAACATTGTTTTCAGTAATGCAACTTTTCTAGTTAAACAATTAAGTGTGCCAGTGAAATGGGGTGAAAAAAATTTGATAAGTTATATAGAAAACAGATTAATGAAAATTGTTAGTCTTTATCGATTTATTATCTTCTGAACTCTAAAGAGTTCAAAACTTTCTTAGTCTCTCAGAGAAAATAATTTTTCACGTAATTTTCACTAGACAATTTTATTGGATTTGTAAAACGAAATGTGTTTTTAAATTCTGCAAGTTTCTCTTTGGAAGTCTTAAATCTTTTCTTTCTTGCACTTCACCACTTTTATAGCTTCAACAAATGATATTTCTCGAAATATTCAAGCACATTCAACATAAAAAGTAAATATACTGCATTAGGAACCAAAAAAAAAAACATATCTTACATAAAATTTGGAGAAAACCGATCGTCCGAAAACGACGAGGATCACGAGAAGTAGTCGCATGACCATCATCTCGAGGTCTTCGACAACTGAAGCTTCCCCAAGTTTCTTTTGCACTCGAGGCAAAGATGAAGACTCCCACTCTCGCGAAAATATGGTTTCTTTGGTGGATTACCCTCTCTCGATCCCACGTCATCTTCTAAGGGAACTTCTCGTCGGGACAAAAAGGGACAATTTAATAGAAGACATTCCGCGAAACTCAGGACTAATTACGCTCGTTCAGGGATGGGCAAATTACGAAAATAAACAGTAGACACGTTTTTCAAAATAAACAAGTATACTTCCGAGGAATTGAGTACAGATCTGGATTTCTTCTATTCAAAATTAGTTAGTTTTAACTGTGGGGCTATCTAAATTATATAATAGCTAAAGAAAAAATGTTATGATCTTTTGCATGGGTGGAGGGGGGAAGGAGTATATCAACAAAGCAAAATATCCCATAAAAAGTTCACTTTTCTTAAAATTTTAAAAGTAAACTTTCCCGTTAAAACTTCACTTTATAGAGGGAAAATTATAACTCAGATTCAGAGAGTTAGAAAATATTTTTTGATATGGAATATTCAATAATTAAATTTCTCTTCTTATGTGAGTAGTAAATTGTAGATGTTGCAAAATTTCCCAAAAGTGGGGGTAGATATCGAAATATTTATGAATTAGGATATTATTTTCTGAATCTGAATGGATTTAAGAAAGACGACTATAAATATGATAAATGTAAAATCATTGACTTCTATCTACATCCCTGTTTGCAAGTGATGCATTTGTTTAGCTCTCACGCGAATTCTCTTATTATCTCTTCTTGTTGCAGCTTGTGTCGCCTTATGCAATATCCGTCTCGAGATCTAGTTACTAAAATGATTAGACGAGTTAAGCATTATGTGAATAAATACGCGATACGCGTCAAGAAGGAATTCATAATTAACAAACTTTTCTTTAATAATATCTATGAGGCTTCAGACTCATCCCTATATCTCATATTTTCCCCTATTCTTCTCTCTAAAATTCAATCAGTGAAAGTTCATTGATTTTCAATGACCTCTCTTTTCAAAATTTCATTCAATGAAAAGTCACTGAAATTTTTAGTAATCGTTTGCAAATTTTAAGTAATTTTAAAGTATTTCAGGGGATTTCAAGAGATTTATAGGGTTTTAAGGAATTTCATGGGATAAAAAGACTTTAAAGTATTTAAAAAAATTTCAAGGGATGCTAAAAGATTTTGATTTAATTTAAGGATTTAAAAGGATTTGACGAAATTTCAAGATATTTCAAGAGATTTTAATGAATTCTTGTAAAAACTCTTGAAAATCCTTAAACTGTTTTGAATTCTTTAAAAAACCTTTTAAAGTTCCCTAAAATAAAATGAAATCCCTTAAAATATCTTAAAATCCCAGGCAACGCCAGATAAATTTCTACTAAGTAAATAAATAAACTTAAAGTGGTTCTGGATACTTTTTTTTTATATTCTTAATCCAATAAACTAAAAAAAAAATAAAAGAAGAAAAGTTCGTCAGACTATGAGCAAGAATAATTATCAGATCAAGAGAGCAATCACTTAGTAGAATGGTCCTGAGTTGCACTTTTTTCTCAGTTGATGTACATTAAAGTGTGACATATCATTGATTCGAGAATTTATGCAGATTCTAAATGAGTTTAATAACCCCTTTATTAAGAATGAAAATAGCCTTAAGTAAAATAGAAATATTCTGATTCTCGCAAAATTTCTTCAAATCGTGATTTTTCTCAATTTACACATTATTTTAATAATTTTTTCACGGATTCACTCGGAATGAAACTGATGCGCTCGGATACAGCCTTCGAAACAAAACGGATTCATATGGACAGAAATTTTTCTATCCGAAACTTTCGCCAGGGCAAAAAAAATAATTTTGCTGTTTTGATATTGGTGTCATTGCTTCTTTAATGACGTGGATTAACCGATCAAGGCGCGTCCTCTTTAGATGCTCTAATTAAACATTCCAAATCATTTGTAGAAAACAAAACACTGCTCTATTCGAATTGAACTTATCAAATATCCCTCTTCTTCATTTATCAACAAGATAATACACTTACAGAGCGTAGTGTCACGCATCAATTCAAGATCACATGTCGTGACCGAGAAAATTCTATTGAAATGAAAGGATTTGATTCTGCACTGCAGATTACAGATTACAAGGTCTAAATTGTAATCTGCCCTAGTTTGTCTTATATATTTTTGGAATTACATATCAGTAATACATTTCAAGAGGTTTGTAGGAATTTTAAGGGATTTTGTCGCTTTTCAAGTGATTTTTACGAAATTCAAAAGATTTTTGGGTCTTTTAAAAGATTTTGTAGAATTTTTAAGGATTTTAAAAGGTTTCTATTAATTTTTAGAAATTTTCACGAATTTTTCACGTGGATTTCAACAGATTAATGGTTTTGAAGATTTTTGAGGAATTTTAAGCGATTTCGAAGGCTTTCATAAAATTTTAAGGAAATAGCAAATCAATGATTAAAAACATTAAAACAATTAAAATATGCAAACTTCAAATAACTGAATTATTTCAAATTACAGTCAACACTTTCATCTAAAAACATCAACCATAATTAACCTTAAGAAGAAGAAGAAGAATCTAATCGTCTCAATAAACTTTCAGATACTGAAAAAATGTCCTTGAATCAATTAAATATGATTGAATAAAGGAGGAGAAATTTCTTGAGGATTGATCTGATTCAAAATAGAAACTTGGTGTTTAATGTTTATAGCTCCATTGCAAACTATCTATCGTCTTTAGAAGCGCGAAATTGTTTATTTTCTCTATAACTCTGCTTCAGTTTCTGCAAAATCTTGAAAGAGAATTCGCGATTTTAAGAGATAAATATCACCTAGTTTAAAAACGGAATTTATTTTTGAATCAGATAAAATTAAAATACGCTGCAATTAAAAAATTTTTATAAGAATTGTTGAATTTCAAATCGAAATCATGTGATTTTTACCTTTTTTTGTATTTCAATACTATTAATTATCCTTGCAAAGTTTTCTACCGCTGTATTTTAGGGAAATTTAAAAAAATAACAATAACTCATGTGTAGACTATGTATAATTGCTTTTCTCATATTACTAACAAAACTTCCATAATTCGTAAAAAAATGAAGAAACATTTCTACATAGGCACTCTGGTGTATGTATAAACAACTATTCAATCTAAGTTATATATCTACACCATCTACACGATACTAACTAACAATAAATGTCTATCCTGATCTATACAATGTTACTTGTTAAAATTTAGCTTCGGATGGGAATGCTATTTACATCTTTTATATACATTTCCTACATTTAGACGGATTACAAGTTATACACATTCCATAACCATTACAATTTCACACCCAAAAAATATTCAGTCAATGTGAAGAAATTGAATAATTTACTTAATATCTCATTAACTAAGTACAACTTCGCTTGAACAAACTTTTTACTTTACTTCTTTTAACTTTATAATGAAAGAGATCACGAAACCTATGCATAAGTTTTCAAACGTTTTACTAGAATGAAAATGATTTTAAGTACACTCGCAATGTAAAATTCAATAGCAGAATCCATTACATAGTTTTTAAAAAAGACATTTATCAAGAATATAATTTAAGACTTTACTAGTTTTTCTAAAATATGTACTAGATCGTTCAAATCTTTTTAGCCTATAGGTGTGTAATTAAAATTAGGATTGTTATTAATAGTTATTTAATTACGAAATACATAATACACCTTCTTCTTGCGATCTGTGCTCGACTCTGTGCAGAGTCTAATTTTCGCGCCAAAATTAAGTTAAATTCTGTTTTTCTTTTGAATAATTGATCTATATTAATATTTTGAAAGAAATTTTTTTTAAATTTGTTAGTTTAAAGTCAAAAGCGAAAATTTGCTTTGGCGATCGCAAGACGACGAGACTAGTTTACACTCTTTCTGTTACCAGCGTTGGATAACAGAACCCGAAGAAATCTTAATTATTGCAAATGTCCCTGCAGGAGGGCGTACTACTATTCGCAGAATCGCGAATTTCACACCTCGATATGCTTAATTAATATTGAAGACTAGTTACTGCAAAAATATCTTAATTACAATCACTCACAGCTGCCAGATAAGGGCAAATATTGAAATAAACTTTTAGACTGCACCATTCACGAATTCTCATTTTTTCACAATAAATTAAATATTTTTCTTTGCATAAATAGGATTTTATAAAAGTTCAGAGAAGATGTAGAAAATCCTGTTTGTGCAAAAAAAAATTCCCAATCGTTCTTTTGATATTAGTTACGTTGGAATAATTTTTACTAAAAACTTTTTACAAAACAATTTTTCGGCTAATGAAAATTAAGTAAAAAATTCGCATCCTGATTACATATTCACAAATTTATTCTTTAATGATATTATATAATTAAGATCAGCTCTAAGTACGAAAGCACTTTATATTAAGGCACATTCGAAACTTTAACGATATATTTATTCCTAAATTCTATTTGCTAAGTGGTCCCTATTAGGAAGATACTTGGAATAATATCGTTTTGGCACAGTGCAGTGACAATATTTTCATTTTTGATTTTCCAGAGAAATTCGAACGAATCCAGTAAAAAAAGAAAACAGGAAAGTCATCAAAACACGTAACGGAGAAAAAAAATGCTAAATTTCTTATTCAACAGCGCAAGAGTACGAAGAATTTTTTGCCAGAAAAATGAATCTAAAACTTTAAAAATATTTGCTCATAAAAAAAAAGGAAAAAATCTTTTTTGTAAATTTTGTAAGTCTTTTGAAATCCCTGAAAATATATTTAAATATTTTTAATATCGTTAAAACTCTTATAAATCCTTTTGAAATCTTTAAAACGTTTTTAAAATAATTTTAAGTCTCAGAATATTTTGAAATTTTTGATAATATTTTGAAAATTGTGTGAAATCCTTTGAAGTTATTTGAAATTTCATCAAATTCTTCTTAAATTTCTGAAAATGTTTTAAAATTACCCTAAACTTTTGAGATTAATTTGTCGTCATAGATATCGTACTCTACCCTTGAAAAGAAACTTAAAAACATTATTTTCCTTAAGGGTTTTGGAGCCAAGTTTTAATCCAAAAATTCGATTTCTTCATTTTACTCAACAAATATTAAATATTAAATTTTTTCCCTCTGTAGAATTAATCAATTTTTAACTAGAATTATGTGTACACAGCGAGAAAATATCTAATTCAAATATTTTTTAAGTAAAATGAAAATATTCAATTTCGAAGTTAGATTTTTAATTCCTCATTTTATGCAAAAAGTATCGAAATTAAATATTTCTTTTCTCTATATGCAGTCTTATATTTGAAAAAAGATTAGCGCTACAGAGCGATAAAATATTTATCTATAATTTTCGTTGAGTAAAATGGAGAATGGAATTTTGAGCTTATCAGTTGGATTCACGTCTAAATTCTATTCGTAGAGAATATCCTACTTTTTATTTCCGGCAATTAGCAATGTCCCAGGTATCCATGTACGAGAGTTAATTCTTCCATTAATTCGTACTCTTTGGACTCTTGATTGCAGTTTGCTTATAGAGAATAAACGTCTTTTTAAAACCTTGTATCTATAATCACAAAATATAAATCTCACTGATGCAGTAAAGGACTAGGTAATCGAAACCTTCAAATATTTACATATACTTTAAATAAACAACGTGTCATCTAAAACCTGATAAACCATCCGAATTTGATATCATCTTCTTTAGTCTGTTCAGAAGTTCTTCAACTTTCAGAGAATAGAAAGTTAAGGAGGCAGTTTACTACGGTGTAAACTGCCTCAAGAAGAAGATGAAGATGATGAAGATTGCATGAATCAATCAATATTCTCAATTTTAAGCAATCGCAAGATTCAAGCTCATCGTCGTTGGCCTCGAAAAGGCTGAAGTCCTGGAAGGATCGGTATAATCAAAGGGTGGAGGCTTCTTATCAAGTCTACCAAGGTGTTCCGGATTCGGGGAAATGACTGAAGTCCGAATGGCCATTCTGGAAACGTCATCAGAAATGTTAGTTTCGCGGCAACCCAGGACTTCCGACGTTCTCTCTAGACAGAGTTGTTTTGAAGACGAGGGTCTGGAAGACTCAGCAGCAATCGGTTCTTGAGATGTTTTCGTATGCCTGATTATGGCAGAGAAGGCAGATGAACTTCTCTGATCGTTCGTCAGTCCCTGTAGACGAGGAACTATGACACTGGTCGGTGACGCAGTAATACAAGGCGTCATAATCCTGTTCTGAACCAAGGATAAATTCGTTTTCGATGATGTCGATGTCGTGATGGAGGTTCGAGGCTCTGTTGCGTTTCGCTTTTCCAAGGAAGATCGATTATAAGAGCGCATACAGGAGGACTCTAGATGTTTGTAGAGATAGGATTTCAAAGCGAAAGCTTTGCCGCAGCGAGTACATTTGTAGGGTTTTGTATTTGAGTGAGTTTGGATATGGGCTCGCAGATTCGACTTATCTGCGAATGCCTTGTTACAAATTGTACATTTGAATGGCTTCTCACCTAGAAATAAATAAATATTATTAAAATTAGATCGTTACATTTTCTGAAGAAAAGTGTTTCGAACAGCAAATATAAAATATCAAGTACCAAATTGAATTCCTTACCTGTATGAGTGCGAATATGTCCAGACAGTAGCCAAGGTCTTGAAAAGCATTTACCACAATAGTGGCATTTGCATCCCTGATTGTGGGTCCGGACGTGCATGCTGTAGGCCGGAATACTAACATAAACCTTGTCACAGTGAGGACACCTCCTGGCTTTCTTATCTCCAAGCGACCGATGGGTTTGCCTGTGCCTTGCCAGATTCGACGAAGTTGAATACTTTTTCCCACAGTCGGAACACTCGTGGTCTTCACTCTCTTCGCTTTTGGAAGTTTCCGACTGAACGGAAGTCGCCCTTCTAGGCAAAGTCGTTGAAGTAATTAGAGCTGGTGTAACATGATACTCGGGTTCATAGGAGTGTCTTGCAGGTGTGAAGTTGACTTCTTCATGAGAAACTGGGTATTGAGAATTCTTCGTTGGGATTCGTACATCCAGGAGATCCGGGGAAGTTCTCCGCACTTCTTCAATCTCTCGTTCGGGCTCGTCTTTATCCAAAAATAACCTCGTTATCTGTCGAAAGGTCTCCTGGGTCTGAAATGGAAGATGGAAATTGTCATTGTTTATTCGAAATTAAAAGGAGCCACTTCTCTCCCTTGGTGCGCAATATACAGTCAACTCCCACTAATCGTTCTCCTCATTATTCGTACTTTTCAGTAATCATATTGAAGTATGATTACTGAAAAGTACGAATGCATCCATCAAATGCTATCTTTTTCTATCTTTGTAAATATCCGTCGTTTTTACTAGGTTCTATCTTTTCCTATCTCTTTCTATCCTTCAATCTACCTCTTCCCAAAAAATTGGAATCTCTTCCATCCATTTTAGAGAAAATGGATAGAAAAGGATGGAGATGATTAGATTAAGGATATACGTGGATAGAGAGGTAGTGATTGAAAAGGATCGACTTGGTGAAGATTCAATTAAAGATAGACATGGATAGAAAGGTAAAGATTGAAATGGATAGACTTGTATCCTTGATAAATTTGTATTGATAGACTTTCTATCCCTCTTAATACTTAAAGAGGGATATAAAAGGATTGAAAAAGAATGAAATGCTTAAAAAAGGATAAATATGAATAAAATGTTAGAGATTGAAAAGGATAAGTGTTTAATATTATAAAAGAGATAGGAAAGGATTCAAATAAAAAGACAAAAGTTAGATGAATATCTAGATTACTTAGGATGAATATATATGTAATTAAATTTTTTGATTATCTAGATATTAGGTTTGAATACCCATTTTTCTTCAATAAGGATACATTTTGATACATTTGTCCTTTCTACTTCAATCTCGAAGATTGGAAAAGATTCAAATAGATGGACTTTCTCTCTATCTAGTTCCAACAAGATACTCTTGAAGAGACTGCATTATTTATTAAACAATAAATAGAAAATTACCTTGACTTCTCTCTGTTGATGCTGTTTCGAGGGTGACCTGGAAGTTTTATTTTTTTCAGCGACCTGTGTATAACTGGGTGACAAGGATCGTTGATAGAGAATTCTGCTTGGATGGTTCAAGGTTCCAGCAGCAGCAGCCACTTCCGCCAACTTGGTCAGATTATAAAGCTCTTCCGGGCAATCTGACGAGGTCTCGCTACCACATTCGCTGGCGCCGTCCGAGGTCGGCTGACCGCTTCTGTATTCTGCAACCCTCAGTTCGCGCTCTGGGCTGTATCCTGCAAGAATTCAGAATAGGAAGAACATTAGAGACAACGTGGCACTCAAAGCTACATATCACTACTACCGATTCTAAGGCCTTTGGCTCTCGTCCAGGAAAGCCTAAAGTTGTTTAAATTGAATGTCGAGGCTTTGATGGACATCTCTAGGAGATTGCAAACTACTGTTCTATTGATTTAAACTTTGAGAAAAGTAGGGTGTCTTCTAACCGGGAAAATCGAGAAATAACCGGAATTTAAATAAATTCGCCTTCGAAAGTCAAATTATATTTAAAATTTTTTAAAAAGTGATATTGCCATCAAAGTTTGTATCTATAATTATAAAATTTCGAAGGTACAACAGATTTCATGATTTCAAAAGTCTACAAGATATTTCAAAATATTTTAAGAGATTTTCAGGGTGCAATAATATTATTAGGAATTTTAAAGTATCAAAAAAAGATTTCTAGGAATTTTAAGATATCAAAATATATTTGTAATGAATTTGGAAACTGTTATAATTTTCCAAATGTAATTTTTCCCGAGAAAATGGAGGGGAAATTGTTTTCGCGCAAGCTGCATGTTTTTTTTTCAAGTTTACGTGATTATTAATTATGATTACATTATTTAAAAATCCAGCAATTATGAATTTTTCTGCTATGACATTATTTTTAATTGCTCATTGCTTTTTCATCAAAGTATATTCTATTTCAAGATTCTCTTACTGAAAAAGGTGTAACATTGAGACTTGAGGTGGAGAGGAAGGAGGATTTTAGTGTCTGCTCTGTTTTTGGGAAGAACAAAAATAGAGCACTAGTTAGATTGAGTACGTGTTCGTTAATGTATGTTCCGACGAACTTTTCGTGGAGGGGTTGACGGCATCGCGACGGCATGCGTCGTGTATCCCGTGACGCATCTTGGTGTATTCTATTGCTATTCTTATGCACACGTTAGAGTTTTTTTCTTCTTTTTTTTTGTCTTTTTTTGCCTTTTTTTAATGAGGGCAGACGCATGGCCACGAGACCGTCTCGACTCCACAGGTTTTCCACCTCCGGAAGCACAACGAATCTCCAACCACCTTTTTGCCTTCAGACTTCGAGGTCAAGAACCTCGAGTGATCTATTAGTTTCAGAAATTAGAATCTTCAAGGTGTCCACTAATCAGAAAACCAGGAAATAATCGGAAATTTCAATAAATCTCAAAATCAAATTAGGGATCGTATTTAAAATTTAAAAAAATTGATATTGTCATTCAAAGCTTTTTGAATCTCTTGAAATTCCTTGAAACCACTTAAAATTAATTTATAAAATATTTTGATGCCTTAAAGTTCATCAAGTTCTTTTAAAATTCATAAAAAAAATCCCTTGAAATTGTCATAAACTGTAAATGTGTTTTATTTGCGATTTTATTAAAAGATTAAGTATTTACAATAGTGAAAAAACCGGTAAATAACCCGGAACTTATTGGACGAAAATTAGCAGACACTCTGATCTTTCTTTTTTCTCAGTTTCTCCCTCTTCATATTGAATTTTATTAGGAACAATTAATTTGAGAATCGAGAGGGGCGAATGATATTTTCTGTTTTTTAATTTGCATTTTCCAAAAACGTTTCTTATATCGTTTGTCCACTGGGAAGTCTACAACTTTAGATCACAGTTTCAGAATTAGACGGAAAGAGGGTTCAAGTTAGTAAAGGATCTGTGTGTCATTAAATATATATACATGGAACCTTTGCAGTAATGAAGTGTTAAACTCAGCATGATGAAAATGTAAAGCAGGTATAAAGGTTTGGCCAGGTATATAAACATGCATAAGAAGTTTAGTCTATCTCAATAAGTCCCTAATTTTGTCTATCTTTGCACCATCCCTTTATTTTAGAATCACATTTTCATAAAATTTCGGCCTCTTACAAATTCTAGAAACTCATAAACGTTAATTGACACAAGTTACCGAAAGTTAAGTTTAAGTTAACTATTTAAGTTAACTATGAGTTTAATTTTTACTTCTTTTCAAGCAGTATTTAGAATATTTTCTAATAACAAAGTTGTATTTTGCCTAAAAAAAGCCCCAATACTATTTATGAAAGAAACTTTTATTTATTTTTAAACTAAAAATTGTAGTACATAGTTTTTGGATTCAATTCATAATGAAAAAATAAATTAAATATCTTTAGTTTCCCACGAACTTGAAATCCACCTGTTGAATCATACGCTTCATAATGTAAAATAAACTTCGCATGTAATTTCTATATTACGCCTATATTTCCCAAATCATGCACAGAAACTTCCATTTTTTAATAAAAAATGTGAATGAAAAATTTCAACAAGTATATGTTAAACCTGAAAATCCAAATTTTATCCAGAACAATTTTTTTTCAATGAATCTAACTTTTTTTGAATGAATCTAGGCTGAATTTTTAAAAATTGGAATCATCCAAACTTCCACTGAAATCTCAAAGCAAATTTTGAAATATCCAAGAAAACAATTAAGTTGAATGAAACAAATTGCTGATCCCAATTAGGCGATTCTGATGATAAAAGTGAAGATTACTCAAACATATTAAGTCTCAAACTTACTTAATAAAAAAGTATAAATTAAGTTTAAAAAATCCGAATAGGCATAAATAACGATGATCTGAGGAAAACTTACCTCGCACTGTTTCCTGAATCTCCTCAGTGCCATTGTACCGGCGGCGGGTGATGAGGAATGCCCTCGGCATATTTCTTCAGCACAAAAAAATTTTTTTCCTCAAACAGCACGTGTCATCAACAACACAGGACCGAATCTCACCACTGGAAGAACTCACTTGTGATCACCACTTTCTAAACTGTTCTGTGAGCCTCGACGACAGAACTAAGAATAAAGTAAAGTTCACCAAGTTGTCAAGTTGAACCCAATCTTGAACTCGGCAGGACAAGTTCGTGAAACTTCGAATTTGAGGACTTCGGAAGGACTTTCGATGAACCCTTGAGGAGGGTACATTCGTCACGAGAGTTTCGGGCGTAATAGTTAGTCCGGCTAAGATTGGGGGCTACATATAGAAGCAGAACCTCCCTCATCCTCTCCCACCCCTTTGCTTCTGCTTCTTCTTCTTCTTCAGCTGCTCTGAGTATAAGTATTATACAGAACCACGCGCCCACGAGTGCCGGTGCCCAATTCGTTCTTGCTTTTAACTACACACATGTATCTACTAAATATATATACATATATGTGTATTTATGCCTCTTTGTGTGAGTGTATACATATACATGTGAAATTGTGAACCAACACGAAGGTAGAAAACACTACAACAGGGAACAGATTGAAACGATTCGAATTTCGAATCATCAGCATATGCAGTGGCATGTGCCGACCACCCTCGGCCTGATGTCAGTCCTGGGTAAAAAAGAACAGATTTTGATTTCAGATTATATTTGTTAGCACCAGAATGTGATACGCGTGCCCCCCTAAGAGAAAATGTTATAAGAAAATCAACATAGGTCTATAATGATTTTTCCATACTCAATTTTTTATAATTTTTTCGCGATTATAAGAAATTTACACATGCAGAAAAAATTGTTCTTGAATTAAAGAAACTTTTTTTGAATCAAAGAAATTGTAGTATTGATATAAGGTCAAAGAAACATTTTTTTCATTCAAACAAATTCTTTTTCAATTATGTAAACAGTTTCTTTAAATTAAAATAATTCAAAATAATTTTCTTTGCATCAAATAAGTTTGTTTGAATGAAACAAAATTAGTTTAAAAGAAAATTTTACTTTGAATTATTAAAATAAAAGTTTTGATTTAACCCGAGACAGAACCCGTCAATTCATATATTAAAGTATATTTAAATTTATTTAAAGTATATTAAATTATATTAAAGTTTATTTATTTAATGTTAAATTAGCGTAATTTGGGGTCGTGAAAAACCCCACGGGATCTGTCTAGGGTTAAACCAAGTTTTTTTCTGAGTGTGCACCCAGAAAATACTTTCTTTTATTCAAAGAAATTGTTTTGCATTAATCCGTTTGTTTTCGAGAAAATTTTCATTCTCGAGAACTTTCTACTTTCAAACTCTGGGTTAAAAGAATGGATAAGAAAGACAAATTTCAATATGAATTCAATTCACCCTAAAACTCGAATTATTTAGGAAATTGGGAATTTCTTAAGTCTCTCCTGAAGGACACTTGAAAGTTCCCCGCCCTTTTCATTAACGGATTTACCAGCCTGTTGAAGAATTCAAAACTATAAGAATTGAAGCTAACACGTGATTTATATTTTCGTCTGAACAACAGGGATTGTTATCAAGAGTTAGGCTTTTCGGGTTCAGGTATACTCTACTGTCTCCATTGTGTTCAAAGGTAAATGGGTAAGAGATGTCAAACAGTGCCAATTGTCAATTATGAATTGACTACTGACGCCTTATACTCTCGCTTTATTCTCACAATAATTTCTTCTTATTCTTATATATAGCGTCTTCAAATTTTGAAGGGGTCCAGAGGGATCTATAACTCTCACTAATGAGAATCCATATAATTTTAACGTCTTCCACAAATTCAAGTCATCAATTCGAAGCTTTAAGTAATTTTAAATATGAAAAAAATATGTTGAACGTTAAGCTTAAATGAGATATTGAAAATTATTAGTTAATTTAATATAGCATTCGATTTATATCTCTAGCTTGACACCGACGAATGTGCTCACTTTTATTTTTCTTTGTAAAGCACACGTGCCAACAAAAAGAAACTTGTTAACTTGCCAACAACCTGCGTTTGGTCCACTTAATTTCAAACTCTATTTTTTTAAAGCCTAATTGGACTAGAACGAAAAATAATATTTGTTTAGAGACTAAACAATTTATATTATTAAATTAGAAGATTTTAGGGTACAGACACTTCAAATTTATTGAAAATATTTAATGCAATATAAAATCTCTTTAAATCCTAAATCTCTTAAAATCCCGTCAAATCCCTAATAATTCCTTAAACTTAAATGAAATTCCATAAAAGTCTTTAGAATCAGTTAAAGTCTCCCTCTAAAATATTTTATATCCTTTGAAGTAAAATATAAGAGTAACACGTTTTAGAAAAAAATTGTCAGTCATTCTTTCAAAAAGAACCTATATACCTTTCGAATTATTATTATATAAAATAAAGTAAAAAAACCCAGGCTTTTCTTAAAAAAATAGGTTTCTATCATCCTTCAATTGTAAATGTGAACCATACTTTTTTAGTAAATATATTTAAGTCTTATATAGAATCTTTAATTATCGGATTTTGCGTTAACCGCAAAACAAAAGCCCCAACAGCTTTTATAATAAAAAAAATCCGCTTCCTTTTCATTTATTTTCCCCTACTTTTCTATAATATATAGTATACACTATATAGCAAAACAATTAAGATTCCTACCGCTACCTAGTGTGATTCATCCCAAAGCGCACTGATTTTTTTCACTGACAAAAAAGAACCAAAAGAACCTGATGATGACTGACACTTCCGCATTTATACCTTCTGAAATTGTCAGTTTGTCACTAAGAAACATTCCGAACCTTCTTTTTTTTAATTTTATGTATATTTTCGTTTCTGAACTATAAAAAAAAAACTATAACAAAAAAACGATTATAATTATAATTATAATCGTTTTTTTTTTTTTCAAATTTATGTCTTCAAATGAAAATTATTTAAAAAGGATATCAACAAACAAATCGGTTTTTATAAGAATTAACTATAACCGAATTTTTCAGGGCATTAAGAATGTTGGATTATTGTTCAAAATTCAATTTCCACATTATTAAATAGAAATTTGCATACGGATCAAAAAAATACATAATTTTAATACTTTTTATGTAAAACGAAGAATTTTAAATCTCTCCTTAAAACTCCATTTCTTCATCCAACACCCTTAAAGTTATTAAATTTTTTGCTATTATGTAACGTATACCAAAGCTAATAAAAATCCCATTCGCATCTAGCAGTTGAAAAAATATACATGCAGAGATAAATAAAGCAGAAGAGGAAGTATTAGTGGAAAAAATACAAGGACAGGAGTTCGCCTTCCAGGTTCTGCTTTCTTCAGTTCATCACATGTATGTATTTGTTTCCATTTCTGCAGACATAGCAATTCATTATGAAAGTATGCAAAATAAATAATCAAAAAGATCCAAATTTAATAAACAATATTTTTAAACGACCTCCTTAATTTGCATCTGTAAAATTTCATTCAGTATATGAACTTCCAGTCAAATTTCACTCATTTTTCAGTATAAAAATAAGTTACTTTCAAAATTTAAATTCAGTTTTAATTTTGAATACAGGATGTCTATTAAATTTTGCCCATGAAATTAGGTCTCTCTTATCGATAGAATTATCATTCATACAATGCATAATGAATTGTGACGCGTAATTTCCTCCATTGCATTATTAAAATTTTTAATAATTTTTAAGAATGTCAATTTTAAGTAAGAGAAAAGAAGCGTAGTTGAGGGGTGTCATGATCCATTTTTACGATAGCGTTATAAGGGGTGAGGGAGGGTTAAAAAATCATAAAAAAGTATTTTGCGTAATAAATGGATGATGACCCCTAAGTAGGAGATGATGCGTAGAATGGCTCTTGCAGACACCTGCAGACGCACGAGATATTTCGAAATCGAAGACTACTCAAGAGAGAAAATTTTGAGGCTCGTTGATTTCTCTTAGACGAGAATCAAGAGGTTTTGCTCAGCGATTGAATGAATGCCTCGCGAGTTAGTCAGCGTCGCGGTGCTAAATTCGGCGGACGCCTGGCGTCGTGCCAGAAGAACCACCCAGCGCACCAACCTGCTTCGTGTTCTTCCACCAACAGACAAACGCACGAGAAAAACGACGCCATTCTCAGATTCTCTACCTTTTCTCATTCCCGTTTCACCCTTTTATTACTTTATTATTTCCTTTTTATTTCATTTCCCTACTGAATCTTCCCGACGACCGGCGTCGCTTCAAGGTTTGAAGTCTTTCAGAAAATGTCCGCAAATTCAATAAACACTCCTGAGTTTCATTTTCCAGTAGAAAAAGTTGATTTGAGTCGGGTTGGGTGTTGGGGCAATTCGGGGTTTCGGATCGGTTCAGGATTTTATGACTTGTGGTAAATTTAATTTCTTGGGATGGCAAAAGATGTCGATGGATGTTTGATGAAAGATTTCGAGGGATTTTTTAAAAAGATTCGAGTGATTTTTGAGATTTCAAGAAGTTTGAATAAAATTCATAGCATTTTAAGAATTGTTGGGAATTTGATCAGTTTCCAAAAAATGGATTTCTATAGATTTCAAAATATTACAGAATATGTATTTTAAAAGATTTTTTGGACTTCAGGGAATTTCAAGAAATTTCCAATTGTTTAGAGGTATCTTGAAAATATTTAATTTTGAAAATCGTTCAAATCCCATAAAACCTCTTAAATTTTGTTGTAATCACTAAACATTCTGCGAAATTTCCTAAGATTTTTTGAAACTCTTTACGATTTCTTAGAATTCATTGACATGTCCCAAAATTATTCAAAACCTCCCAAAATTCACAGAATCTCCATAAAATCCTTTGATAATTTTTCTAATCTCTTAAAATTTTTAGAAATTCTTTAAAACCTTTAGAAACGGCGACTCCGTAAAATTAAAATACCTAAAATTTTTTTTCTCTCTCGGAATCGTCATAAATCTCTTAGAATCCGTTAAAACCCATTGAAATTATGTGAAATTATTAGAAATAATTAGTAAGAATAAGACCGACGGCCATAGCTTTAGGTGATCATCCACTCGGCCTTATCCTTTGTACTATTTAATTGAGTCTAATAAAAAATCTGTTACACAAAAAAAAAACTCGGCCTAGATCACGGAGGTTAAACCCATTCGGGTGTGGTCAGCACTCGGATGGGAGACCGTTCGTGATGTTAGTCGTTGTTTCTGCTCATCTGTAGAATCCGCAATATGATTACTTTTTTTTCGGTTACCAATAGTGTAAAATACTTTTACTAACATACTTTGTAGTTTAATTGAATTTGAAAAGCATCCAAAGGAACAGGTGTCTTGTGCCGCCATCGTCGTCGTATCGACGTCGCATCCGAAAATAAAGCAACGAACGTCGGGTACTTTCTGACGCAAGTAACATGCTCGCCAAACGAAACGTACGACTCCCACTTTTGTTCAAAATTTCGTCTCTATCGTTCCGTCAAATATTAACTCGTTCATCATCCAGAAAGTTCAAGAAGACATCTCGACCTAAAAATATAGACAAAGTAGAGTTTATTGCTGTTTAAATTTAATTGAAATTTTTCGGATTAAAATTCATTCTGAACAAATCCGAAATTTTCCAAAGGTCCAAACAGTTTATTCCTATTTAAGGGTGTTGGAACCAAGTTATAATCTAAAAATTCGATTTCTTCATTTTACTCAACAAATATTGAATTTGGAATTTTTTCCCTCTATAGAATTAATCAATTCTTAACTAGAATTATGCGTATAGAGCGAGAAAATATAAATAATTAAAATATTTTGTAAGTAAAATGAAAATATTGAATTTTGAAGTTGGATTTTGAATTCTTCGTTTTATGCAAAAAGTATTGAAACTAAATATTTTTTCGCTCTGTA
>CAJFCP010000186.1:1320394-1342564 GCA_904066005.1 Synergus itoensis
AAACTTCCTTCGAATTAGATGATTAGATCGGAATAAAACTGTTTGGTTCAGATACAAATTCCGGAATGATTCGGAAAATTTCGGATGGAATGAATTTAAATATTTGGAAATGAATTCGGAATGAATTTAAATCCGAAAGTTTCGCCAAGGTAAAAAAAGGACCGAGTTGGATGTCTTACAGACTTACAGTGACTGAAAGTGATCCATTATGGAAAGTGTGCGGTTATTCAGAGTCGATATTGCACCTCTCCCTTGAAATGTGAAAAAAATAAGAAGCCTTTCGTAAAAGACGGCGTTTTTTCCAAGAGTATATAGAGAGCGATTCCGTCTAAAATAATCCTCGACTTCCTGAATGCTGATGAAAAACTTTGGAAGAGTCGAGAGGTGGTTTGTAAAGTAGGAAGCGCGCGTGGCTCTTGTAAATTATATCCCTCGCCCACACACCCTTGAATCTGTTGTTTCTAGCTCGACTTTCTGAAAAAGGACAAAAGCTCAGACTCAGACTCACTATTTAAGTTTAAAAGCGTAAAAGAAGGAGGGAGTCTAGAAGGGGTCGAGGGAATCGTGTTTGGCCTCGGCATGGGGTTGCTGAGCTATTTCAGTCGGTGCCTGGTGCAGCTGTCGCTACTCCGGGTAAACCACCTCCCGGTTCGCTGCACCACGGTCATCCTCGAGGTAAGGAGTCTATAGGTACAGAAATTCCTGGCTTCAAGAGTACGACGACCTCTTGAGCTTTTCGACATCTCGGAGACCTTGAAAGAACTTTTCTTCTTCCTCTTCTTCGTCTTTTTGGAATTGTTGTATTTTGGGAAAACCCAATTGCATGGCCACCTAAGATACTACTGTAAAAAAGAAGAGAGGCTGCCAATCGCTATTTTGATTTTGTAATCTGGAAAAAAAATAACATAAATTAATAATCATATAATTGTTCATTGTACCATGCAATTTTTTTTATCTATTTTGTATCTGAATATTTATTTTATTAATTATATTTGCCATGTTTGTAAAGCTTAGCCCGAATAACGTCTGGAGATTTTGTACAAATGTTCATCATTGTGGTTCAGAAAGGTGACAAATCAGGAGGTCTACCGGATGTGCGAAGACTGCGAAGAGATGAGGAGGATAGTTGAAGTAAATTCAAAACAGGAATGCAGCAGTCAGAAATTCCCATTGGCATTCAGCCAAAATTTTATTTACTGGACCTCCTACTCATCTTCCAGTCTTGTCATCCACCGACTGGAGGAAGCCACCCGCAAATTTTCATTTTGCAATTTACATCTACATGAGCACTTTCCTCGAATTGCTTCACGGAAGTGAAACTTACTAATGCTCCTACTAATGGATCATAAAGTTAGCAGTAATCAAATAACAGCTTATGCTTTGAACAAGACTTTGAACAAGACGGTCATAAACGTTATTACATACTATCAATAATATACGCCTAAAAATGTTATATGAATTTCAAAACTAAATAAAGTTCTTTTTCCTCAATTATCATTCAATTTCCTAAATATTTTATTCATGTAACTTGTGACAGAGAACCCTGTCATAAATTGGAACAGAGTTTTTTCTACCAATTTTTTAAGTACTTTTGTGTTTTTTTTTTTAAACGGCACGCGCCACAAACGTAAACTAACTAACTACGTCTTACTTATACCCAATCGTTTAGACTTCCAAAAGAAAATACTCAATATCTCTTTTCTAAAGAGTTTCATTCCCAAAAACACACTATTCACTCAGCTTTTAGCTCATCAGTTTTTTGCGTATTTCGTCGTTTACAACCCTCTGCAACGCGTTCTAGATAAATCTACAGAATGAGGGGTACCTACAGCGAGGAAAGATGAGGAATAATACAAAAAAAAAGAGAAAATAAAAAGTGACTTAGGAAAGCGAAGATGTAGTCGACCGGAACGACTCTTAATTTAGTTCTGGGTGCAAAAGGTTAACGATACGGGGAGTACTTATAAATCTATGGAAGTCGTCGACATATAGACTACATATATAGACTATAAAGACATAAGTATATGCATATATAAAGGAAGTGGGGAAAAAGAGGGGAAGAAGTAAAATTAAGTAAGGGGGTTTTCGAGGGTTTCGAGCGCGGATCAAAGAGTGCGTTGGCTTGTGTTGCTCTGTTGGCGAGGAGGATTTACAATCTACAGGAACAGGGGTTAGTGGGGGAGGAAGCCGAGACAGTTCCTTCCGGAACAGCAACTCACAGCAACCGGCAGCCGCCTGGATGGTTTCAATCCCCCTCAATCCCTTTACTTTGTTTTTCTTTAGTTCAGTTTTATGCAGACTGCAGACACGCATCCACTTTCCAGTCCAGTTTAACCACTCCGTGCACCAATGTACAGAAAAAACACCTTGAATAAAAATAGGATCTTTGTCTGGACCAATGGCAGATCTGAACGACCGCTGACGGTCCAACCTGCACGTTGCGTTGTTCAATTGTCCTCAAAAAAGATCTCTAACCACTATTCGACCACCAGCTCCTGTAAAAAGATTTTTAATTCAGTATTGCAACTTTTTTGGATTTTACTTAAATAAATAATTTAAATATAAGGCTACTAATTGTAAAATCATTCAATCTTTCAGGGTCCATGCTTTAAGCTTTTCAATTAAAATTTTTCTTTAATTCCCCTGAATTCTTTTGAAGTATTTTGAACTCGCCTTGAGACCTCGGCAGAGTCTTAGCTAAATTTTTAAAACAAGGGAAGAATTCAGGGGATTGATTCACCCCCATTAAGTGGTACGTCATTCTGTTCGCAGGTGGTAGGGTGGTTCCTGAAAACGCACACACACGTGTCACAAGACACGTGTGTGCCTTGCAGACGATCTGACGATGTGGCTCAAAACCAAAAGCGATCAGCTGGCTGGCCATTCGGTACATGCAAAGAGATAAAAACGTGGTTCCCCCCTCGAACTCAGCACCCGCATCCTGTGCCACAAGCCCCCCCTAAATAAAACCCAGCTTGTCCATTTTCATTCAGAAATAATGCGAGTCACTGGGCAGACTCTCTCATTCACATAAAATAGGCATCGCGATTGGTAGATATAGGAAATTCAATAATATTCAGCTGCCACTTGTATCACCAGGCCAAGGTGGTAAAATTGTATACCCCTTTTTGCTCAAACTCATTAGGGTGCCCAGAGAAAATCTCAATTTTTGAAAGTTGAAACGCTACCATGAAATTTTGTACGTTTTGATGAAAAAAAAACCGTTTAATACGTTAAGGGTGTTGGACCCAAGTGTTAAGCTCAAAATTCCATTCTCCATTTTACTCAACGAAAATTATAGATAAATATTTTTTCGCTCTGTAGCACTAATCTTTTTTCAAATATAAGACTGCGTACAGAGCGAAAAAATATTTAGTTTCGATACTTTTTGCATAAAACGAAGAATTAAAAATCTGATCTCAAAATTCATTATTTTCATTTTACTTAAAAAATATTTAAATTAGATATTTTTTCGCTCTGTACGCACAATTCTAGTTAAAAATTGATTAATACTGCCGAGGGAAAAAATTCAAAATATAATATTTGTTGAGTAAAATGAAAAAATCGAATTTTTAGAGTAGAACTTGGCTTCAACACCCTTAATGTGTTACTACCCTAAAATTTGTAACGCGTGTTATCGTTACTTGTTTTAAAAACTCTTTTAAAATCCCTGAGGATTCCCGAAAATCAAATAAAATTCTTTAAAATCTCCTGAAATTCTTGAAAATTCTTTGCAGAACTAAAAATTCTTTGAAAAAAAAAATTCTCTGCAGAACTGAATGGCAGCAGGCATAGAAGAGTGAGTGTGGGTGTATGTTAAAGGGAAGTAGTGATGGACCAAGCCTGGAAAGAATAAAGATGAGACGACAGAGAACAAGAGAAAAAGAGAAAAACAGAGAAAGAGAGGGGAACAGGGTGAAGGAAGAAGGAAGAGGGGGAGGATAAAAGAAGGGCGCGTGGCGGTCGCGTGCCGGTTGGCGCTGGTGACTCGGTGTCTGCGACCCTCTCAGCCTCCTGTCTCCGACCCTTCCCTCATCATGCCATCATCCTTCCTCAACCTCGATCTCATCCCCTTTGACTTGTCTCGCCAACCTACTTCGTTCTCTATCATCTCTCCACTCTTCTGCCTCTCGACCTCGACACCGTCTGGATGTCGAACTGTTGAAGAGATTAAAGCTCTAATCGTAATTCCACCTCCTGGATCGGCTCACTTAAGACCTTAATCTTAACTGTACTTAAAGCATGGATCCTGAAAGATTGAATAATTTTACAATTAGTAGTCTTATATTTCATAATTTATAATTAATATTTAAGAATTAAGAATTAATAATTTCTCCACTTTTTGATAGAGATTTTGAATAGTCCCATATATATTTATATTTAAATAACTTTTTTTATTTTTACGATTTTTATGATTTTAGGAGATTTTATAGAATTGTAAGAGATTTTCAAGGATTTTAAACATCCTCGTGGAATTTTAATGAATTTTAAAGGGTTACAAAAGTTTGCTGGTAATTTTTCATTTTAAAAATATTTAAAAAGGATTTTACGCAATTCCATCGAATTTGAAAGAATTTAATTAGATTTCACGGGATTTTAAATAATGTTAAGGAATGTAAAAAGACTTTAGGAAATTTATTGGAATTTTCAGAAACTTTAAAGAATTTCATAAGATTTTCTAGGATTTTAAAGAATTTTATGAAACTTATTGAGATTCCGGAAAATAGACAAGTTTTTACATTTCAAAAATTGACAATTCTCAACTCTTTTGCACACTTTAAAAATCCCTTACAATTTCTTCTTTGAAATCCTTAAAATTAATTCTGATTAATTCGAATTGACCGAATTCATTCGGATTAAAAGTTAGGATTGATTTTGAATGCGCCTCGGATTAATTCGGATGGAAAACTTCCTTCGGATTAGATCGGAATGAAACTGTTTAATTCGAATACAAATTCCGGAATGATTCCGAAAATTTCGGAATTGAATAAATTTCAATCCGAAAGTTTCGCCAGGGTCGACCTTGTTTCTAATTGAATTAATAAGAAACTACTATTATAGTAAGATTTAAATAATTCAGATTGAAATAGACGGGCGGATGCAATTGAAAGAAGAATTAATATAGAAGCAATGATTTCGCGAACGTCCTCATAACAAACAAGTTTGATAAGTGATAGGTATGCGGGTTAACGATTGGGAACAACGTAAGCGGTTGATCTGCGATTGATCGGCCTGACGTAATTTGCAGATTTCTCTTTGGCAGGTTGGCTACTTCGAAAAGGGACACAGGTTGTGTCCGGATCTATTTCTAATCATTGGCAGCAAGTAAATTCATGGATCTATCTCTATCGTTCGCAACTACTAAAGCATAAGCAAACAATTTATTTTGGCTACAATCTCGCGATGACATCCGCTAATACGTTATTTATCTAATGCGTTATTTATTTTAACACTAATCTCATCACACAATAACAGTAACACTAACAGTGACAATAAATCGTATTTGCCGACACTTTTATTAATTTTATTAAGTTTCATGATCACGTTGTCCTGAGTCTAAATTTTTATTCGAGACTTAAAAAATTGAATAATTTTTATGGCTACTTGTCGAAGAGATGATTGAAATTTCCAGTTCAACGTGGTAACCATAAAGATTTTAATGAAGAATGTAGTGCTGCCCTGTTTGTTTTCTCTCGCGCTAAACTTAGAACCACCGATTTGCTATAGTGTGTCGATGAATTTGCCCTTCTATGCAGACTTATTCTTCATCTATTTGCGATAACCAATCAGACTCTAAGATGGTTTCATGTAAAGTGATTTTAAAATTGCTCAAATACTCTCTGAATCTGAATTATATAATAAGAATTTGACTAGCTGAATTATAGTAGTCTTATGTTTGACTACTGAATTAGTAATGTTTCCTCTTTCTGCCAAATGAAATAATAAGTCATCTATTACCAAGAATAGGAACATACAAAAAATGTGAAAAGAAGTACGGCTTATCCTTTAATCCACTTCAAGGAAAAAGAGGAAGCGACTACCATTGTACGAACTACTGGGTGGGTTGTACCACATGGCTTTGCAATGAATGAAATCGCTGAATGTTCTTGAGATATTAGAAGAAGACATTCATATCAAGAATCAAGTACCAGCTTTTGGAACGCAGACATGATTTAAAAAAGCTGTTTTGGTACATTCAGTACTCCGTTTGAAGTTTCAAATCAGAATCAGTCTTTCAATTTCAGTCTATATATTAGAACTCTAATTTTTAATAACGCAGAAAGGAATAAATAAAGTGATGCAGAAAATTTTACTTAAAAGTGCGCCATTGATTAGAAACCCACGCACTGCGATAATATTTCCTTGAAGCAATCATCTTGGCGAACAGCCATTAAATATTGAGTGCTTTCAATGCTGTTTTCATCCGAGATATATACTATCGGTTGTTGAAGCGATTCTTGACGTAATATCGTAAAACATTTTCGAAATTAACTTTGCAAAATTAAATCATTCTTATCAATGCATTAGACATTGATAAAATTGGCAAATTTCTCTGCTTTCTCTGCCCGAAAAAAATTCTGGGTTCTTTGGATTCTCAGGCTGTTTTAACTTCAGTGGCGTCATTTGTCTCGCGAATCCCTCAGGATGTTAAAGGACCCCTCATCACGGAAGGGTCCAATTCCCTCTGGTACTTTCAGGTTCATCGTCCCCGGATCTGTCTATATCGTTCCTCCCCAGTCCGCAGCCGCTGTTCTTCGGAAGAGTGGTCCAAGATCCAAGTCCGCAAGAGAGAAGTGAGCAAGATCCTTTCGGCTCCTCTCTTAATCTCTAGCGAGGAGAGCCTATGGCCAAACACATCTGCGCCAAGCGGATGCAGCCTGCATTTTATGAGCCGCCCAATGCAACCGATTCTTATTCGTGCACCCGCACTCACCCTCCACTGTTCGCGCGGAACCGCACAACGACTTCTATAATTAGATTTCCTTCTTCGTCTCCTGCCTAGACACCTTAGTCGAGATTTGGCGTTCCTTGCCCCTGATGAATGCTTTTTATGGCATTTTTTGTCGATCCTTTGTTTATTTTTTTTTTTCTCGACAGAGTAGGTATTAGATTTGTGTAAAGTTTGACCCTCACGGTTTTCATCAGATTTTCTCGTTTTGAGACCCCAGTCTCAATCTGAATCAGCAATAAGTATACCCCTGTCCACTGATTCCAATATACGCTGATGAATCAGTGAATTTCGCTGATGAACTAGTAAATTTCATGTCCTTTATCAGCAAAATTCCGTGACATTAACTAGTTCAACAGCGAAATTCACTGATTCATTAGCGTATATACGCTGATTGGAATCAGTGGTATACTTATATATCGCTGATTCATATTAAGAGAGCGTGATGAATTCGAAAAACAAGTTTTTGTTTTTGCGATATTTTATAGGATTTTTAAGAGATTTTAAAGAGATTGAAGAAAATTTTAAGGCCTCCAAGGGTGTCTACCCTAGCGAAAAAGCTTCGGATTGAAATTCATTCCGAATCAATCCGAAATTTGTATCCGAACCAAACAGTTTCATACCGATCTCAAATTAATCGTTAAAAACTAAGGAAAAATTAGGAGTGGTCACCCATCCGAGTGCCCTTGATTTATCATGTTCTACTATTTCGAATAAAAAGGTTCAAATTGTCGAAATTATACCCTTTTTTTATATCAAAGTAAAGGGTTCAAGCCAGTAAAAGTGTGCCAACTATAAGGTATTTCTACTCAAGGGTGTTGGAGCCAAGTTATACTCTAAAAATTCGATTTCTTCATTTTACTCAACAAATATTATATTTTGAATTTTTTCCCTCGGCAGTATTAATCAATTTTTAACTAGAATTGTGCGTACAGAGCGAAAAAATATCTAGTTTAAATATTTTTTAAGTAAAATGAAAATATTGAATTTTGAGATCAGATTTTTAATTCTTCGTTTTATGCAAAAAGTATCGAAATTAAATATTTTTTCACTCTGTACGCAGTCTTATATTTAAAAAAAGATTAGTGCTACAGAGCGAAAAAATATTTATCTATAATTTTCTTTGAGTAAAATGGAGAATGGAATTTTGAGTTTAACACTTGGGTCCAACGCCCTTAAAAGTACCGAATTGATTGATTGAATTATAATGTCTAGTTATGAACCTTTTTGTCTTTAATTCTGAGCATGTAAACGGGAGCAGAGTTAGTTGGCCATGTAAGGTTTAGGCAGGCTGGGGGTCGCTAATTTTAGTTTGACTCGCAAGCTCGAAGACATAGCAAGCAAATCGGCAGCTGGTGATTCGAGTTGGCGACATAGCGCCGGCGCAAGTTCAGCACGTGGCTTGACGCGTGTCTCCGCAATATTTGCCTATGTGGATTGGACATCCCCTTCAGTTTTCAGTCATTTCAATGGCGTAAGCAAAAGGTCAATCTGGAAAAAAGAGAGACAGTGAGCAAACAAGGGTGTCAAGGGCGTGCTAAGTACCCTCTTACCCTCTTCAAAATGATTTGTATTCGGAACATGAGGAAAAACTTAACTAGACTTCCTTGTATTTTATAGATATTTAGGTTTTCTATTAGTAACGTGAAGAAAAAAAATTAGAAAACAGAAAAACTTCACTGAACCGAATACAATAGCTACGGGTGATTATCGACTTGGGCGAGATCAGGAACTTTAAGCTCATTCAAGTGCGGTCAGTGCTCGGATGGGTGACTGCTCCTAATTTTTGCTTAGTTTTTAAAAATTAATTATTTGTTTAAAATTTATAATGTGTTCACTGTTAAAGATCTTGTCAGATTTTTTAAGTACATAAAATTTTGAGGGGTGGCACGCCATAAGGGATTAACCCGTAATTAAATGTGCACCCTCACCCCTCAATTGTTTATTATTAAATTTTAGTTACGCCACTGACTTTACTTCCTCTTTTCAAATCAGAGAAGTAAATAGTGTTCTCCACCTAACACGCCAGATGCATATTGCGAGCGCGTGCCCTTTATTCCTTCAAGCTTAATATGGAAATTTAGCATGCACGTCACTTTCTCGCGAGATGAAAAATTTCTGACTTGATATTTCTCAGAATAGCTTGACTCACGTTCAATTTTATCCCCATTCATGTCTTCTAGTTCAGATTTTATATTACAAAAAATAACATAATTTTGACGTTTTTTAAAAGATTTCAAGGCAAGTAGGGGAGACCGGAGCAATTCGGGAACAAGAATTGACTTGGTGCAACGTGTCCCAAATTGCCTCGATACTTGCCCCTAATTACCCCGACACAGGGGTACCAAAAACCGTTTCTTTTTTTTATCTATTAATGGCATATTACAGTGTAAAAAATCGAAAACTTCCGCAAAGGGTTTTATAATTGTAATTAACAAAATGGTTTCTTAAGGGCGGTTTTTGTTTTCTTTTTTTTTTTACTCTAAAATGGCGTCAGTAAATTAAAAAAACGGTTTCTGTACCTCAGTTTCTAGTTTCTAACATTATAAACAAAAAAATTAAATAATAATTATACTTGAAAATTGACTTCATTAGCGGTACCTCGAAATGAAAAAAGTGAAATTGATTTTTTCATGACAGAAATCCAGAAAGGAAGGAAATGTGTTTTTCTCTTGGTGAAAGAGAAAGGAACACGCGAGATCTGGCAGCGGCTGGTGCAGCGGATGTTTGAGATGTTACTTCCAAAAGCTCAAGCTGATAGTTATTCCCCTTCGTGAGTTCGTAGTGCACCCTGTTGCATATATACAGGGAGGAAGCACCTCAGCGGATGTGATGTTTAAGGCACGAGGCAAAAAGTTCCTCGTATAAATAGGCAATGGTGGTTGCTCGGGTGGTCGTCCGTTTTTCAACGAGTAGATCTGCTTTGACCTATATCTTAAACATTTCATGTCATTGCACAGCAGGGTGGTCTGAAAAAAATTAAATGTCTCATATCAAGGCTCCTGAACTCACAATCAATTATTTATTTCAAAAGCAGCTTTAAAAAAAAATCCCGTGAAATCTCTTAAAATTACTTTAAAGTTCTTAAAATTACTTAATATCCCATAAAATACTATTAAATCCCTTAAAATACTTATGAAACACCTTTAGATTTTGTAAAATACATTAAAGTCCCTTAAGATTTAATAAAAGTCCTTAAAATGTATAAAACCTCGTAAAATTTCTTCATATTAAAATCCCAATAAATTAAAAACATTAAAAAAAATACCTTGAAATCTTGTGAGTCTTTAAAAAGTTCCATGAATTTGAAGAGTATTATTTACATATATGCACTTGTCAGCCTGTTTGACTCGAGTTTCATCTTTAAAGATCATTTTGACTCACAACCTGCTAGCTAGGACATCAAATGGAAAATATCGAACGGCTGGTAAAAAGTAGAAACATGTGTCCGTATCTTCAGGGCGTGAGAAGGACTTTAAATGTCCTGAGATCCTGAAAAAACTGTAAGAGGATCTCATTTATGGAATAGGTTTTTAAATTTTAAAGATTCACAGGATTATTGGACAAGTTAGTATTGAATAGAGGTTTTTGGGATCACTTATTCATTAGAGTTGGGCAAAATCAAATTCGATTATCCCTTTAAGAATGAAAACAAAAAATATTGTTTTCAAAGAATAAAAAGAATTTTAAATGGAAATTAAAAAAATGTTTATCTTTACGGTAATTTCTGTAAAAGAGTTGGATTGCAGCACTCAGCACGTGGTTGTCAAAGTCAAGAGCTCCTGCTGAGGCGAGAGACCTCCTGCATTCAACCACCATAACCATATGCTAGCGTCTAATAGCATGAAAAAGATGTGTATTCACCTCCTACAAGGCCCAACATCGATTTGGTCCCAAAACCTAAAACAGTCTTTAAAACTCAATTACCCCCAAGACCAACGCACTGCTCAATCTCACGATGATAAAAAGGACTTGCAATATTATACTAGTAAAATTGCAAGCGCGCGAAAACCCGGTAAGGTGTGTATTGAAATGAATTAACGTGATTTCGAAAGTGATCAAAAATGATATTGCTTTGAATTGAAAGCATTGTGAATTTGAATTAAATTTTCAACACTTTAATCCAGAACAATTCTGTAGGATTGAATCTATATTGAAATTTTGATAATTTTATTTCAAGAAAGGAATTAAATTGACTTCAACAATCACGATCGCCTTAGATTTAGAGAATTAAGGGTGTTGGAGCCAAGTTCTAATCTAAAAATTCGATTTCTTCATTTTACTTAACAAATATTAAATTTGGAATTTCTTCCCTCTGTAGAATTAATCAATTTTTAACTAGAATTATGCGTACAGAGCGAGAAAATATCTAATTCAAATATTTTTTAAGTAAATTGAAAATGTTCAATTTTGAAGTTAGATTTTGAATTCTTCGTTTTATGCAAAAAGTATCGAAATTAAATATTTTTTCGCTCTGTATGCAGTCCTATATTTGAAAAAAGATTAGTGTTACAGAGCGAAAACATATTTATCTATAATTTTCGTTGAGTAAAATGGAGAATGGAATTTTGAGCTTAACACTTGGGTCCAACGCCCTTAAAGACAGGATAAACATTGCCAGTTCCTCTGAAACAAAAATGGAATAAAGCTTATTAAACTAGACTAAATTTGGGAGGCTTTATCGTTCGTCTCTCATTAATGGAATTAAGCTCGATTTTGAAATTAGTAGGGCGTTAGGTATATCGTTTCCTCGAGAATGATGGGGGTGGGATATCACCTGCTCCTATTGTTTGGCCAACTGGTGAAACGACACGGCGTCCGGTACCTTAACCAGGTTTTGTAAGGCGCGTGCCGCCGTCGCAGAAATCCGACACTCTTACTTTTACGACACTTTACGTGCCGTATGCTAAAAAAAATCTTCGTAAGGAGAGTCAAGCTCGTTCTTTGGGTTCCAAAGTCGCACATGTGCCACGCGAAATTATATTTTCACGCCCGTCCACGTACCACGAGGAGACCATATTACAATCACGAGTCGTATTGACGTCGAAAGACCGGAGACAGGTGGTTCAAATCGTCGACGAGAACAAACTTCTTGAAACAAAAAAAAGATCTTAGCGACGGCTGTACCTTTCATATTTTTTTCAATTTTTAATAATAAAATCAGTGCTGGTGAGTCTCGAACCAAACTTCTGAAAAAACGTAAAAAAAACATTTATAGAGGCACGGTTGTTAATTGTTTTCACCAATTCTTTCATTAAATCTGTTTAAATTTCTATTCCTTACTTTTTATTTCAATTTACTTTGTAAAGATGATTGAATTTATTTTTAATTAACTGAACTTGATTTTAAAAAGTAATCGTTTTGAATAGCATCGTTTTCATATCTAGGATATCAAACAGCCATTTTGGTTGAAAAGGTATACTTGGACGATGAATGAACTTATTTCCTTCGAAAATGTATGTCACCTGTTATTTTAATTTAGTATCAAAATTGCAATATTGTTACCTTTTTAGATTTTAGAATACTCAAATATTCAAAGTTTCAAGAATTTAATTTTGATTTTTGTTGAAAAATTGAAAAAAAAAAAACTTACATCTACAGGAAAAGACGAAGGTTTCGTTTTACTAGTTTCAATGCAAAAGTGAACGCTGACAGTGACTTGAGGTTCAGGATAAGCCGGTGTTGGAACACTCCACATAACTTCGTAGATATAAGAATGTGACCAATCATCAGCTCTTATATTCTTGAATTCGACATAGAACATCCAGTCTTTCATCCCCTAAAGAAAATATAATAAACCAATTGTTGTCAAACATATCAAAAGATTTCAAGACTTCAAAATTTCAAAAGATTATCAGGAATTTTAAAATATTTTGTGAAATTTTAACGAATGCCTGTTAAAGAAAAATCACTATTGATAATACCGGAAATTTGTTCCATTTCTTCATGAAATTCTCGACGCTCAGCAAACCTGTTCTTGTATTAATCTGTCCACAAGTAGGCCACTTAACTTCAAAATCCGATGATTTTTCTTTGCCTGAACATTTTTCTGTCGAAGCTACCATGTTACTCTGTTTGAATAGAACATTTCTAAAATTAAAAAATTTCTGAAATTTCTAAAAATAGAAAAAAGTTGAATTTTCCATTTTAAGGAATAAAATGAATTACAAACCGTTAAATTACGCAATTTCATTGAATTGATTATTATCCGATCGGTGAATCTTCTTCCGAAATTGAAAACATCGATAAAGGACTTAATATCTAAATTTTTTGAATTCGGATTGTTCGACAGCATATCGGAATATTTAACTTATAGGTTCTAAACTATAAAGTGGCGCTAAAGTGACATCTGCTAAAATAAATCACCGACAAGAAGTCCAACGTCATTTGTTTGTACTTCTATAATTTATTGCAGCAACAGCAGACTTAATTACTTGATTCAAATCGTTAGATTTCTAAATAATGCAATAAAGACGAAACGCGAAAAACGACGATCTCGACATCAAGTGAGTTTCGAGCGGCCAATATCTTCCTATGCCAACTGACGCATTCCACTTATAAATATCACATTTATAAAATACCCAGTCTATTCCGATTCCACAAAAAAAAATATTAAAACATTTTGATTGCTAAATAATTACGCATTCGTCCTTTAAAATTAAAGTCGATTTAAAAGAAAATTAGAAAATGATTACTGTTTTACACATCAAGAAGGAAAAAAGTTTACACTTCAATTGATGTGTTAAGGGAAAAATGATTTTAAACATTCTAAAATCCGACACTTCGTTACGATTCTTAAAAAACAATGATTCTTAAAGTTGTGCGTTTTTCAAGTTTTCTCGTTCATCCTTCATCCTTTTCTTTTCTATAACGAAAGAAAAGTATCGCAACGACATCAAGGATCTGTGACCTTTTGCAAAGTTTACATCTTATAAACAAGTAATCCTCAACGTTACAGATATCACCCGATAACAATAGATATCAAGAGACACTTCAGGCTGGAAAATTTCTAGCAATTATTTATCTACGTGCTTAAAGGTGTTGGATACAAATTCTAATTTCAAAATTAAATTCCCCATTTTATTCAAAAGTTATTAGAATTAAATATCTTTTCGCTCTGTAGATGTATTCTGTTTTAAAACAGAAAAATACCTACAGAGTGAAAAAATAAATAATTATAATATCTGTTAAGTAAAATGAAGAAATAGAATTTTAAAGTTAGAACTTGGTTCTAATATCCTTAATCGCAGTGTGAGCCTGCAATCAGATATGATTAACGCATGTACTTTTATTGCACACACAGAATTATTAGAACTAAAACTATTGCTCTATATTAGCAGTCGGTTTTCGTATGGTTAGAATTCTCGCTCTGGACTCTGGCAGTCTTCGTTGAGGCTTCCAGTCCCGTCACAGCGGCTAGTACTTTAAACAGACTCTCCATTAATCTGCTGAATATATCAGACATTTCAGCATCGGTTCGAGTCACCACAAAGAGATCTGGAAAAGAATTGCATTCAACTAAATTTGATATTTAAACATTTGGACTGATATTTAAGGACGTTGGGTCCAAATTCTAACTTACAAATTCCATTTGCTTGTTTTACTCAACAAATAATATAATTAAATATTTTTTCGTTTTGTAGCACGACTCACTTTTTAGATAAAAATTTTCCTATGAGCGAAAAAATATTTAATCATAATACTATTTATCATAATACATAATCATAATGCACCAAGCGAAGAATTCGAAATTTAATTGAAAAATTACCGGATCTGTCTTGTCCTAAATGCCTGCAGTACATACTGACAGCAGTAGTGACATCATCATCGTCATGGAAAGGATCACCAGGCCATTGAGCCCTGTGCAGTCTTACAGCCTCAAGAGCGGAGGTCCATCGCGCGGATCTCAAAAGTTCTGCTACCCTAGCGAATTCCTCCAATGCGCCAGTGCCCGGCAGTGGACTCGGGCTCGGTGTCGGGGTTGGCGTTCCCCTCTCACTCTCCGTACTTTCCTCCAACGCTCTACTTAATGCAACTTTCATATTCGCGATTTCAGATGACATATCTTGCAATTGGACCTGGATATTCTTGGCCGCACCCAATAGTGCGACCAGCATTTTGTTCGATGCTTCAATCAACAGTAATAACTGGAAATGAAGCTTGTAGAGAGCTCTACCCAAATCCAGGAGCATTTCTTCAACACCTGCGTCTGTTGAATGAGCCTCGCCTAAAGCGTGAAGCTTAGCCGTTGTTTTCACTGCTTCTAAACACTGTGAAAACAAATTTTTATTATATTATTTAGATTGAGTAAATATAAATCCAGCCAACCTCTTTTTTATGATATTCTTTTCATTAAAATTCTTGGACTTAGAAACTCACCTCCGTCGCGTGATCCTTCCTATCTAGAAAAGTCTCAAGATGTTCTTGAATCTCGAGCATTCCAAAACGCAAGGACTCGTTGAGTCTTTGATTTGCGAAAACTGTTGTCGAGAACCAGACCAAAGGTGGTTCCCCCTTCGTACTGAGTAATTCGGCATGACTAGATAAATGTGAACCTAGTTGTATTGAGGCTGGGCTGCCGTTGTTGAACAAGGCACTCGCTTCTCGAGTGAGACCAACCGATTTACTACAAACATCCTAAAACAACCAAAAGTATTAATATTCTGTTCGAAAATTTTGAGGTAGGTATTTGGATCCAACGCCTTTAAGATGTTCTTACTCTTAAAATTCTGCTCAACAGTTGGAAGAAATCTAAAGCATTGTAAGACGCCTGCGTCGTTAGGGTTTGTATTTGCTGTCTCCAGATTTCTTCATTGTCATCACGAACTACTTGTCTAAACGGAATTAAAGTGGACAGATTTGGCGAAGCATTGCAGGGAGTAACGTCACCCAAATCACCAGCACTCGAGCCACTAAAACAGAAAGATTAATTTGCGGATAAGTCGAAAAAAGCATTTTCTCACTCGTTGATGTGAAACTTACGATGTATCAGACCTTGTTGAAGAATCATGACGAGATCGACTCGGAATCAAGGAAAGCGATGATGGTGGGAATATTCCAGGCATGCTGTTAGCCTCTTGACCAACTCCTGTGCCTCCAGGAACTTCATCCAGTGGGGATTCAGATCCAACCTCATCGTCTGATGACTCCTCTGCCACACCTCGCTAATTAACAAAAATACATTGACAGTTATCACCATTGATATCATTTTATCATTAAAAGAGGTGAGAAAACGGAAATTTGACTTACTCTTGTAGTTTGTTTGCTAGAGGACAATGTCTTTTCACTAAGGCTCTCCTCAAACTGACGGAGACTTGGTTCCCTCTCTTCACCTTCGCTGAGTGGTCGTCTTCGCACTCCCCAATTGAAATTATCTGTACTTTCGCCCTCAACGCTTTCGCTCTCGTATTCAAGGAAGTCAAAGTCTTTGAAAACGCCAAATTGTTCATCGTCTCGACGCGAACCTCCGCTCAAGTCGTTGTTGGCTCCAGAAACTTCTTCTGTCGACGATGCCATCGAGGATTGTCTTTCCATCAAGTCGGAGCTCTGGCTGAATATCACCTTTTAAAATAGAAATAAAGTCGTATCATTTGGAATAATTGTCTTGAAAAATGCGATAACTGCACGCCTTATACAAAAAACATAAGATACTTTCATTGCTGCATTGACAATCCGTGGATTTGAATTTTATATGTACCACAAACTTGAAAAGTGAATTTAGGGTGCCTACTCATTTTCGTTCATCAAATTTCCGGTTATTTCTCTGTTATAAATTTTAAATCTTCATTTAATAAAAGCACATATGAAATAATTTTAATGAAATACAAATAATTAAAATGAAATAAATTTCCGGTTTCAGTTAAAGTCCCGGTTATTTTCTAGATTTCTGAATTAGTAGACACCCTGCTGAATTATCAAATTTAACCTACGTGCTAGCTGATTTACTCATGTACTTTTAAAATACGAAAGTGCAAACAAAGATATAAGCGGCTGAAAGTAAAGAAAATGGATAAAAATATTTTGTTTGTAAAAGTGGGATAAAAATGCGTCAGAATAAAAATCGGACTGATTGGTTCTTCTTGTTCCATTTTTCCTCTGAGTATTTATTTTGTCTAACTTTTACTCTGAAGGATTTTATAACACTTTTACAAACAAAAATGTGTTTATCCACTTTTTAATTTCAGCCGCTCATATGATAATCTCATTAACCCTTTCGTGTCGAAAGTTTGAAAATTTTCAAAAATTTTTCAAATTTATAAAATTTTAATAATAAATAAATAAATTTTAAAAAAAATTTCAGGGATTCAGTATAACAAAACTTATTTAAATTTTATAAACGTAACGACTTTGAAGGGTTAATTTATTTGTGATAAAAATGCACGTTCAAAATGAAGACTTGTTTCAAATTGCAAAAAGTGGAAGCACAAAAATCTTTGCATGTTTTAACAAGTGCACATTGTTTAAGAAGTCCGTTTACCTTACTGTACAATGTCATCGAACTAATATGTTCATCCTAAAAATGAGGAGACAAGGGGGGTAAGGTTTTAAAATAGTCTTTTGTACAAATGTATGATCATCAAAATGGAAATGCAGGAACGACTAATGATACCCATAATGATAACTGCAAAAGAAAAACTTACAGATGGGCTCTTTGGTAGTCCGACTCGCTGTCCGCAGGTAGTCAGAAGATTCACCAAACACTCTCTGACACGTCCCTATAATTAAAAAAAAATAAATAAATTGATTAAAATATCTTAGTCATCTTAGTCATTTGAAGAGATTTCAAACGAATTAAAAAGATTTTAAAAAATTGCAAGCGTCAAATAAGAAAATGTTGAGCTTTAAGATTGACTTTCCTTATTACTTTAATTATCCATACTTGTATGATATTGAAACATATTAATAATATATTTATTAACCTGCGACATCCAAGGTCTCTTCCATCCAGAAATAGCGTTACTATCAGCAGGAGAGAGCGATAAGGACCGTCTTGGAGAATTAAGATTCTTTTCCTCTCCGACCTGGCGAATTAACCATCTCCTTCCAATCACAGGTGTTTGCGAAAGATCGAAGGTAAAATCCATAGTTCTCCCTATTTGTACGAAATTATAATGAAATTATAGAGACAAGAGGACAAAGAATATTAATTTAAACCAAGGTGTAAAGTGCAACGATGTGCCTTCTTTTCTAAAATAATTCTTTCCATTTTTGAAAATCCTAAATGACAATATACTATTCAATCTCAGAAATCGCAAAGCAAATTATGACAATCGGAAAGTATTCCTCTCATTATCGCGGAAGCCTCAATCTAGCGTTATTATTTTTATCGCAACCTGATCGTCGGCGGATAAGTAGTCCGTTCGACAAGTGTCACAAAAGTGAGGTAGCAAAGAAGAAGAAAATAAAATTTGTTAATGTAATAAAATGCATGCAAATTCGTGCAAATAAATAATCATTACTTACCAGGCAATTCCTTTTTGGTGAATATCTCCGTGTCTGTAAAACTTGGATGCGGTGAAGTTATAGATGAATCCCAACTAGAGCCGTGAACTGATATTGGTGGTGCAACAAGAGTTGAAGAACGAGTGACAACCAGTTTTAGGATCTTAAGTGATTCTCTCCATTGGGGTCCCTAATAAAGAAAATCATTTATGTAATTTAGATTAAATGTGTGTTAATATTTGTTAAACATTACAATCATCACAGTACCTATAAAATAGGTGAAATAGGTGAACAAATTGAAAATAGGTGAAAATACCTCTACATATTTTGAGATAACTCGAAGTAGTTCAGTAGTAATGGGTTGTGCTGCTTGGGAAGCGAGATCAACATAATGTAGCATACAGTGTATGATACTCAAAACTGGGAGAGCCAAATTTCCAGGTCCCTTCTCCAAAACTTCGACGAGAAACGCGAGCATATTGAAGCTCAAATGTGCATATGTATCATAAAGATATTTTACAACGCACTTTGTCCATTGGAAACTTTCCTTGCTGAAGGTGCGACGACTATATAAAGTCATAACTGTTCCCAAGTTTTCCAATTTCTTGCCTTTTTCAGCACTCATCTAAACATAAAATATAGAGTACAATACTTTATTTATACTCACTATAAAATATCATGCGCGTGCTTTTGTCCAATTCTGTTTATGATAATTTTAAACAATTTTATCCAGAGATTTCCGGAAATTTAATAGATTTTAAAGAATTAAAAAAAAATTGTTTATATTTTGAAACTACTTGGAAATTTTTAAACTTTTTTGGAATCCTTTAAAAACCCTACGAAACACTTGAGATAATAATAACAATAATAATAATAATAATAATAATAATAATAAATTTTTATTAAGTAGACAACAAAAAAAAAAAATAATCTACAAGTTATGATGAAAGTCTTTTAAAAATATTACCTGGGCAATATTTTCCGCGCTTCTGATACAGAGTTCATTAGCATCCTCGTAATTGAGAAGCATATAAGGCAATAGAGAGACGACATTCATCGGGAAAGCAAGGCTCTGCGTCGGATCAACGACTGGTAAATCCAACAAGGGCGTAAACTGAGAGAGCAAGGTAACCACTGGTTCGTATGTATTTTGACTGGTGCAACCTTTGAGAAGAAGAGCATGAACTCCAGGAAATGAATTCCACCTCAGTTGTTGCTGCAACTTTTCGACTTTGTCTCTAGCATCTGGACGGTCCAAAGGAAGTCTGTGAAGTACTCTATCTAAAAGTCTGAGAGCAAGTAGAAACTCGTGTTCATAGTCAGACTCAAGAAGAGAAACAGAGAGCCAGAAGAGCTGAGCTAAGATTGTCATCTTGTCATCTTGCGTTGCAGAATCCCCTAATAATTTTAAAGATTGCGCGGATCTTGATCTGGAGAGATTGGAGTTTGGATACTTGTTACCGACTCGATTATCCAGTTCTGTAAATATGAAAGTTATCGATTAAGAGTGTTGGATCCAAGGTTTAATTTCAAAATTCGAATTCTTCATTTTAATCAAGAAATATTATAATTAAATATTTTTTCGCTCTGTAGCGGTATTTAATCTTTAAATAGAAGTATGTATACCAATTTTGTGAATATCTACCTTTGACTTCACTTGTTGTATTAGCCGCTGCGGATTTTCGCATGCAATAACTGACCGAGTAACTAGTGCTTCGAGTGTGTCCTGCTTGATAGAGATGAGAATAAACATGAGGACCAGCAGGATACATATTTCCTGTTCTCTTCATAACCGAAGCTGCGTCTTTGTTGTTCAAGTTGGGCGTCGATTTGAAAATTTCCTTCATGAAATCCAGTGGTCGAAAATCTGATTCAAGGGAATCAACAGCTGCTTCGAGAGTTAAAAGCAACTCCGTGACGTAGCCCTGAAGAAGAAAAGTAAAATTTAATTTAATAAAAGTATAATTTCAATGATTTTTACCAAATTTAAAGGGGCTTCACAAGACTTATTGGTAATTTAAGATTCTTACCTGCATATCCTCGCCTTGTTCCGCAACCGTTTCCACCAGTCTAGAGAGAATATCAGAGAGCATACGAGAGGTTATAGGAACTCTTAAGGCACGAAACACTTGGAGGGATCTGCCAGCATAATGTCTAGAGGAACAAGAGAGTCCCAGCTGCAGTGCGGTTTGGGCCCATCGTTGGCTAACAAGGGCATGTGGTAAGGAATCTCGAAAGACTCGCAACACATGGCGAAGTAATATTGTCAGTTGTTCTGCACTTCGAACGTACCATACTTTGGCTGTCATGTCTTCGTAATTCCATAAGGGTTGATTATTTCTTGAAGCGAGAAAATTGATAAGGGATTTGATCACGTCTTGAATGGACATATTAGGTCCTGGTTGTGGTCCTGTCCAGTTGGCTCTATCTTCAGGTGTAACGATGACTGGTGGCACCGCCATGGAGTTCACTGCTCCTGGAGATGGGGGCCATCCACTTCCGGCAGATGTTTCTAAAATTTAACAAAGATAATATTTGAAGAAAAAACTCTTATTCAAGTTTGCTACAAAAATCTGCTTTCAAAGATTCAATGACTTTGCCAGGTCTTCAAGTCTTGTAGCATCTCTATTATTTCAAGTTAAATAATTTTAATAAACAAAGGAAGGCGCTTACCATAAGAATAAATATTTGTCCGAACTTTAGAAGTGTCAGCAAGAGATTGAGCCACTTGATTCATCGAGTAAGTTGTTGCAGAAGTAGATGTATTTGTAGGCGAATGAGTAGGAGTGACACTTGAAGAAGAAGGAGGGGGTGGAGGCGGCGGTGGTGGTGGCGGTGGAGGCGGTGGTGGTGGTGGTTGTGGTGGTAGAGGTGGTGGCGGTGGAGGTGGAGGAGGTGGAGGAGATGATGAGGGTGAAGTTGGTGGTGGTGAACTCGCTTGAGGTGGTGTTGAAGGTTGTATAGCAGCTGAAGGACCGTAAAGATAACTATCAAACTCTGGATTTACTTCCGTGAAGTTATGTTCAATTACAGGTAAGGGCGGTGTTGATAATCCCAACCCCAACTGTTCAGTTTTAGTGGCTAACAAAACTCGAGCCACACCAAGATGATCGCGGTGATCGCCCAACACAACGAGTAGATTCAAGAGAAGACAGCGACAGTGGTCTCTGACTAATGGTCTCGAGTGATCCAAACCCAGGAAGACAATGTGCAGCATCAGGGGAACATGGATAGCCCAGTCTAATTGAATTCCGTCGACGACGACATCTGTAAGTAGCATGACTGCTATGTTGCACCTGGAAATAGTTCAAATTTAAGTTTATATTGAACTAATAATATTATTGCTAACATTGCATGGATAATTAATAATAATTATTATATATTATGATCTTGCTAATTCCGTTCGTTTGTTTTGTTTTTTACTATAAATTACTTCAGCAGAATTGCTTATCGAAAGCCGAAAAATATAATACCTGTGAAAACCGCTGATTGGTTGTGAACTATCTGGCAAGTACTCCGTGAGAGGTGCGAAATATCCTCCGTATTCTGGCATTGGTAAAGGATGTGGTTGAGGAATATCGAACTTTTCTCCAATGCAAACAGCTTTTCCGATTGTTCCAGAAACTCCTGTACGGGGAACATAACATGTTTCATCAGTATTCATCTGAAAGAAAATTTATTGAACATTTAGTATCATTTCAAATTAGGAAAAGGTCAAAGTAAATTAAGGCTATGCATCAGTTATCCGATCTCTACCTTGACAGACATTTTTTCCTGCA
>CAJFCP010000186.1:1342964-1414641 GCA_904066005.1 Synergus itoensis
CCCGGTACCTCTCGCATGCTAAGCGAGCGCTCTACCATCTGAGCTACACCCCCTGTTGATTTAAATTGTTAAAATTATACTTAAGTTTCGAGAAAGTGATCTAGTTTCATTGTGAAAAGGTACAAATGTTTGGGAGGTGTTGGACGTTATTCCTGTACCTTTCACATGCATAAGAGCATTCCACGGTGAGGCGTATTCGCCTCAGGATTTGGACCACTTGACCTGATAAAGACCGGTTTTGAATAAGTATTATGATCAACTTTACAAGACAGATAATATTGGCAGAATATTAGAAAATGTTTTTAAAACGTGTCTTTAAGGGCGTTGGACCCAAGTGTTCAGCTCAAAATTCTCTTCTTTATTTTACTCAACGAAAATTGTAGATAAATATTTTTTCGCTCTGTAGCACTAATCTTTTTTCATATATAATACTGCGTACAGAGCGAAAAAATATTTAGTTTCGATACTTTTTGCATAAAACGAAGAATTAAAAATCTGACTTCAAAACTCAATCAAACTTGGCTCCAACACCCTTAACTATATTGGTCCATCCGCTACTTTTATCTTATTCTAAAGAAAAGAGATTAAAAAGTGATCTGACAATTTATCCCTGCAATGCCATTTCTATATTTATTGAGATATCGAGTTTAAAAAGTGTAAAAGTAAAGTAAATGCCTTAAATTCAGTTTGTCCAGTCCTAAATTTATACCTATTTATAAAAAAAAACTTTGAAATATGTTGATATCTTGTAATCGCAATAAATGTAAAAACGGAATTATAGTGAAAAAAATTTCGATTTGATTCAACTCGATACAATTCTGTTAAAGAATTTATCGATAAGCACTTTTATTTGCTTTTATTTAATTACTCATCAATAATTACATAATTGAACCGCCGCATCGTAGAAGGAGGTATAAAATTTCAAATTTAAAAATATTTTTTGATATTATGCAAGCAAATGAATTACTTGAAACATATGTATGCCCAAAAATTAAAGTTGGAAAAAAATTTTAAAGGGGATGAGAAGCCATAGGGCTCGGATCAAGAAATATGATATCCCCTTATAAGATGCGACGATTTAATTTAATTGAAAATTAATATGTTCATTATAATGGAAATAATTATTGAATCTTAATTATTTTAAATTATAATACATATGAGCCTAGAACAACTATATCGGTACTGCTGAATATGAAAATAAGTAATTTTATTCTATTAATTATTAATTATAATTAATTTTTCGATATTGCAATTTTTAAATTAACCAATAATTATTCATTATTATCAACTGGACACAAAACAGCTCTTTTATATCTATATGAATAGATATTTACATTCTTTACCAGCTAAAGGAATGTTTACTATTCTCCATGTGAATGAAATGACGTTTCTTGAAATTATTTTGGTCTACGAGTTCACTGGACTTAACTTATCCGGATATACTCCAAGTTGCGTTATTCTCTTAACATCTTACGCAAAACTTTATTTGAAGTTCATTTCGAATGTGATTTTAAAACATTTTCATATAGATATAAAAAAAATTGCATTTCACTATATTTTAAGGCCTCGGTAATTAAAAAAAAATTTTGATTTTATTTTTAACTTTTGTACTTCAATAAATTCTGACATTAGTTCATTTTCATAAAATATTTCAATTGTGTATATTGTATGAATTATGACTCAAAATCCAACATTCTCTCAAAATTCTCGAAATCGAGAATGTTTTCCAATTTTTGGTTTTCGAGAATTTTAAAATTCTAAGCACATTTTTTGTGATATGTGATTTGATATATTTAAATATATCTCTTCATATCAGAAGAAAATAGTACTCTATTCTGACTCTTATCATAATTAAAAGGTCATTTTACATTTTGAATGCAAATCATTTTTCTTGGACCCCTCAAATTTTTTATTAATATTGACCATTGGGGGCGTAGCTCAGATGGTAGAGCGCTCGCTTAGCATGCGAGAGGTACCGGGATCGATACCCGGCGCCTCCAAAAATTATTTTTTTCTTTATAATAAAAACATTATTTAAGAATTTCGAACTTTAATTCATTCCTCATTAGTTTTTTTAGATGTTGTTTCAATCTGTCTCTATTCAAATCAAAAGAATTCTAGCTATTCCTACCGAAAAGAAATTTTAAGTTTAAAAATAAACTAAAAAACTTTCTTATAGAAAGTATTTAAACCGTATCTGAAATTTTATTTAAAAGTGTTAAATTTTAAAATGTTTTAAAAGATTTGAAGAGATCTTAAGCTATCAAAAGTTTTTTGTTACCTTAAGATAAAAGATTTTTAGTTTACGAGATTTTGAAGAGTTTGAAGACATAGAACAGATTTTAAAATTCCCTGATTAAACTCTAAAGAATTTAATTTCAAGCCTTTTAAATTTCTAATTTTCTTTTCCGTACATGAATCATTCAAGAAAACACATAGATTTCAAGGATCTGTATAAACTTAAGTATTTCTACACAACAAGATAGTCTCCCATAAAAAAGAATTGATAGTAGAGACATCCGAGGATAAAGTGGTTTTTCCAGGCATTGATTTACGTAGTGGTTTTCAGAAGTTCAGTTTGCAAAAGAAAATACTGGAGGACTTTATGTTTGACATTATTTATAGCTAGTAACTCATATAAGGTTTAAAGCTCAAACTCGGAAAAATGTAAAGCAAAAAGGTTTCCATATGAAAAAATAAGTTACCTGGTAATAACTTAGAGGATTGGATGGTGGTGGAACATTCGGATCCACAAGTTCCATGTTATGAAGCCAGGGAAGTAAATATTGCAACAGCAACTGTCGAACTTCTCTTCGAGCTGTTTGAAACCTGTGAGTGATTTCTGAAATAGCAGAAAAAAAAACAATTAGGATAACAAATTACGTTCTTATAATTAATACTCAATTAAAACTTTCCATCAATTATTCAAACATCTTCTACTGTATAGAGTATTTAAGAGACAAAAAATAGTCCAAGTTGAATTATCAACAAAATTATTAGAATAACCCATAAAAATACAGAGATAAAAAACCAAAAAAAATTTTAAGAGCTTTTCAGGCATTTTAAGTGATTTTAAGGATCTTAAACTTCCTCGTGGAACTTTAAGGGATTTTAATAGGCTTTTAGCAATTAAAGAGATTTATACGAATTTTAAGACATTTTTATGAATTTTAAGTAATTTCAAAAGATTTTGATTTTGCTAGGCTAATATTATATTATTAAAAATATTAACGCCTCATTATCACCGTAAGCTTTACTTTTATGGTTCATATTTCAGTGTTAAAAAAATTCTCTGTTATCTCAGGAATTCCGTTTTCTCGAAGGGAATTTAAAATAGCTCTATAGAAATATATATCCCTCCTGTCATTCGTTATCCTGTTGTTAACGCTTTCGAAATAATAAATTTTCACCTAAAAAGCTCTGCCTATAAAGCTCCAGTCTTTTCCACCATTTTTCTATCTAAGATTTTAAAAAGGTTTTAATGCAAAAATGAAATTTCAAGATTTTTCTAAGAATTTTAAGAAATTTCAGCGAATTTTAAGGGATTTCGAGAAATTTTTGATTTCAAACAAATTTTTAAATAATAAATTTATATCTAAGCATGAATATTTTCCTGACTTTTCTACCAGAGTTTTTTACATTCTCATTTTTATCTACAATTACCATCTATAAAATTGACACTCGTAATTTTATGATAAACTTGAAGTTTATAAATAGAACACCGTAAATTATGTTTCTTTGTCTCTGAATAAAAATATTGAAAAAGAGCTATACTTCATAAAGGAATATAAATCATATATGAGATTTGAAAATCGAACACCAATTTTTCTTTTAATTCTGAGACGCAGTCTACTTTAAATCCTTTTAGGAGAGAAAAGTATAGTATTTCTGCTCTGCCTTCATGTATGAAAAAATTGAATTTGTCAAGAAAGAAATTATTTGTTTAATTTACATATCAATCATTTAAATGTTTAGGATTTTATTCTAAACTGAAATATATCAAAAATGGTTTGAATGAATATTTAAACGAAAACGCGTTCCTCTCCGAAAGAAGAACGCGAGAAGACATTGTGGAAAACTACGTGCATGGTTAAGTTTTAGAAACGTATGAGTAAGCATAAAATGGTTTCTGAATGAACATTTAGTGCTTGAGAGCAAAAAGGATGAAAAGTTGCGTTATAAATTGACAAAGGTTCTCTCAGTGAAATGAATGAGAGGTTCTCATAGAGTTTTTTATATGAATAATTCCTGAGGAAGAAACTAAATATCTTGCTTTAATTAACGTGCTTCTCTTCTTCAAACCAAGAAGTTAAGAAAACATTTTAATGAGAAAAATGTAATTATAATATTTTTCACATTCTGATCTGCAGTATATATATTATATATTATATATACACATTAGCACGTATTATATTAGAATCTAAAGAACTCTAGAAAAAAAAAATAATAAATTTTTCACAATTTCGAAGATGCTAACCAGCTAGCACCTTAATAGATCATCATGAAAAACTAATTATAGGCGCTAGGTAGATTTTATAGCTAGAGTCCTAATAAAAGTGAGGCAAACTATGTAGTTAGAACTCGTCTTGGGCCGTGGTAAAATTGCTACCAAGGTACATAACTGTCTCTTAAAAATATTTAGTCATCAATCAATTTTTCAACTTACCACTAAACATGGGCATAGTGAGTTCAGGATGAAGTTGAGCAAGTTGGCGAGAAAGGTACATTTGGTTTCGACAATAAGTCGTGGACAACAAGGCATCAAGAGTGCCACCCCTAGTGGTTCCACCAGTGATAACACTGACTTGTCCTGGGCCACCAGCAGCTGTAGATCCAACGGCCAGTTCATCTTGACCTAAAAGATTAATAAACAAAATCAGTAAAATAAAATTGTAGAATAAAGTATCTTTTCAAAGGATTCAAAAATAATTCAAAAAATTTCAAGACATAGAAATGTTGGATAAAACAATTTAAGAAATAGTAAAAATCAGTACCATTAAAGAGTTTCCTCTATGAGGAGGTAAAAATAATAAATAAATAAAATAGGGACTTTTATTGGGCCACAATTTCCATTTTTTTCTTTTACGTCCACGTAATTAATTTCCTTTTTATCAGATGCGAGAGAGTAGTTTACATCTGAAGTTACAACATCGGGCAAAATTTATTTGCGGACGTCTATAGATTTTGCATCTAACTGGCAGACTGGTAATCACTATTATACGTAATTTACAGCATAAAGGGGTGTGCCCTGACTCTGCGCGGATCTTTAATAGAATTTTTTTTATTTACTGCAATTAACGTGTTGAATGTTCAAATTAAATTTCCAATATCCATCAAATTCGAAAATTATTGAATCGTATAGATTATAATAAAATCATTTAAGTTAACGAAGGGAATTTTATCATGCATTCAATCGATGACATATAAAGGATTCAGCGAAATGAAAATTTAATGAAAAAAACCTACAAAACATAATTGGCTGACTTTTTTTTAATTAAGGAAAGCCATTAAACCTAATAATTAATTGAACCAATTTTTTAATATTAGCTTTCCTCTATAAATTAATTTAATATTTCTTATGATTCGTTGAAATATAATAGATGTTCAGATACAATTTCAGTTGTAAGTCACCCTCCAAAGTCACAAATGATTTCCCGCTGGCAGTATTTATTACCAAAAGAATTAAAGATAGAGTTTTCCCAGTTGATATTTGGGAGAAAGATGGGAAACTTTAAATGACACATTGAAATTGAATGCCATAAAAGCTGGAAAATTATTCTGTAATGGAGCAACGTTTCAGGATGATAATTTTACGAGATAACGAAATGGTACAATTCAAATGAAAGCTTTATCGAATTTAAATGAATTTCAATTTCAATGTCAATAATTTTTCATATGATTCAACAGTATCAATTAAAAAAAAGGTGAAATGGTAAAAAATTCCCGAAATAGGTGAACAGATTTAAAAATTATTTCAAAGGATTTTAAAAGATTTCAGGAATTTTAAAGAATTTTAAGAGACTTCAACGAGACTTTGAAGGATTTCAAGAGATTTTATATCATTTTAAAGAATTGGAAGAGATTCAAAGAGATTTCATAAGATTTTAAGACATGTTTCAAGCAATTTAAGAGATTTAAAAAGATTTAAAGAATTTTAAAAGAATTGAGAAGAGTTTAACGATTTTCAATAAATTTCACAGAAATTCAAAGATTTCAAGACATCTTAAATGATTTTAAGGAATTACTAGGGATTTGACGAGGGTTTAATTTTTTTTTTTTTAGAGAATTTCAAAAGAATTCAAAAGATTTTAAGGAATTACTAAAGATTTGACAGGTTTTCAAAAGACTTCAGTCATGTGTGACCTGTGAAATTTAAAATTCCCCAAAAACGATTTAAACCCTAAAATGAACTATTAAAATTAATTCTTCTTCTGTCTCCACCTTATTCTCAAATATCTCAAGTAGTCAGCAACGGACATGGACATTAATTATCTGCAATGATTGGCGTAGAACAAACACCACATTTAGCATCCGTTGCTGACTAATCTTTTGGCACGAAAACCGTTTATCGTAATGAGTGCATCCATCCACAGGATAGTTGAAATACAAAACTCGAGTCTTGTCACCAGCAATGTGATCACCGCTAAACAAGTTTTTCTCCTCTATAAAAGAAAAAAACCTAGAAATTCAACAAATGGGATTCTACATTATTTGCGCATATCCAGTGTAAAAGTTGAGACTTCCTCGACGCGCAGAAGCCAGGTTGGTGCGTACAATGGTTTATGAAGAGAGAACCGTCGAATCGCCAAGCAGAAATAACTGGGGCGCCGACCGGACGATGGTACCCTTGTTGAAGATTAATTCTAATTAAAGATGGTTTTCCGATATTGACTGTGGATTGACTCAAATCGCCAATAACGCCCCTTACAACTGCCACCTATCAAGTGTTAAACGGAAATTTTTCAAAAGTGACCACGTGAACAATTTCTTCTAATACTTTTAATAAAAATTAAAAAAATTAAAATTAAAATAAAATGTAAAATTGAAAAAGAGTGAAATATTAACATCGACAGTGAGAGTCTGTAAAAATGTTTAATTACGGTTGAGGCGAATCATCAACAAGTTAAGAACTGTTGTCCTTTGCTGATAATAATCATGAAGAACCGAACAACCCTCGCGATTATACAAGTGTCCAATGAAACCGAGTTAATTTTAAATTTACTCCATGGATTTCAAATGTACTACATCCCGATTCTCGTCTACCTTGGTTCCCTCGGAAACTGTCTCTCAGTCTGCGTCTTCTTCGGAACAAAAATGCGTCGAACTTCCTCAAACTTTTACTTAGCAGCTCTAGCAATTAGTGACACAGGTTTCCTCGTGACCTTATTTGTAGCTTGGCTAGGCATGGTGGAAGTGAAGTTATTTGACAAACAAGGTTTCTGTCAGTTTTTTGTCTATCTGACAACAGTCTGTAGTTTCCTGAGTGCTTGGTTTGTCGTGGCTTTCACTGTGGAAAGATTTGTGGCAGTGCGTTACCCTCTTCGTCGACAATGGATGTGCACAGTGACCCGAGCAAAGACAATTATTTTCAGTATAACTCTGGTGGGTATGGTATTATGTAGTCCTGTCTTGTTGTTTTCCAAGCCAAAAACGACAAACTCGTTTCTTAATTCAACGACTTGTACTTTGGCTGAAGAATGGCAAAAGTGGGCCAGTGCTTACAATGTTGTAGATACAGTGCTGACATTTGTGATACCTTTTTGCTTGATACTGGTACTGAATGGATTAATTGTAAAGTCGATCTGGCGACTTGTGAGAGTTAGAAGAACTTTGACGATTGAAACTGGGATTCAGCAAGGCGACAGAGAAAGGACCAGTGGTTCACAGAGTCCTCGATGTGTGAAACATCAAACGAAGGTCACAAAGATGCTTCTGATCGTCTCGAGCGTTTTCCTCTGCTTCAACTTGCCAGCTTACGTCATAAGAATTTATATATACGTTCTTATCCAGGTATGGTAATGTTTGCAAATGCCCTCCTTCGTTCACCATGTTCACTTCTATTAGAAACTCCACGAGTCTCTTTCAGTCGGTTTATAAATTCTGATGCACCTCCACCTATAAACAGTCCTTCAAGAACGTAAAGCTTCACTCGTTGCAAGAACGATTCAGTGATCTGAGCCACTGGTGAGAACCCTTGTTATTGTAAGCAGTGAGATTTATGTTCACGAACAATTGCAGTTGGTGATGATCCGAGAATAAGAGCGAGGACAGAGCTTAGGGAAGATAAATCAAATATTTCATCTAACGAGTAACATTTGTTTAGAGCATTAAATAACCTTGTCAAATTTTAATGTTTAATTGTCTATTCATTTAATTGCTCAAGAACTTAAGCCATGCACTTTGAGAAGTCTGTATAATGTATGAAATAATATCGAGGGTCATTACTTAAATAGTTTCATGTTGTTCAATTGGCTTTTTTATTTAAATAGGTACTTTGGTATATGTAGGTCAAGAGAAAACTAAGAATATTTAATTACTACATAATTGTAAGGTAAAAACGATTCGATTCAATCTCTGAAAGCCTTTTCCATAAAACTGATGATTTAATGTTCAAATTATATTCAATGTCGAAAGAAAATGATAAAAAAATCCTATTTTTCCCTAAAATTATTATTCTCTTCAAAATTTTTTTGAAATTATGAGAATATTAATAAATTTTTTTTTAATTTATCGGCTTTTCAGAAAAAAAAAACGAGTAATATCGATATAAATTGATTAAAATTCAGCGTTTGAATATTTTTCATAAAAAATTCTTCATATGATGAGGGTATCTATAGAAATTAATTTATTTGGCACTTGAATTTTTTTTTGTACGCAATTTTATTTTGTAAATGCAAACACAGAAATGTATTCGAGTTATTTAGCTATTCAATTTATTAAATGTTATCAAGGGTCCTAAAGCCAAGAAATTAAAAAAAAATGTTCATTACTGAAAATATTATTTATCAAGAATGTAATTAATTTTTTATTATTTTATTATAGAAGCATATTGAAGTACGAAAAAACCGACTAAACTGACTTCCTGCAGAGTTTTTCAATTTAATACCACCACTATTTTTAATAAAAAATTTCTTCCTTTCATCTTCCTAACTGAATATGAAAATATCACAGATTCTTATATTTTCATCAAAGTAACCTTTTAAGCCACCTCAAAACATGATATGCTCTATACATAGATAACTCTCATGAAAGATTTTATATGGCTTTGAAATTATACATAACATAATAATAAGGCAGCAGATAAACTTCTTTCTGCATTTTCATTAGCGAGAACTCCGAGCAGCAGGAAATTCATATTAAAAAAAGTACAAGGATATTTTTTTGATCCAAAAAAAGTGAATTACCAACTAAATATTGAAATTTTTTTACGAAAAAACATGATTTTTAAGAAAATATTTGTATAATTTATAATAAAAAGTAGAATTGATGAATTTACAATCAAAAACTGAATTTTTAAGGAAATTCAGGGCACGAACGGCCCCGTGGGGATCTTTAATTCAAATTTAAAGATTGCAAGAATCTATTTTTGATCTAATCGCAGCCTCTTTTTTAATGATAAGATAAATTTTGAAGTTATTTTTCAATTGTAAGTTTTTCATTCTTATTTTTGCAGAAAAACGAAGTAACCAATAACAATCTGAATCTTGTAATAGCACAGCAAATTAGCAACATATTGTTCGACACGAATTTTGGAATAAATTTCGCTCTCTACTGCGCTACGGGACAAAATTTCCGGACAATAGTTTTTCATGTCTTATGTCGTCGGTGTCGACGTCGAACTAATAAGACATCATCATCAACACAAAGATCTAGTCAAAGAAATTTGTTCGGTAAGTAATGCAGCAAGTAAATATGAAAAAGTTGGTATCTTAAATGTAATCCTTATTCCACCTTCGTATTTCTCTCTGGTAAAAAACCATTTTCAAAATTAAAAAAGAATTTTAAATTGCACAGTTTATCGAAAAAAAATATTTATATAGCGTTTAAACCATAGCTTTTAATTTCAAAAATACTTTCCCGAGATAGAAGGAAAACCTTTTTCTTTAAAAGAAGTTTTTGAAGTGGAATTTACGATATTAGGTATCTCGAATGTTTTCTTTCAAAGAAAAGCTTTAGTGGTGAAAAAAGGATAAATATTATTATTTTTCACGATAGAGTATTTATAAAAGTGAATTAAAAATATTGAATTAAAATAGTTGAATATTTAATAAAGAATGTGAATTTTTAACGGATTATTTTGCTTTTCAACTAAAAAGATGCTATAGTTAAATCTATAGAAGTCTGTGGGGGGTTTTTCGACAACTTTTTTAGCTCTTTTAAAATTCCCTTGAAATCTCGAAAATCAATAAAAATCTGTTAGCATCCCTTGAAATATTTTTAAATCCTTTAGTTTTTTTCACTCCCTAAAATTTCTGAAAATCACCATAAATATTTTCTTTCTATTACAGAAAAATGTAAAACGGAAAAAAGTACAAAACTTTCTTATTTTCAGTCATGGATTCCGATCGTTCAGGTTTATCAATGTCTCGTCAGCGAACAATAACAATCAATGAACCTTGGACGGATAACCATGAAATGCAATCATTCTGAAAATAATACGCCATCAAACGCTATGATCGCACGTCCTCTTTGAAAAAGAATCCGGAGGAGTGAAGAGAGTGCGAAAAGCTCGACAGGCATTAGAGTCTCACAAAATTTATGCAGTCATAAAGCCTCGAAAAGAGAGTATAAACCCACCTTTTTCAAAATATACGATTTCATTGATATTTTTTAAATGAAAAAAGCAAAAAGAAACTCACAGATATCGAATTCTGTAGCTGCTAGTGGACTCACGTTGCCAAAGAATCTCTGGTCAAGAAGTTGCAGCAGCTGTAATGCAGCGTCGTGAACTGAAGCTCGTGGGCAACCCGTGTTCATCAAAGTGACGTTTATCACACTCGTATAGTGATCACAAGGGTATTCTCTGAAAAGAAATTTACAATTTTATTGCTCTTAACTTCATTAGGCATTTTAATTTATTCCAGTATTCTTTACTTTTTATTAATTTATTTTTAGAAATAATGATCTAATCTATTACGTATATATGTATATGACGAGCGAAATGTGATACAAATATTTTTAAGGAGAGCCAGTCATTAGAGTCTCACAAAATTTATGCAGTCATAAAGCCTATTGTTGTTTTAAGGGCATGTAATACTTTGAAAAATTATGAGTTTCAAATAAACCCATTGTTTGGCTACAAAAATAAATATTTTGCCTTGAAACTTTGGAAAACAGAAGAGAACATTAAAACGGACCGTTATTGACTCTTTTTATCTTGTATAATGAAAAAAAGTTTAAATTTGCTAAAATTCGTAATGCATTTGTCACTTTGAGGTTAGATGCTCTATGTCCAAGTACTGACAGATAATTGAATATGAGTGATCAAATAAACCCATTGTTTGGCCACAAAAATGAATATTTTGCCCTGAAACTTTGGAAAACGGAAGAGAACATTAAAACGGACCGTTATTGACTCTTTTTATCTTGCTAAATTAAAAAAAAGTTTCATCCTGCTAAATTCGATCAAAAAGTATCACATGCCCTTAAAAAAAGTGAAAAGACAGTGATGGGACATAGATATTTTTGACAGTAGGTATTCAATCGAACTAAAAATCGGTTGAACCAAACGTCAATTAGACCAAAACACATTAATGTTAATATATTTTTTAGGTTTCTAAAATAGAGTAATAAAATCATTGAACCTCATTGGCTTTTATTAACACTCACTAGCAACAATTTTTTAAAAACCTACCACAACGCAATAACAATAAATTTATTTGGTTCAAATTGCCCTTTGGGTTTAATCGATCAATGTTTACGACTTATCGTTTATTGGTTATTTAAATTTTTAAATTGCAAACTTGTGTTTTGATTGGTTCCTTTTTATGGTATTTATGGTATTCAAAATAGGTGAAAAAGGTGAATATTTAACGAACTGTGATGACTGGAGAGCGCATTTATAACTATTAATTGTTACTGTGAAATAACCGAAAATTATGGAGGTAGTTACGACAAACTTCCAGAAGCGAAAACAGTCTCTTCGAATTAGTTTTCGTTTGAGAAATTAAAAGAGAGTCCCATTTTTGAATTATATATGTACTCAAATTGAAAATTGACAAACGAGAAAGAACTAAGATCTTTTGAAAACTTGATGTACATATCCAAAAATACTTCTACATATTAAATATTGTAATTTTGATTTTAAAGTGTATTAAATCTGTGAGTATTACATACAAGTATTGTTATATCTAGTTATTGTGTTACATTATTTATTGTCAAAACTTAAATGAATGAATTAATGTAATAATATGTTTAAAAAAAATGATAATTATGTAAATTGAATTTCGGTCTCTGAATTATTTAATAAATATTGCATACTTGATAGCCTTCTCTATTTCAGTTTTACTACATAATTAAAATGAAATTTACCTAGCACTGAATATTGTAGCAAGAGCAAGAAAACACCCGTCAGCCACTTGAGGCGCTCCCGTGTAACATCGATCCACTACCCAATCAAGAAGAGCTCCAATATCAGGGTTGCCTTCCAACAGCAACACAACAGTTTCCCGAGCAAGAGTATAAATCTAAAATAATAAAGGTGCGATTATTATTCATCCGTAAGCTCTAAGTTTTCTATTTTAATTTTACTCTTTTCTTCTTTTTTATTTTTCAGGTTTACCTTTTCATCTTTGCTGGACAATAGAAGATCCAACCATTGATAAAGAATTGCGCCCTCTTCGGATAAAGATTGAGGATTGAAGCATGGACCACAACACAATAATCCACTCATGGCTTGAAGTGCAGAGAGCTGCAATTCTGAACATGGTTTTTCTTCTTCATGTGACATTGACGAACTTGTAAGTGGTTTTCCGTAAGGTCCAGCCCAACTAGCAAAAAGTGTGAAAAGATTGCGGCGCAAATCTCTTTTCAGAAGAGTGTGACATGTTTCAACTGAAACAATATACAAGCAAGATAATATTTTATCGTGGGGAAAAATAATGGAAGTTAAGAGACTGTTCTCCAAAAAAAAAACTGATTATATTCAAACGCTTTTTTAGAAAAATTTTCCTTGGCCTATCATAAAAAATTCTTCTCTTCTTCTTCTTCTATAAACTCTATTACTTACGAGTGAAACTTTTTATCATCTTTCTAATGAAATTGCAGAAGTGCAATTTAATATCTCTGACAGCAGGAGCCTCTTTGTCGTTTTCATTTTCCAAAAATAAACGAGCACCATCCATATACTCCACAAATGTGGGATGTAAAGATTGCGTTTCTCGGTCAAGTACTGCTGGGCTGTAGAAAAATTTAAATTTCACTATTTTATAAATAAATACCACTACAAACTGAAAATATGTCTAATTACAATATATTTTAAATAAAATTTAACCAATCAAATTGGCAAGATATTGATATTCGTCCAACCAAAAAGCTGGACATCAAGTATCGGCCTAAATAATTTTTTTTGAATTTTAAAGACTTTATACTGATGAAAATTGAACACTTGAATTCTAGATCCAAATGAAAATATTTACTAACCAGATTCCAAATGTTCCGTATTCAGCAATCAGTTCAAGAACGCGAACAAGCTGCAATCTGAGAGCATCTCGTCTGCGTCGTCGTCTCATATTTTCTTGCTTTCGATCCACTGCTTCTTTAATATACGGCACTAGCTCCTCCATCAAATCCCTAGAAATCATATTACTTAATTATTTATAATTTTCAAATAATAAATTATTTTAATACGTTTCTAGGAATTTTAAGACATTTTTTACGAAGATATTTCAAGAGTTTTCTGGGAATTATAGAGATTCTGACGACTTTTTAAGAGTTTTAAGTTATTTTAAGGGATTTTAAAGGTATTTCAAAAGAATGAAAATTACACAAACTTACTTCAAAGCATCAGCGTTAACTTTGCCAATAGCTTGAACAACAGCATCTCTAACGTCGACTGCTTCGCATCTGAGTAAAGGTACTGTTAATTTGTACAAGGCCGACGGACTGGCGTTCGTTCCTGGAGATTTATTGTCACCTCGTTCTGCAGATAAACTATCAGGTGATGAGCTGTGAAAGTTAATTCGTTATGTATATATATATATATATTTTACTGACATCCTGATTTGATAAAGTATTCTCTAACTACATCTTGATCTACAGAGGATGAACTTTTCTAAATGAGTGAAGAGTGAAAATAGGAAAACAGAATTAACTTCCGAATGAGGTTGCGATTATATCGAAACTGCTTCTCTAAACTGGAAGTCTCGAAGTCATTTTAAGAGATTTCAACAGATTTCAAGTAATTTTATGGGGTTTTCAAGAAATTTCAAAAGAATTCAAAAGAAAAGTATAGTAAAAATCGATGACACTAACTATAATGATTGATTTACGCTGGTAAGTAATCAATTGGTGCGTCAAAAAAGAGCGATCGAGAACGGTCGTAAGGCTGAGTGAAAACTTGCACGTAGATAGCTTACAAGATACAAAGCGCTGCTAGTAATAATCCATCATGCGAAGTACTTGGATCAACAATTAATATATGTAAAAAAAAAAGTATATCTAACAGTGTACATAGCAATTCTTTACCAACGACCGTTCGATCCGGATGAATGTGAGGCAGCAACCGTTTAGCGATGTTTTTTTTAAGCTCACCTGGTCCTCTTATGCCTGGTGTAGATCCCGGAAATGGACGGAACTGAGAACCGACCCGGCAGGGTCTGCGCCCCACCGAGGTTTTCCAGGCTTTGACTCAACTCCTTACTCATGCACAACACACCAAACTCCACCGTTTGCTGACCACTAGAGTATGCAATACAGTGTACCACCAATGCTCCTCATATCAAACATTATTTACTGCTCGGAAATACTACTGTCCTAAGTCCAAATACACGTATGACGAGGCAACGAAAAATACTGGCATGCGAAGTTAATGTATCGTCGCAGAAAGAAAAGCGAAAATGTACAGTCGACTCTGACTTACTGCACTTTTTTAAGCCACATCTCTTGTATTTTTCAAAAAATTTTACATGATTAGACGGGATTTCAAAGTTTGCTTCTAAAGGATTTGAGAATAATTCAAAAGATTTCAAGAGATTTAACAATTCTCGGACTTTTTCTGTGACCTCCAGTCCCACTTTTATTTTAAAAAGAAACACTGCTCAGACACTGATCAGAAATAAATTCCCGGTTTTTTAATTAAATTCCCAATCCTTATTCTCTAACTAAAAAGATAGATCATACACATCGGAATATCGAAATATCTCGAAATGCATGGACTGATTCCTTATTGGTCAATACAGGCGACGCGGGAAAATTTTAAAAATCCTATTCAAAAAGATCATACACATTGAATATCGAAATATCTCGAAATGCGTGGACTGATTCCTTATTGGTCAATACAGGCGACGCGGGAAAATTAAAAAAAATAAATAAAAATCATTTCCGCGCGCTAAAGGGCGCGTTCGGGCTCGTAACTAAAAAAAAGACCTGTGGTGGGGGATATGCGATAACTCAAGTAAAGTGAGCGGTTAGTCAAAATCGACTGTCTGTACTTCAGATAGGAAAAGGAAAAGAGAGAGAGAGAGAGAGAGAGAGAGGGAAAGAGAAAGAGAAAAAAAAGTTGATCCTGCTAATTTTGGTGCAATGATGCAATTTTCAGAACTTGGTTCTCTCTGGAACTAAATTGAGTTCCAGTTCCTAATGCAAACTAGTGCGCTTTTTCTCAGAAAAATTTTACATCATAAACAAGAAACTCGTGTGTACAGATTCAAAATAAAAATAGTGATTTTTGTATGCAAGTGTGGGACATTGTATTTTGAAACCATGCTAAAGAAATTTTTGTTTCGTGAACTCAAAGTAAAATAACGGAACACAGGGTGTCAACTAATTTTCGTCCATCAGATTTCCGAAATTTCGAAGGATTTAAATAGAATTTAAGAGATGTCAAAAGATTTCAAGGCATTTCAAAAAGATGGCAAGTGATTTGAAAAGATTAAAGAGGTTTCAATAGATTTGTAGGAATTTAAAAAAATTTCAAAAGGATTAAAGAAATTTCAAAGATTTCAAGGCATTAAAAAGAGATCAAGGGATTTCAAAAAATGTTCAGGAAATTTAAGGGATTTCAAAAGTTCTTTTTATAAGTTATCTTAATTTTTTTGTGAAATTTTAAGGATTACAAGAGATTTTTAGAAATCTTAAAAGACTTCATGAAATTTTAAGATATTTCAAAAATTTTTTTAGGAATTTTAAAGATTGTCATGAAATTTAAAGATGCTTATCAGGATGTGTTAAGCATATTTTATAAAGTTTATATACGATTACATATTTCCTGGTTTTCCCGATTACTAACCAAAAACCTGGTATTAGTAATTTAGAATGAAAATAAAACGTATGAAAAATAGAAATATGTAAATAGAAATCATAGAATGAGAGAGAGAGAGAAGCAGCCAGACCCAACACCAATTAATTAATCTCAAATAACTTTAAGTACTATTAAGTATTAAAATATTTCCCAATGGTGTATAACTATTCAAGCTCTTTTTTAATTATAGAGTGTCATCAAAGCACGAATAACCTCATTAAGCAGTCCGATTATTAACTTCAGCATTGCCAATTAAAAATTTGCGTTACTCGGCTTTTAAAGGTCCCAAACTACCAATGCACCGATGCACTGTCTGACAATTTTAAATCTTTGATGCAAATGGATTAAAAAAAACAAAATTATAGACTGTAAATAGACTGAACAATAAATCGAACTGAAGTATATAAAGATTTTGAAATTTTATTTACCTGAGACTGAGATCTGGACTCGCACATCGAACTATGGGACTCGGTATGGGTGGAACGACTCTGTACCCAAAAGTCAAATAGTTTTTCCAAACATGCATGTAAACGTCTCTTTCATTAACAGGTTTCCTAATTGCAGTCGAACTTCTTAAGAGAGAGGCTCTGTTGTCATTAACGGGTCTGCAAAATTCAAGTAAATAAATTGATGCTCTGAAAATATTGATAACTAAAATTAAGGGTGTTGGATCCAAGTTCTAATGGAAATCGAATTTTAAAGTTAGAACTTTAATCAAACACCCTAAAAGAAATGGAAGATGTTCTCACGTTGGATCGACGACAGTAAACAAAGAATTTACTCGAGTAAAAACGATTGGCCAGGAATGAGCAACAGCATTAGGACAAAGTGTGAGAACCCTGTCTTTTTCCAAAAATGCAAATAAGCAACTGCTCCAAGGATCAGCTCCATTTAAATTTAGAGAGGAGGAACTTTTTGTACTGTTTTCATCGTGGAAGCCTGCAAAAGAAATATCATATTAATTGCTATAGAAATTTGGTTTTAAAATTCCATGACTTTTCTAGGCTTCCCAGTTTTTCGAAATGCAATGACTTTTCCAGGTTTTCCAGGTCTTACAGCAATCAGCAACCCGGAAAGTAGATTATATACGTACCGGCTGTCCAGACACAACTGCTTCTCTCAGCTATCCATTGAAGATCAACATTCGAAGTAGACGCAGCAGCCGCTTTTTCTGCTGGTGGCAACATGTGATAACACTTTTCCAAAACAATTGGACAACATGCGTCTATAACATCAATCACAGGTTGATCGTCTTCAAGACTTCCTGCAAACATATCAATTTTAAATTTACATTCCACATAATTTCTGCAAACAAGTTGATTATAATTACTCTCTCAATCTGAATTAGTAGCAAGTAATTTTAACTTTCTTTAATTACTGTTTAAATTAGTAACTAGCAAAAGTAAGATTTGACTAATTCAAATTGAGAAAGTAGTCATGTAGATTTTTAAATTACCTAGAGTTTTTAACAAAAGTTTAATTTCCCTTAATATATGCACAGCCAAACGACGCGGATAAAGTCTGCAGTTGCAAAGCATGACAAGAGCGAATCCTTCCACCAAATGAAAAACACTAGACACTGGTTCGACTTTCTGACCAGGTTCCACTTTCTTAATAACCGAATCAATTCGAAGGTGAATTCTGTTAGGATCGACAGGCTGTTCTTTTGACCTTACGCTAGGACTGGAGAGGGCATTTTTCCAACTAGTGAGAAGTTGTAAGAGCATCCTCAAGCCATTATCAACTAGTTGAGGAAACGTGTCTTGAACGTCTCTAGCAAGAAATTGTGTGAATCCCAAAATCACATCTTGACGCCAATCAGGAAAGTCGAGGACTAACGTTTGAAGACTTTGGTAGGCCAGAGCTCGTAGTTCCTCGTCCATGTGAACGGTGAGACGAGCTAGTAAGTCAACCAATTCAGCACCAGTCATTCCATCTGGAATTAAACGTGGAACAGCTGCGACACATGTCCGGAATAGATCAATTCGTGGCTTGCGTTCTCCCGTTATCATCTCATCAGGCTCTTTGTTCATATTTTGCGTACTGGTCATCATCAAGGGTCGTCCATAGTGAACGTCTAGGGCTCGTAAAATATCAACAAATACGCGTCGAACGTGTGGAAAGTAGGAAGACATTCCTATGCTTCTTGCTGTGTCTTCTGTAAGCATCTGCAAATAATTAAAACTTGTTTATTTCAAAATTTTATCGAGACTTAGATATATGTATATGATATATAATAATAATAAAATACGATAATTCAATGAGATTTCAAGGGAGTTTAAAGATTTAAAGAGATTGTTCGAATCCGAGCGATGGACAAGAAATCGAATAAAATTTTATAATAATTATAATAATAATTTACTAACCTTATTCAAATAAGTTTTCTTAACACGCATGGTATTTCCACTTGGAAGAACGCCCATAGTTCGGGGCATCGGCGGTTCTCCCTCTTTTTGCTGAAGACTATCTGCGACGACAAGAAAGGCTCGAAGTCCAATGCTCATTCTTTCAGGGGTTAAAATTATTTTTACAGGCCGACCAACAGACAAGAGATCAAATACTATTTCTCTCATTGCAAAATCCAGTCTCTCTTGAGCAATGAATTGAATTATCTTTACAAAAATATTGAGTGGTGTGTCCCTTGGAACAACGGCCTTTGAACCTTTCGGAAAGAGCGAATTCACTATACTCTGTAGGCGACTCTGCGTTGCTGAATTACTTTCACATTTGATACGAATCATGTAAACCCAGAGTAAACGATACAAAGCCTCTGTAAAAATAAAATATCAGAATCAATAAATAAGTAATAAAAATTGCTTCTATAAACTAGAAGTCTCTCTCTTCGATATAATCGCAATCCCTTTTTTATGATAGGATGATAGGATGCCTCAGACTTACCTAAAGCAACTCGACACATTTTTGGATCTCGATTCTTGAGATGAGAGAGGCACATGGCTAGAAAATAATGCCAACTATGAAGAAAGAAGTTTTTCTGACTAACACAAAGGAGACAAGTGACGAGAGGAAAAAGTGCGAGACGATGCTTGTTTTTAGTGCACATGTCTAAGGTTGTAGAATACAACATCTCTACGAAGTTCTTCAGACAAGGGACGTTAACTTCGTTTTTCACAGCCTGAAATAAAAATTTTAGTTAAAGAATCATTTTTTCTGATTTGAATAATCTGCTAGTGTAGTCGACTCTAACTAACCGCACACTTTCCACAGTGAACGCATTGAGTCACTGCACACTCCGCACCACGAACCTTTCTTTTTAGTAATTGCATTATTGCTGTCTCACTTATTCGTGCGTAAGGGTGCTTGTCTTAAAAAATGTGCAGTTAGTTTTTTGATTCCAGCTAGTGTGCGTTTAATCAGAGTCGACTTTAATCCTTTTTCTTATGAAAACACTCACAGCAGCAACAGGTACCAGAATTTCGACAAAAAGTCCAGCAAGAGCATGCTTGACATCTTTGTCCTTCACTTCTAAAAAATACTGAGCACACTCTTGCATGAACTGAAATGACGCTTCAAATTCTTCTATAGGAACCATCTGTAAAAGTAAAGAATTGTGAATAAAGTATAACATACATAAAGCAAATAAAAAAATACAAAAACATATTTTATTTTTAATGAAAATGAAAATAAAAATCATACCTTTACTCTGAAGAATTTCATTCCCATTAACAAAGAAATTATGCTTTGGGTGGTATGCGGTCCTGGTTCTTTTGCTCGAAGTTCTTTTAACTCTACCATAAATCGTTTTCGGACAGACATAAACCGAGACTGAGCAAGTACTCCTATAACTTCAGCATACAAATCGGCGATAATATGTATGTTTGCTGCATTCGGTTCGTTTTGAATCCTATAATCAAAATATCAATTAGTAAATTATTAATTCCTTTCAAAGTATTCAATAGAATTAAATTGTAAAAAACACACCCTTCTCTATATTTGAAGTGTTTAAAGGCAATGTTTTCGATGTATGATACGAGGTCTTCGTGTCCCGGATGGAAAGGTAATTGACGCAGAACTTCAATTAACATTAAACAAAATATAAATTCCACTGCTAGATCTCGACGTTCCTGGAGTAAATCGGCTTCACTTCTTTCAACAGTTTCCACACTTCCAGAAACTATCGTGTACATGATGCTGCAACATAATAAATCAAATTAAACCATACTGCTTTTTCAATAAAGGCACATCTACACAAGGAAATGATATAGAATTCTAAAATTTATTGAATAAAATGAAGACATTGAATTTTGAGGTTGAAACAAAGCCGTTAATTAAATTAAATAGTTAAATTACCTTTTCCCTTTTTGGTCTTCTTTTGCCGAGGCATGTTTCTTTTGTTCGGACCCATGTTCCACTAATTGTCTTTCATACCAATTAAACAAAGCCCTGAGAATAGATGGGAGACAGTGTTCTGCAACTGAACCAAAAGCTGAAAGTAGTTGATCGAACTGCACATCTTCTCCTCGTTGTAAAACCTTTGAAAGCGACTTTTCCTGCAAATTACAAAAACGTAGTTTTTTACAATTCTAAATATTTTGAAATTATTCATATCTTAATATTCAATAATTGTTTTTTTGAAAAAATGCTCAATGAAAAATATACATATACATACGTGTTCAGTCATAACAGCTTCCATCTTCTTCTCAGCCTGTGTCGTGAAATCCGCGAACAGCGTCCGCATCACGAATTCTCCAGGTCTTAGATCCATGTCTCCTATTTGATGAGGCTTGCAAGTTTCTTTCTGAGCTCCCCAAGGCAGTACGACTGTTACTGCGCTAATTCTACTCGAAGTCGACTCTAAAACATCAAAATAGAAAATTAAATTAGTTTAGCAGTAACCCTGGTAAGTATTTAAAATAATTGCAAGATAATCTGCTCTAGAGATGGCCGATTCAACTCGATTCTTCAGAATCGTTCATCCCTAATTTGCTATTTGGATATCTTTACTAACCATTTCCAGAAACAGACGTACTGGCTGTACGAATACTGACAGCATCACTACTTTCTCCTTGTGTTGCGCCATGGACAGTAAGGAGGTCCTGACACGGACCAGATGAGTTTTGGGATATTTCCACCGTCCCTTCATGTGAGCCCTCCCCCTGAACTGATCTTGATTCAGAGGCATCTGATGAAAAAAGGAGTAATTTTATTTCAGAAATTGCACTTTAGAAGCCTTTGTCTTAATTGAAAGGTTGAAGAACAATTTCCAACAATTTCCAAGAAGAATTTTGTCATTTTAAAATACAAGTCTAGAACTCTATCAAACTGTTGAGCTTCTGATAATTTAGCAACAGCTAATTCTATTCAGTGGGAAAGTCTAACAGATGAAGCCCTGCTCTGTAACGTAACAGATGCCCAAGCTGTACCCTAACTTAATTACAATGAGCTTCACACTCTTGTATATATGTATTCACGTGCTTCGAGAGATAGACAATTAGACATTGACATTGGTACTGCTGTCAACTCACCAGCTTGTGCTCCACTGCCACCGTTTGACTGGTTTTCTTCTCCTGCAAGCAAAATTTTTTAAGTCGTTTATTTAATTTTCTAAGAGTAAAAAATTTCAATTCAATCGAGAGTCAAGACTTAGAAGTACATTTTTGCAAGCTCTTTTTACCACGAAAGCTCTTGTAATTCATTGGATTAACCTTAAGCTCATTTACATGGATTTTTACATACAAGAGTTACATACCTTCTGTCATGTCCTCAATGTTTGCCTCATTTTCGGGCAACATCTCCGAGGTTTGATGTCAAGCCATAACTGTTGAAAATTTAACGTTTCTTTTTTTAATAATCTTATTTTAAAAATAGCCTTTGATAAATTACAACCAAATTTTTTTAAACGAACTATTTTACTCTATTCTTTCGATAAAAGTAAATAATTGCAAACAATTGTGTGACATTAATTAAATATAATAAAGTACACTTAAATTCATTCAGTTATTCATTCATTCATTCATTTACTGTCCACATTAATGAGTATCAAAAATTTATGTAACTCTGGCATTAGATTGAAGTTTTGCGCAAAAAATTGCAAAGTTTTCATGAGATTTCAAGGAGTTTGAAAACGTTACAAGAGGCTCGAATAAATTTTCAATAAATAAAATGAATTTTCAGTCAACTGATTTTATCTCTGAATTTAAGAAACTAGTCTTTGTTTTAATTTAATAGTTTATAATAAAGAAAAGAAAGAACTTACGGTTTCATGCTTCATGTTGATAATGAATTACATGCACCACTTCATTCTAAACAATCTAAACCAGAAGAAAAAAATGTTGAAAAACATGCTTTTACACCAAACATTCCTAATTTTCCCTTTCAAGCAATTCTTCTTGCATATATGTAAATCATAACTAACTTGTAACGTAAAACTTAATAACAAGAATATTGTCAAATATTGTTCTGTATTGTTTCTAACACAAAAGAAAACTAAAGACGTAGTGAAACAGATAAAAATCTATACTGACCTCAATAAACAAACTTCAAAGCAAACAAATATGGCAACAGTCAATATAAAAATATGTAAGTCAATGATAAACAATAACAAATTAACGTAAATAACATCGAGAGTAAAGTCAATAACTGTCAATAACATGAAGGTCAATATGTAATTAAAAGTTCACAAATCCTAGAATTATAATTCCTTTGTAAATAATTAACGACACTATAAGCTAATGTATACCCATTTTCAGTAGAAATAACGATCATCTTACGCCCTTATCGACAATAATGGAAAAAAAAAACTCGATCAACAAAGGATTTCGTAAATAAATAATTTTCATCACATTGTCACACCCTGAATGTGAAAGACATGAAATAATTAGACACTAATGCGCAACAGTACAAAATGAATACATAGCAAATAGTTGTAACCTGAATTGTCAAACTTAGAACCCTTAGAACAAAATTCACTTTGTTTTCGCTGTTATCGTAAATGAAATTTTTATCACAACAATGATACACTGATAAGATATCTTTTAGCAGACACATGCAATTATTGAAAAATAAAGCAATTTACCGTAATGTATTTAATTGAATTTTACTTCTGACGTTTCGGAGCGGAATGAATCCGGCTCCGTTTCTCTCTTTCATGTATAGTTTGACAACAATTCACTAGGGAGCGCTGTAAGTCCAATTGGATAAGGAAGGTCCCTGCAAAAAAAATGTAAGGGCGGGAACTTTGAAATTTAAATTTTCGCGTCTATGATTTTTAAAAATGAGATAACTGGACGAATTTTGCGAATTAAAATTTTTTTTAAATACAAAATTGAATATGTGCTTATAATGAATAATTAAAAAATGAACTGTAATTATAATACATACTTTAAATCGAAGAATAAAATTATTTTCTAGAGGTAGATAAAGAAAAAGTTTATTAATTCATATAATATACATAAAGTAAATACAATAAATAAAATGATATTTAATTTTATAAAAATAATACTTACGGGTTTAAAGGATTAATGGGATTAATGAACATTTAAGAGATTTTGCTATTTTGAAAGGAGCTTTTGATCTCCGAATGATGAGGGTCAGCCAATCAGTTGACCTTAATTGCCATCAGTTGTTCTTTGGAAACCTTACAAAGCCTAGCCTAGCCCTTTATAGTCTATTATTATGTTCTGGTGCAAGAAGTGACCATGGCATTGAAGCACTTTATTTTCAGAGTTCCCCTCTGATTATTTAAACACGCTAATCCAGTCCAAATCTGTCATTCATTTTAAAAAACATTTATTTCTCATTTCTTCATGAATCGAATCTAAAAAAAAAGAATTTGTTAATAACATTGTATTCTTAAATTTTTTCTGCATTTACTTAGATCTATAAATTTAAAATAAAATATTATGGGAATAAGTTTATAACTTTTTCACAGTTTTATAAATGAAACAACTTTTGAGTCAATTTAAAAATTAAATTGATCATAAAAATTGTGGAATTACTATCTATAATTTACATAATTACTCTGGTTTTTAAATTTAAATTATTATAGAGCCAAAACATCGCCCACGGAGTAAAATTATAACATCTTATCTTTCCACAAGAATCTATCCTGAAAATTTATAGTTGAAGCCCTTTTTTCTGCAGAGTTCTTCGACCTTTTAAAATCACTTGATATGACACTTGATACAACTCATCGGTGCCACAGTCAAAGTGCGTTGATCCACTTTATACAGAAATTTGATTCCGTAGTATCATTCGCGTGATATAGAATGCATTAAAGATAATAAATCGTTGTCAGACACATACAATCGGCCTTTATACAATTACGCACGACTATCTTTATTCTTTCAGAAACTTGAGTTCCTCTTCACAGCTTGAATTTCAAAAATAATTCAAGAAAAAAAATAATTCTTTAAAAAAAATGAAAATAGGGAATATGGGAAAGGCCGTGCCTGTAATGTAGGGAAGAATAGGGCCTGTAATTAGTTTTTAAAGAGGCTTGCTCATTAAATTCTACATTATGAAGATAATTATGTTATCTAGTAAAGAATCTGTCGAGTATTTCGTCGATCAGAGTATATGTATACGTCTTCAATGATAACAACCAGATTGCATGACGTCAAAGTCTGACTATGAAACATAATATTCGAGTATATTAAACGCACTTGCAAACGCACGTGTCTCCTCGAGTGTTTCTATTTTTTCAAGGAAGTACCCAACAACTGAAAAATGTTTTTATCAATCGGACTACAGTGAACACTAGTCCGCAAAAACAATGAATGATCTCAAAGAAATTATTTTGCGACAAGCGTAAATGCAATGGAAACTATTTAAAGGAAGATATAATTTGAAATTACGTGGGCAAGCAAGCTGGCACGAGGTGTGTCATGTTAAAAACTAGATAAACATGCCTTTCAACCTCGACAATCATTGTCTGCGTTTCTGAACTTTGAGATCACTTCTTACATGTACAGAGTTTATTGACAAGCCAATATTCAAACCTGAATCTCTCGTGATAAGGATGTCGAAACAAAGATAGACTGAAAGAATTAATTTAGTATTTAAATTGCCTCAATTCCTTGCACTGCAAGTAAGATGCAATTCAGGTGCTATTAGGGAAACTATTTTCTTAAAATTCTAGACTGGAGCTATTAGAATCCCAGAAGAGTTGCCCTATCTACAACTGGAACTTGGTAGATAATAAATAATCCGGAAATACTTGATCCTTTCGTGACAACAATATTAGACGATCTTTAGGCAGAGAGCAAGCCAAAGTCGTAATAAATGCAAGGACATGTTGACCACGTAACACGTCTGAATATCGAGAGCCAGCTAACATATGTAGGGAATCATACACTTCCGAAGAGAGTATTGATTTCTGAAAAAATAAGACGAGTTAATAAAGTACATAGAGCGAAATATTTTATAATATATTCTGCTTGTAAATATAATTAATAAAGGACTCTGAATTTAAACTGTTAAGATAATTTAAAAAAATATCATCACAATTTTTTAGAGGGAGATAAATTCGACTCTAACGTAAATCTCTCTTTTTTTTTTACAAAAATTGGACATTTTTGCAATGTGAGGAGCAAAACGCCTGTTGTGGTTTTAAATAATCCCAAAATATCCCAAAATTAGGATACTTTTGAATAAAAAAATGGATTTTCAACTAAATATTTAAATATTCAACAAAATGCTACTGGAATTTTGAAAAAAATTGTAATAGTTGGATTTTTAATGAAGAAATCATTTTCAACCAAAAATTATTGATTTTGATATGCCGTGTTCTTCTCCACTTTGTAAGCGAAGAAAGAGGCGATATTTAAAGGTCAGTTGCTTAATCGATCAGTCAATGACCACTGCTCGCTGTAGCACTCATTGTCGTCACCGAGCTGTATTTTTCTGAGTGAGGAAAATGCGGTACCTACACACATTTAGCAATCGTCTATTCTCTGCAAGGTCCGCAAACGCTATCGTGCACGCATATCCACGACAGAAGTATAAATACACCTTGCTCGACGACGTTGCTCCATTGAACTTTGGCGCTGCGTTTTACCATTGGCCAAAAGCCAGGGTTACGTAACTCTCGCCCCGATGACCTCCTTCTTCAAGAGAAGTTGACCTTGCAACTTGTTCTTGAGAGATGTACCAAAACATCTGATGACAATTGTCAACCTCTTCAAAGAAAGTAACCTTCCTCTCCTAAGCTAAGTTCTCCTTTCTGCAAATAAATAAAAATAAGTGCATATGATAACAAGCTGGCGATTCGAGTCTCAGAAACAATTTCTGTGGATATTTCTCGAGTTCATCGGGAAACTTGAAAATTCAGGGTAGCGATTTATGGAAAAATTTTTAAATACTGGTTACTTCCGTGTTTTTTAGATTTTCAGAAATACCCACTGGGTTCAGAAAAATCAAGAAAAATTAAAATCCAAAAACCGTTTTTGAGTTATTTATGATTTTTTTGCCATTTCCTATTTTTAAAACCTTGTGAAACTAAGTGAAACATTTAATTTCATCTAAATATCAATGATTTAAGTAGTTCTAGCTTTTTTAATTATTTATATCTTCAATAATGAGTTTACTAGAGATTCAGCTTTTAGATCCTGATTTTAAATTTGCAATATTTTCATCAGGTTTACGAAATTCCATATAAATGCGAAATTCTCTGGTCTTTTATCCAAGTTTATAAAATTCTGGGTCGTTGCTTGGTTTTCTATCTTTTTCGATTAAATCGTTACCCTGGAAACTCAAGATTAGATTGACAGTAGTCACTTTGAATAAATCCTTCCCTTAAATATTTAAACGTAAACCCCAATTTCTCTCCAAGATAATATCATTTTTAGGTGTGCTATAAAAGAGTAGTTCGTAATTTTTTCACGCACGTGCAAAACTGCGGGCGTAATTGGAATGCGCTACAATATGACGATCAGGTTGCCAATCATCGATCGGTATGAGAGCAGTGCAATGCAATGAAGGTCACTCCCAATTGGATGTGTCTTAGAGTATAATATAGGTTGGGAAAATCTCGGTCACGCGGTGTCCCTGACATGACATCTATCTGTTCCTGGCCCATTAGGAATTTTGCAGGAAATTACGAAAATCCAGAATTTCACTTTCAAAGAATAAAAAAGTCGCTCCTGAGCTTTTGCTATGAAAAAAGTAGACGTCTCGTATCTTCAAGACTCCTAAATGACACATCTGAAAATACAAATTAAGATTAGGTCAATAATAAGCTTCAAATAAGAAACGTTTTTTTAGGAAATAACTCGCTCGAAGGAATTTCGTAAAGAGAAGACTTGGCTATATTTCATTGGCTAAGAAAGTAGGCCTGCGATATCACAGAATTGCGGGGAATTTAAAGTTTGAAGTACTGCTTGATAAAAATGCGAATGCTATTTGATCTCATTTTACTCGACAAATATTATAATTAGATATTTTTTCGCTCTATAGGCACCCTTATTATGTTTTGAAAAACAAGTACACAGAGTGAAAATATATTTAGTTATGATATTTGTTGACTAAAATGAAGAGATAGAATTTTGAGGATAAAACAAAATGTTTATATAGAACAATTATTATAGAAGAAATTGATTATACAAAAATCATTATAGCATTGCGGAAGTGCAATTCAAATTGCGTAAAGAATGATAAGTCAATAATGACTTGTATCTAAATTGAAGATCCATTAATAACCCTAGGTTCTTGTTAAGACTAAAAAATATTCACAATTATAAAACTAAATTTCAATTTTAAATCATAAAATTAATATTAAATAATTTCTAAAAACCCATACTCAAAATATCATAAAAAGTGAAATTATGATAACCGACTAAATTGAAAAATGTGTTCTCTGCATATTTCAATCAACGAGATTGCGACACTTATTCTGTTTTTCATAAAACTTCCAAGTACAACTTGGTTTTGGCATTTTTATCTTATTTAAAAGTTATAAACATCATAAAACATGAACTGTCATTTACCCGAGTTTTCTCATCATTCTTGACGTAATATGCCAATTTGCCAATTCGAAATGTAAACACGTGGAACCTGGAACAAAGACCAACAATCATGCGCATCAGCTGGCACTGACGTCACTCCAGCATCTTGTCACCGGAAGTTCCGGTTGAACACTTTTCCCGGCTCAATTTTCGCGTTTTAAATTCTAAGACTGAATAAGGAAAAACAGGAGAACCCGCGGGTTGACACTGTACCTTGCAAAGCGTCAAAAAACCTTGGCGATCTTGCCATTCACAACTAAAATAGCGCAATGAAAGCTTGGCGCATCATGCTTCTTTGCTTTTTTTATTCTTGGGTGAGGGGCGTCTTTCTCAGCCGCATTCCTATTGGTTCTTGCTGCCGGAAGTGACATCACCTGCGCAAAATTCAAAAAATCATGAAGCTAATTCGAATTTTACCCAAAAAAAGAACAGCGAAATGCAGCAAAAGCTGCAAGTCAAATGATATCAGACTGCACGTGGCGTTTAAAAGGTCATGAATTTGAGAGTCGGGAAGTTCGAGAAGTGTCAGGGTCTCGAGGTTAGTGAGGAACGAGTTGTGAACCTGCGCAAAAGGTGGCACGTGACCTGCGCAGCTATTCTTAGCTGAGGTCGGTTTTGAGCAGTTCTTAGTGAACAACTCTGCCTCGCTCACTCGTCGTTCGTTGCGCGTCCAAATAGGAATTCAGTCTCTCCTATCCTCTCGTTCCCACACACCACCCAACACACACGATGTCTGGTCTAGCAGATCCCGTGGCTTTCGCCAAGGATTTTATCGCCGGTGGAGTTGCTGCCGCTGTCTCCAAAACTGCCGTAGCACCAATTGAACGAGTAAAACTTTTGCTCCAGGTGCAACACATCTCCAAGCAAATCGCTGAAGACCAGCGTTACAAGGGTGAGTCACTGAATCCGGAAATGGGCAAATTTACAAGTGGAAATTTCTCCAAACCCCAGAAATCTGCAAAGAAGGAAGAAAAGAAGTTTTTTCTTGTGTAAAATTAAAGTGTTCGATTGAGTTCCTGTAAATCGGTCAGTGAATTCCCCTCTGGGGGAGTCACAGGGGACATGTGACAGTCGTGAATTTGAAACAGGTCAATGTTAAATCTGTGGAACGTCGTTTCGGCCGTAAATCGTGTACTTTGATTCCATAGTTTCCGTTATATAATGAGAGATCAGTTCTCAGTGGAGACGGGGGTCTAGGGCGATTTCGCCTCGTTTTTTGACTCTCCGTGCTTTATGATTTATATAACGAGATATGGTTTCAGAGCTTACATAACTTTTGGAGGTCGAAACGTGTGAAAAGTGGTTCTTCGGCTAAATTGTTTGTCGGGTCGGGCGGGTCGATAAACGAGCCCGAACGACAGCCAGATGGCAGCGTGGCTTCCAGGAAGCAACGTCAATCGATTGCAAAAATGGCGACCGGGTCGGCCATGAGGGCCATGAGGCTGACCTCTTTTTTTCTTCTTTTCTTCCAGAAAAAGTGCATGCATGCATCCTTAGATGCAATCTTCCAGCTGAAAATGTGATAGATTATTTTTACACATCCTCTATGTCTATTTTGAACCGTTCGTGGTTAAATTTTGTCTGAGAATAGTTACATTTTGTCCATTTTGAAAATGGCTTCTGGCGCGTGGAGGCACCGATCGGGTTTCTACGAGGTTAGAATTGACCTTGATCAGCGAATAAAAAAAAGAAATTTAATAAAATGAAGATTCTAATATAATTAACGACATTAACAGCTTTTGTAGTTACTTTTCTGTAAAATCACTCCTAACTTCAACGATTTTTATCTTGAACTTTCTTACCTTTGAGAATTTGTACTTTCACATTTCCACCATGGCTGCCACCACTTTTATATTATTTACACAAAATTCATACGGTTTTTTTTGCATTTTTGGCCGAAAGTAGACTTTTCCGAAAGCGATTACATTTTTCTGCAGAACTTGACGAGATAATTCGTTAAAACATCACACCACGCCTTTGGACTAAGGATCGATTTTCAATTGTTTGCTCAAAGTATGGGTTTTTCTTTTCGGTCGTTATCATCAAGTGATTTACGTAATAACCATAATAAAATATGCACTCACTGCTGAGAAGAATCGTTTAATTGATTAGATTGAACTCAATCTGTTGAGTGGGCTAGTCGCGAGAATTGAAATCATGTCCGGTTACTACTAGTTTTGGACCATGAAACTGAAGCAAACTGAAGTGAACTAAACGAAAATGCCTTTGCGGAATTCATTTTTTTTATTTCTAATGTTTCTACTGTCTTTTGTCAATATTATCATCAATTGTGACCACTAGTTGGCGCTCTCATTTTTTTCGATTTTCAAAGAAAATAAAAGCCAATTATTTAAATCGCAGTAAAATTAAATTCTATATTATTACTTCGCATTTAATAAATCTAATATATGATCTTATTAAACGTTTAAACGTGTTTTGTATTAATTTCGATCCAACTTTCAAATTATTATTATTATAGTTTGTATTACGTAACTCGAATATTGCGGATAGAGTATTCATGATCAAGATATTTTTAATTTTTCCGTGATGTAATTTTTAATCTATTCTAAAACACTTTTGAGATAAAATTAGAGGGTTTTTTTACTTTAATTTCCTTTCAAAAATATTTGTACAACTAATATTGCTAATTATTGAGTACGTATTACTAACTATGCATTAGTAATTTTTTTAAGTGGGACTTTTAAAAAATGACTAAATTCAAATAATTTTTTGACAATTGTACACAAGATCATGGATTTAGAACGAAGTACAAAATTATTATTATAAGCATGTGGAGCATTTATAAATAATTTCACGCTTTTGATGCTCTTGCCTTTCTCTTAACCATCTCTCCTTCCCTCCTACATTAAATTGATGTAGTTTACGAGTGCTGACTTATAATTTCAAGAATAAGAAAATTTTACACGACAATTAAAAAAAAATGTTTAAAGGATTAGTTTAAAATATTGTCATCCAACAATTTCAAGGTATTTTTGTATGATTTTTAAAAAGTTTCTGTGCAATTTTAAAGGATTACATGTAATTTTAAGGGATTTTGTGTGATTTTAAGGGATTACTACTTATTTAATATAATGAAAAATGTATTTAAAACTAATTCGATATTTATCTCATTTCTAGGAATGGTCGATTGTTTCGTCCGTATTCCAAAAGAACAAGGTTTCCTCAGTTTCTGGCGTGGAAACTTCGCCAATGTTATCCGTTACTTCCCCACCCAGGCTTTGAACTTTGCCTTCAAAGACAAATACAAGCAGGTGTTCCTTGGAGGTGTTGACAAGAATACACAGTTTATGCGATACTTTTTGGGAAATCTTGCTTCCGGTGGTGCTGCTGGAGCCACGTCTCTCTGCTTCGTCTACCCTCTTGATTTTGCAAGAACCAGGTGCGTTAAAACATAAAATTCTCGAGTATAGTTATAGTTCTTGATCCTTAAAATTATACACTCACTTCGAGGTTTCCAGTTTATAGAAGCAGTTTTTATGATAAGATCATTTTTGAGACTAAAATCAAATTACTTAAAATTAATACACTTGAACATAAGATTTTTAAAGCTTATCATAAGCAAACATTATTGACAAAGGCGCGTGGATCACATTCTAGTACGTAATGAAAAAAATATAAAACATTGAAAATTTTGATTTCAGGTTGGCTGCAGATGTAGGTAAGGCTGGTTCAGAGCGTGAGTTCACAGGATTAGGAAATTGTTTGACTAAGATCTTCAAGGCTGATGGACTTGGCGGTCTTTACAAGGGATTCGGTGTATCCGTACAGGGTATCATTATCTACCGAGCAGCCTACTTTGGTTTCTATGACACCGCTCGTGGTATGTTGCCTGACCCTAAGAAGACTCCATTCCTTGTTTCATGGGGTATTGCCCAGGTGAGTGATCATTAATTTTCTCTTTATTGTATTTATACTTGATTCACTTGTCAATTAAACCAAGAAAGAAATGAAACTGATCATTGTTTTCTTTTAAATTCTAGTGCGTTACCACCGTAGCTGGTATTGTCTCGTATCCCTTCGATACTGTGCGTAGGCGTATGATGATGCAGTCTGGCAGAGCCAAGGCTGAGATTCTCTACAAAAGCACTGCTCACTGCTGGGCAACCATCGCAAAGACTGAAGGTACCGGTGCCTTCTTCAAGGGAGCCTTCTCCAACGTCCTCCGTGGTACTGGAGGTGCTCTCGTGCTTGTATTGTACGATGAGATCAAGAACCTTCTCTAAGAAAGACAAAACTAGGGTCCTCACCTCATTTCCATTATCAATCACAGAACTCATCATCTCCATTACCACTAAATCCCCTCATCAACTGGTATGAAAGCAGCAGTCTCCACACCGAGTGGCAGGAAACAGACTGTCGACAATTTCATAAATAACTCGGGCTGAGAGCGATCGGTAGCGGCTCGCGAAACGCGCGAAACTTGGCAGACAAGGAGTTCGAGAATTCTCTGAGCTCCCTAGGATAGAATTCGCTTAATTTATTGCCGGATTCAGTATTTTCCTGAGCCTTTCGAAACGCCAACTGCAAAGGGGGCGCAGGGTGAAGATATTTGTGAAATTGAACGCACACGTCGTTTGAAGGACTACTTGATGAGCGTGCAGGACAGACCGCTCAGAAGAAAGTTATGGCAGACGACGTGTGTCGCTCGGGTCAGTGAAGCTGATTACGCGACATCAATCTACGGAAAACTAGCCAACAATAATTAAAAGCAAATTAATAACTGTATTGAGAGCGAGAGGGACGCGCGGCGAAAGATCATTAACGGCGATGGCGGGGCGCGTAGACCTGGGCCGCCCCCCGCCCTTATTCTCGGCCCATTGTAGATAATTAATAATTCGTAATTATTGATGAGAAACGATCATTGTAATATCAAGACCACAGTAAATTAGACGGATGGTTATTTAATTTCGGACTCCGGAAATCTATCTTGTAAGATACAACTGTCAGAGTGCAAGGAGGAAACTCTGATTGTATACATCTAATCTGTTTGTGTTAGGATGTATGCAGAGAAGGCGAGAGATCAATAAAATCGACGAAAAAAAAAATTAATTTCACTGTAGTCATTTCTATTGGAATCATTCCTGTCCCATTTGGATTATTTTATTTTTTAGAACCATTTAAATGTTATCGTACTTGATCATGGACAACAAATTATACGGAGCGCGGTTGGAAAGCTATCAAAGGTCAAAGATCAAGGATTACCACGTGAATCAAAAGAAAATTGGCAGAGCCACTATTCACCACGTGCTTCTTCAACATAATTTATATTTCAGACTAGCTGACCATTAGTTTCATCTTACATAAATCCAGGGAAATACTAACTCGTAAATAATCGGGAAAAAAGTTGAATCAGGAATCGTATTTAAATTAAATGTTTCTTAAAAGTGATATTGTTATTCAAAGTTTGTAACTAATTGTAAAATTTGAACTTTTTATAAATTACGAGGGATTGATATTTTGAATTTACAACGAATTTTAAGATTTAGAAAGATGTCAATTTCATGTAATCTTAAAAAATTTCAAGTATTTAAAAGAATTCTAAAGATTGTTGTGAAATTTATAGGATTTTAAGAGATTTTTCAAAATTTCAAAATATTTCGTGGAATTTTAGAATAATTTATCAATCTAAAAGGGACATTTTCTAAGGATGAAAATAAATAAACCATAATTAATAGAAAAATCATATTTTATGAGATGGGAATGTTACTTACTGCCGCTCAAAATCCGACGATTAAATTCTTGAAAAACATTCAATAGCCCTGAAACGAAGGAAATAAGTATTGAATTCATTCACCTCTCACAAAGATAAATTTATTTAGTCAGTTTCTTAAAAGTCTGTTTCATATGTTATGTTGTGTAAAAAATCCACAGGAATTAATTTATTCTAATCATACACGATAGAATCTTTTAATGCAAAAACTAACAATTTCCATGAATAGATCTTAAAAATAACATCCCTATTAAATTATGTAAAACGATTTCTTTTACACGAAATTAGTTTCACTCCCATATTTATCATGCTTTCCTCGAAAGACTATCCACTCATCTAAAAAAGTTGGACCTCACAAAAAGCTATTCACACCATAAATAAAAAAAAATAACGGAAACGCAAAATGCATATTCAATCCTTTCTTGATTTCTATCTATAGGAAAAAAAATAAATGTACATGTGTAACCTTACTAAGTCAATAACTTTACGTCTAATATAAAATTTCTGCGAGGGAAACACCGATCTGTAGTATTGGCATTTATACATTGCAGCAATGATGTATTTATTGTACACACTTGACTTAAGGGTGTTGGATCGAAATTCTAATCTTAAAATTTAACTTCTTCATTTTACTCAACAAATATTATAATTAGATATTTTTCGCTTTATAAAACTATTCAATTTTTTAATAGAAATATGCATACAGAGCGAAAATATATCTAGTAATAACATCTGTTGAGTAAAATGAGGAAATTGAACTTTACGACTAGAAGTTTGTTTCACCATAACGTGTTTTTTGTCTTTGATAGAAAATATTGTAAAGTAAGGAATGATACAGAGAAAAAAGATGAAATATGAGATGAATGAAGACAAAAGTATGATCAGTATGTACAACGATTGAAGAATGATGCGGTTATTATGAGTTAAAAAGGTCATACTGTTGTCCTATTTGAATCTCCTGCCAGCATATCCATAATACGACTGATGCCTGGCATGTTCAAAAATGTTCCCAAGATTGGCACCCTCCGTAAAAAGTTTATGGCAACTGGTAAGAATCCACTGCAAACAAAAGAAATTCATTAAGAAAATTAAATTTTAAATATTACCAAATGATCTAAGCAACTCTTATTTAAGTTGTAGAAGAAAAATTTTCAAACTAAAATTCTTAAATAAACTGTATCGAAATTTTTACATTGAGCACTACCCAAGTTGATGAACGATTTGCAAAATATTTTCTATAATAGAAAATTAGGTAAATACCTAAACAAAATCACGAAGCCATAGGTTTCAATGATCATGCCGACCAAAGGCCAGCCCAAAATGACAATAATTACACCTCCTAAAAATGATGCACTTCCTTTCAATTTGTGCCTTTGGAAGAAAAAGCTTAAAGTCCTTCTAGGTCCAATAACACATCCCAGACCCGAGATAAACAGGAGCTGTAGGAAATAGTAATGAGGAATTAAAATTTTTTCTAGCAATCGGTCTGTAGACATAATGTTTTTCAAAATAGAAAGTGTCCATCTAATTGAAGGTAACAGGATATGTTCTCTATATCAATAGAAGGTCTGTCTTAAAAACAGAGCGAAAAACTGATTAATTATAATACTCTTTGCACAAAATAAAGAATTTGAACTTTAATCTCAGAATTTAATCGTTTCATTTTACGCAAAAAGTATTAACAAATAAAGAATAACAACTACAGAGATATAAAACATCTAATTATAATATTTGTTAAAGTAAAATGAAAAAATTGAATTATAAGATTAAAATTTGGATTCAACGTTCTTAAGAAAGAAATATATAATAAATATAATGAAAATGAAAATATATTGCATTAATATCCGTGAAAAGTATGTAGTTTCTTAAAGCTTTACTAATAAAACAGATTTAATTTATTGCTTGAAGCGAAATTAGCGAAATATATAGAAATATGGGATTTTCACCTAACTAAATGTTTACCACCTGTTGAATAATAAAAATAATAAAGATAAACTTACGTTGCCAATTGCCAGAAGACCCTTATCAAATAAAAGTAATACTCCGAGAAAGAGGAAAGAAATCCCGAAGCCAGCCAGCCCGACTCCGATTTCTGAAACATATTTTGATTATTCATCTTGCCTTCAAAAAAATTCGTCAAAACCTTCGACTCAACACCAAATTGGCTTTTATTATTTATCGCCACTACTGTAGAATACTCACTTTGTGTATCTGTTATTTCGAACATATTTACAAGAGTGTTTTCCGCACAAAACAAAAGCTTTAATTATTATCATGCGGCCTAGAACATTTGCACGACAGCAGCTGAGAGAAATCTAACCTATATCCACGTCATTGATTATGATGAGGCAAGATTTATGATTATGACGACCTTAATATAACAATCGTTAGAAGTTTAGTTAAAATTGTTATCAGGAATCACAACACTCAGGAAAGAAATGCATTATGATCTGATAACTGTAGTTTTATTCGTTTTATTGACGAATAATAAAAAAAGAATAACATCCCATGGATGTGCCCCTTGATGCCCCCCCAGGCTATTTTTCGACGGCCCTGAGAGTGCTCACTGACTTTCCGTTCGAGAAATTCTTCCATTGGATGAAATTTGAATCGCGCGCCAAATTTTGACCAATGAAAGCACAGATTGGCTTTTGATTAGAAAATACTACCATTGGTTAAAATTTGGCGCGCGATTCAAATTTTAGCCAATGGCAGAATTTCTCCAACAGAAAGTCAGTGAGCAGTCTCAGGGCCGTCGAAAAGTAGCCTTGGGGGGCATCAAGGGGTCCCCCCTCGAAATGAAAAATAAAAAATATTTCATACAAGAACGATGGATAGTCGGCTTTAAAACTGCTAGTAGTTTATTTAATTTGTGCTCTTACAAGAACTTGTGTTAATAAACTCCATTTCAACACAAAATGTCTGGATTTGACGACGATAATCCCTTCGGGGATAATAATAAATAGGAGATAATATTTAGGTATACTTACAAACTTTCTTTCGCATTTAATTGATTAAAAAAACTCTTCGCAACACTCATCTGTAATGATATAGCGTTTGAAATCTGAAATATTCATTTGAGAGTTGGGCAATGCGCATTTTATCTATTTTTACATATATTATACCTATTATAAAAATTAAATTCATTGTCATAATTTTAAATTTTAACTAGAAAAAACTGTTTATTTTAAGCGCGAAATTTGAACTTATGAAAACAATTTTTAAGATAATTACAGCACTTAAGTATATTTGTTGGTAGTGATTATATAACTAAAAGATTTAATTAATAAATAAAAACATCATTTTGATAACTTGAACTAAATGATATAGAAAGTAAGTAACATTTTTGTTTCTTAATTTAACATTCGTTGTAGCTTCGTTATTTATTATGTAAGAGTATCAAAAGATTCGAATGAACATAAAATTGTTACTAGAACTAAAACATTTTTTTGCAATTGAAAATTTTACTCCTGATTAATTAATTTCAGAGAATTTAGTTTGTAATCTAATAAGAATTCACTTCAAGAATTATAAAAATATTATTTTCTTCTTGGAGGAACAGATTTACTTCGTTTGATGTTCTTGCCGGAAGATTGCGAGGGTGATTTAAAAAATTTTCTCTCAATTGATTGCGAACATTCCTAAAAACACAAATTATTTTTACATTAATTAATACATACGTTGAATTTCTATTTCAATAATTAAAATATTTTGAATCTTACTTTTTCTATATTTTTTACCACACCAGCCTTATTAATTGGCGTTGAAATTTCAACCTTTGTTTGTGAGAGCGAGGTGATTTTCTTCTCTGTCGCAGACTGAAAATAGAACGCAGAATACAAAAAAATAGTAAACTTCAGGCAACATTATAAAAATTATATGAAGAATTATTTTTTAATTTTAGATACTAACTCCAAACACAAACGATGTTTGTGAAGTTGGCAGCTCCGTCTTTCCTTGAGAACTTAAACTTGGCGATTTCTGTAAAAATACGAAGCGAATAAAATAATTTAAAATGAATGCATTAAATAAATGTTTAAATTTTGTATACTCGCCGAGAACACAGATATGAGTTCATCAAACGATGCTTGTGAAGGTGGCAATTCAACCTTTCTTTGAGTCATTGGAAACGAAAATCCATCTTCGCTGGCACTCTGGAAAAATATCGAAGGAAATAAAATGAGTCCATATAAAAATTATTAATATATGATTAGGAGAATTAAAACTTACTTCAGAAAAATCTGAAGAATAAGATTTTACAATCTTAGCTTGAGAAAGCGGGAATAAATCGTTCTCTTTATCTAAATCCTGAAACACATGAATTTCTGGAAATCCCTTTAAATTCCCTAAAATTTCTTGAAATCTTTTAAGACTACTTTTAAAATCCATTGAAAATGTTTAACATCATTCAAAATTTACAAACATTTTAAAAAATATATTACTTACTGTCGTCGAACAAAGACTGTCCATCAACTGAAAAGTAAAATAATTTACTTTCTGCACATTTCTAAATTTTAAACACAATTATTTTGAATAAAATTACAAACCTTATCTTCAGAAAATGGGGAATTTGCAGGTTTGTCTGGAAGTTTTTTCTTAATCGTTCTTATCAAGGCTAAAGTCTCCAAATCTATTTTAGCTGGTTCAGACTGTCTTATTACCGGCAAAGCCTATAAAACATAAAGTATAAACAGGTTTTCTTTACATTTTTCTCTCATTTTTAAAATGTGGTGCAATATTAAAAATTAACTTGCCTTTTTCAAACGATCATTCTTCTTCATCTTTAGCTTTTCTTCTGCTTCCTTAATTTTCTGTTGAAGGCTTTCAAACTCATTTGAATTTTCTTTTGTTAGATTGAATTCCTGATCAATCTGGAAAAATTTTGAAATTCCTTAAAATCTTTTTAAATCTTATGAAATCCCTTAGGAAACTTTTAAAGTCCTTTAAAATTCTTTGAAGTCACTTGAAATTTCTTAAAATCCAGGAAAAAGCTGGGTAAACTTATGCTAATACATATAATAATAAAAATTACCTCTTTCAGAGCAGCTAGATATTTTTTTGACTTATGCTCAAGAGCCTTTAATTTAGTGTCGTATCTCTTTTCTGACATATTTTCATTTTGTTGAGTCGAACTTATAGTTGCCTCTGCTTTCTTTTTTGAAGCTGCGAAATCTTGCAAATTTTTTGTATCCAGCAAATTTGGATTCTTGTCTAAGTGTTCACTGTTCTCTTGCTTCAAGTTGTTGTATTTTTGCATTATCTCATTCCTAACTTTTTCATTCTGAGCAAAGTCGGATTCTAAACCAAGAATAATTGATTCTTCTTTTTCGCAATTGGAAACTTGGTTTAACTTCTGTTGAATCTCGGCATCTTCTTCGTCATTTTTTCTTTGACGATGAATTAAGTTTTCTAAATCCTGATTTGAATTTAATTAATAAGAATGTAGAATGTATAATTTACATATAATAATAATAATAATAATAATAACAATAATAATAATAAGATAATAAGATAATAATAGCAAGTTATAAATATATCATCCAAATTACCTGATTTTTCAGGTCATTTTCCTTATAAGTTTCTTTAATTTGAAGAAGTTCTAATTCTTCATTTACTTGCATTAGCGACTTATCAAGATTATCAACATCGGTGCTTGTGGATAACATCAAATTAATTGCGTTCCTTGATTCTATAAGACTACTTTCAACTTTCAGAAGCTCATTTGTTGAATCAACGTATTCCTTTTGAAGATCTGATTTTAACTCAAGTTCCTTTACTTTCACTGCGATCTGCTGGATTTCTGCTGTGAAGTTGCTTTCTCTGGAAAATGGAATGTTTAAAGTTTAGTATGATATTCCAGATATAGTTGCAAAATTTAAAAATATCTAAAGCAACATTTAAAGGTGTTGGATCAAAGTTCTAACTTCAAAATTCGAGTTCTTCACTTTACATGATAAATATTATAATTGGATATTTTTAAAATAGGAAATTGAATTTTGAAATTAAAATTTGGATTCTTACCTTTCAGGACTCGGATTTAAAATCCTTAAGATCATTTCTTTCATTTTGAGATTCGCTGATTCCTGCATTTCATCGATTTCGCCAAGCCTTATTAGTTCGGTTTCTAAGTCGCTATATTTTTTTTCCAATTCTTGCTGAACCTGGAAAAGTATCAATTGTTTCTTAAAATAAAAGTAAAAAGTAATAAAATGCAATAAGAATATTAACTGGAGAATAGATTATTTAAATAAGAGATAAAATATCATGCCTGAGAGAATTTGCTATCCTCTTCTAAACTTAGATCAGTTTTTTCTAGCAAAATATTGCCCGAATCTATTTCTTCAACGTTCAAGTTCTTAACAAACCTTAGGAAAATTAATATTATTAATGAGAGTTTCAGTAGTCTAAAGTTAAAAAAACGGGTGATCTTTAAAAAAAAAACAATTAAAATAACTAGCAATGTTTTAAAATCCCTTGAAATCGTTTTAGTTATTTTTAAATCTCTAAACAAAATTTAATCATCAAGATTTCTAGTAATTTTTTAAAATTATTTATAAACTGTTGAAATCGTTGTTAATATATTGACATCCCTAAAAATTCCTTGGAATTCTTAAAAAGATTTTACCCTTTAATATTTTCGAGTTTTTGCTCTACACTATTTACGGAGAATACTTCATGAATTTGCGATTTTTCCTCCTTTTCTTTAACGTTCCATTGTTTACTTATCAAATTTTCTAGCTTGCATTTTTCAATGCTAATCTCTAAAACAAAAAATATAATATATTATATAGATTTAGGTATAAACGTAAAACAGAATATTTGATTGGACTTTTATTACCGGTTTCCAGATTTTCTTCTGTGATTGGAACAGTTTCAAGTTTCTGCCTCTTTTCTTTCAGTTTCTCAATTATGGTACTTCTTATCTCTGACACATCTTTAAAATACTGATCAAAACATTCTTGCTTCATGTGGATGTATTTAATATTTTCATATATGAGGTTCACAAGTTCCCAACCATTGTTCACTCTGTATAAAAGTAAAAAATATCGTAATTATTGTAATATTGTTTTAAAAGAGGTTGCGCGTTTCTCAGGGTGTCTATTATTCTTGCCCATCAAATTCCCGATTTCCCGGTTTTTCCCGCCGTCGAAAATTTTAAATCTTTTAAGGGCGTTGGACCCAAGTTCTAATTTTAAAATTCGATTTCCTATTTTTTCTCAACACATATAGTAGTCATGACTTTGAGATTTTGATTTTAAATTGCTTGTATTAATACACAACGTTTGAATCATTAAATTTTAATTAAAGTGGAGATTAAATTGAATTATTTGTTTAAAAGTATGTAAAAGGAACATAAATAATTATGCTTACGACTCCACGCAGATTTTTTGCTCCTTTTCTCTCTTGACTTGAGACATACGACATTCTGTCTTTTTCTTTTGTAATGCAGAATACTTTTCCTCCAGTGATAATTGCTTTTCTTTAATCCCAGATTGTATGCTGGTCGTTACAATTTGTGCAGCTTGTGATTTATGTTCCTATTTGTATAGAATTGGAAAGAAAAGTATTAAAATCGTTTAAAATTCTGTTTTGCAACTATATCTAGCTGTGCTAAAGTAAGCAATATATATAAATGTACTTAAGGGTGTTGGATTCAAGTTTTAATCTCAAAATTCAAATTCCTCATTTTACTCAATGAATAAAAGAACTAGGTATCTTCTCACTCTGTAGGCGAACTCTTTAATGAAATATAAGTATGCCTATAGAGCCAAGAAACGTTTACTTTTACCACTTTTGGTGTAAAACGAAGAATTCTAAATCTGAATACGAAAAATAATAAACCTTTTGGGAAGTTTGAATTTGGTTCGTGGATGCGCCCGCTGTTTTCCAAGTTTGAAAGAGATGGTCAATTAATTTTGAAGACTTAGATAACGAAGGGATTGATGGCTCAGTCGATGAGTGGATGGGCTTCTTTTTAGATTCGGAACTACCAGGAGTTCTTTTATGCGATGGTGAATAACGTTTACGTTTATTTGACTGCGGAGTTTCCATTTCTATGAGAAAAGTATACAAAGTTTTAGTTAAAAGACTTAAAGGTGTTCAAACCAAGTTCCAATTTCAAAATTCAATTTCCTCATTTTATTTAACAAATACTAATTCTAATTAGATATTTTTCTCGCTCTGTAGAACTATAATTTTAAAAACTTGAATAATTTAAATGAAAAACGTTTAATGATTATGTTTTATGACTTATTTCATGATTTATAAAATAAAAATGTATTCTTTCACATCAACTAGTAGTCGTACCAGTTAACTTGTTCAAACTTGTCGAACGTTTGTCGACAGAGAAAAGTGGAAAAAGAAACAATACAATAACCTATAAAATAGATACTCACTCTTCAAAAGTACAATCAATTTTAAGCCGCGATTTAAAGCAATTTGTTTTCCAAATATTAGATATCGTTTCTAAATCTAAAAACTATTTTTTAGTAAAAGAAACCTGATTGATTCCGTTGCACGATCTGAAACGAATTAAACGCTCAAATTGAACTGAATACGGTGGCGCCTCTTTATTCTTCGCGGGTAACTAAATTTTCTACAGGAGCAAAAGAGAGATATTTTTTGTCTCTTTTGCTCCTGTAGCAAATTTATAATAAAAAATAAATTGTAATATAATCTCTGGAAATAGTTTTGATAGTTTGATAAAAGCTAAGCTAATTTATAGAATAAAAATAAGAGTAGATAAAATAAAAGTGGATGGGTTGAAAATAAAATAGGGGCATACAAAATATACTTAATTTTATTATCTAACAATTGGTTTATACATACAACATTTTATACATCTTTGATTCATTATAAAAATTATGCGACTTTAAACAGTTTAAATGTGATGGTATTATTTTACAATGGACAAAGTGAACGCGAATTATCATTAATATGGCTAAATCTTAATCGTAAAAAATGATACAATGGAGTAATATTTACAAACAATTTAAAATACAAAAATTACGTCGATTACCTCAGCACATTAGAGATGATCGTAGCCACTGAAAAATAATATCAAAAGTTTAAATAATTAAAAGAAATGCCATAAAATTGGATGCACTCCATATTTAAATTATTGTACTATAGTTTATCTAATTTTTCTTACCTCTGCTAAACTTAGTTTGATTGTTCCATTTTGTAGCGGATCTTTGCTTTCGAATATCCCTAATAATAAATAAAATTTAAGTAATTTATCAAGTTTTAACTGATAAAATTTTAATAATCGATTAATAAAAGAAATCTAGTTACCAAAAGCATCGCTCAAATGTAAAATTGCTGAAACAAAATCGCCGAATCTCAAAGTTCCGTCCTTCTTCATGTATCGAAGGATGAGAATTGATAATACATCCGTATTTAATTGAAACCCTGTAAAATATGTTTTAAGATATTATTCTAAATACAATTATATTCGTAAAATTCTTCAAATTATAAAATACTTTTTTTTTGTTAATTCTTACCAACTTCGAGTAAAGCATCACGAAGCCTTTCCGCTTTCAGAATACCAGTTTTCTCTTTCGTGTGGTTTTTGAAAGCCGTTTGCCAGTATTTTAAACTGCACATCAGATCTTTGAAGTCGTTGAATTTCAGTCTTCCACTACCAGAATTCTATTTATATTAAATTAAGGAATTAAATATCTTTTAGCAACTACGAAGAATATTTTTTCTTTATACATCCAAGATTAACACTAAAAGCTTAAGGCGGTTGGGTCCAAGTCTAGCCACAAAGCTCGATTACTTTATTTTACTAAAAAAGTATTAAAATTATACATTTTTTTCTCTCTATGCATATTTCTATTTAAAAAGTCAATATCGCTACAAAACGAAAAAATGTCTAATTATAATATTTTTTGAGTAAAATGAGGAAATCAAAATTTAAGATTCGAAATTGGTTTCAACAGCTTTACATAAGTGATATTAATTTTAAAATATGAAAGGATACATCCATCGTGAGAATGACTTGTCGACAAACTTCCATACAAGCGCAACTCTTTATGTAATCTGAAAATAAAACAAAAATGTAAATTACTCAATGGATTTATTTGTTCTGAAGAGAATATTGAAAACGATTAATAAATATAAATAAATATTACATAAAATCATACCGTTAGGTAAACAGGCTTCTAAAAGCTCCTGCAGTTCGAAAGCATTAACTGTCCTGTGTTCATCTGCCAGTTGAAGAAAAACAGCTTCATATTGAGAAAATCCTTTTCCTTCAAGAACCGGAGCTTTGACGATCGCTGGTTTCATCAAACTGGGCGGTGTGTCCAACAATCTGATTAATAAATGTCAAGATTATTCCAATTTATAAAATTACCAGTACTTTTATAACAAAATTTTGTATGCACTCTTCCAAATAAACTATAAGTATTTTCATGAGATACTCACTTCAATTTTAAAGGTTTACTGCTATAGACTCGAAGAGTGAAACTCGTTTCTTGAGTGGGTTCAAAAGTTGTTGGTACCAGTAAATAACCACCTTGTTCTAGTTGACACCTGTGGCTCACCTGCCTACTGTTCGTATATTGTGAATTCACAAGTGACTTATTTTTCTTGAAAAACTGTTTGCTTATAGACTCTGTGTTATTCTTTGGCAGCGTATATGCCGTGAAACCTATCACCTGTGAAATATCACAATAAATATTAAGGATTATAGTACTACTAACAATATAATTTGCAAGTTATAAAGCGCGAGAAGATTATTATATCTAATTATTTATGAATTTGAATTTACAATTGAAGAATTGTTCACCTTAGGTTCCATGATTGAGTGCTGATTTAGGGAGACGATTACTTCCTCCATTTCACTAAGAATTAGATGCAATTGTGGATTTATATGAAAAGTTTCTGAAAAACAAAAAATAAGTTTTATTTTAACTCCGTTCAAGGTAAAATTCCGTCTCGGTTTATAATAATGCGAAGAGCAGGATACCAAAATGAATATCTTGTTAAGAATTACTAATAAAAACTTCTAAAAAAAAATCTAAAAAAAAATAATAATAATTAACTTCTTTTTGTTCAAGAGTGCCAGGCTATAATATTCTTTAAACTCTTCTCTCTGCGATCCGCAGTATAATATCTCCAATGAAATAATATTTGTTATTTTTGCAATCAAAGAGAAAATAAGGAACCTTGATTATTTCGACATCCTCCTGCGGTGACGCCCCTTCTCCAGCTTCCTTGGTAAAGTTTCATCTGCCAAGTATGTTTGCTGTGCAAGGATGGTTCGTCCCTCGAAGTTTCTGCGTCAAGGTGTACAACCTCAAGATGGGTGAAGGTCTTCACGAAGTCCGAGTATGAGATCCTAATTGTAAGAATGCATAAATTATTCAAATTCTAGTACTACGTACTTCATCATTTGAGAAAATTAAAACCACCTTCATACTTTTGTCTCTTGTTTGAATTAGCAAAATACATTATGCATTGTACAAATTGCGTATATAACAAAGGGAAGACAAGAGTGGGAAGAAGTAAATTTATAATTTAACTATTTTGTACCTTGAAATTAATATCCGTTGTGGATTTTTTTAGCAGCACTTGAAGTACTTTAAGAATTTCCAATGATTATTAATTGGATAATAAATTTGCAATTTATTTTTATAGTACTAGATAGAAAGTTGGGCGTGAAAAGTGGAGGCTTTAAATTTATTACCAGAATTCTCCTTCACCCATGTTTCTGACAGTCAATCGTTCTCTTTCTGCAGGTGGAACTTCGTCCCATTCGAGGCCTCCTCGAGCCCAAGCACCAACGTATTCTCCTCCTGGTCCAAGAGGATTTCTGAGCTTCACCAACTGAACTGCCTCACCACTAAACGTCTCTACCTGTTTCATAAGTTACAACCAACGTAAAATAATTTTAGAGTAAGAATATAGGATTCTCGAATTTAATTCAACTTCTAAAGTAAGGAAAAAATAACAATTTTCGATTCAAAAGTACTGCTACCCTAAGCTTAAAATTTAGAAGATTTATCGAAGAAACATTTTTTAATAATATCAAATTTGACAAACCCTCTCGATGGCGTAGAGTCTGTAATTAATTCCCATTTGTATACCGTTTGCCAACTTTTCTGTGCTTGTTCGAATCTGTAAGAAAAACGTCGACGTGAAAAATAAACTGTGGTTGTAAACAGATTATTATTATAATTATTGATACTAAATTTAATTTTGAAACTTGCCTGCTGTTGTTGATTATTATTCACGGTACAAGTAATTAAAGAAGTCATATCCAAAAGTTTTGTGAGTGCCCGGCCACATGCAGTTGGATCCTGGCGAATAGCAATACTTTCTGTAATTCCGCCAGTCAAGTCCGATAACCCATCCAGTAGAGTTCCGTACTTTAAAGCTTCATACGAGCAATGAAGTCTGGAACAAAAAAGTTTTCACATGAATACTGAGTAGACTAGCAATATTATACGAGTGGGAAACATTGCGCAGATAATTATCTAACTGAATTTCATACATTTTTGTTTAAATTACCAAAGAAAATAAAAAATTGTAGAAAACTAAATATAGTTCTCAACTTTAAAAAGATCGACTTTTTTCAAAGTTCAAGACTAAAATAACTACCAGAATGAGAAAATAGTCCCTGATTCTTTAGCAGGGTGCCTACTAAATTTTAAAGAATTTTAAGTATTTTAAAGAAATTTTATAGGATCAAGAACGATTCCCGGATTTCTTTAAATTTCCGTACAGCAGATATCCTGTTAAAAAAAATTTCTAGGGTTTCTGTGAAAATGAATGAAGTTTTGAAATCTGAATTTAAGTTCTGTGTTTTTCGTCGATTTCTCTTGTAGTAAAGAAGCATTAGTATTACATATTATGAAATTGTCTATCAAGGTAATGGAAGTATAATAGTAATGTGCACTTCAACCTGATCAGAGTTTCTCACGCCCATTTATAAGAGAAAAACTTGCACTCGAACTTTCTTAACGCATTTACTGCTCAAGATTGTAGGGGAAAGCAGACGATTGGAATTTTCTCACCTTCGACCTCGAACCTATTGGATGTTGTACCCACTACTCAGAAGAAGGCAAGCATTCTTTACAAGTAATAGATTATTATACAGCGGCTTCTGAATTAAAAGTTCCAATGGTTTCAGAGTCAATGCCAGCCTACAGTTTGCAATTTCTGATAATTGAAATACCACTATTTGACACCTATCCAGGAAGAAATTATACTATAGCGCCCAAGTCAGGTTCTAATTTTAGGGCTCTAGGAAGAAAATCTATCTTCATTTATTCTTTGACCCAGGCCTTCAATTTCAGATCAGCAAAAATGTAAATTCTGCAATAAGTAAATATGAGAATGTAAATTCAATGCATAAAATTTACGCAAGTTCAGTCTAACGGATAACGACATTAAAAATATTTAAAGACACGAACTTGCCCGGGGCATTTCTCATAAATAGAATTTCCATATGCCTTGCAATAAGGAATATTATACTTTCTATTATATATTGTGCACATATGCGTAGCGAGTTTGCTTTCGCAAGGAAACTCATAAGAACGTTCGTATAAAAGAAATATTTAATTTTGAAGTTAGATTTTGAATTCTTCGTTTTATGCAAAAAGTATGAAAATTAAATATTTTTTCGCTCTGTATGCAGTCTTATGTTTGAAAAAAGATTAGTGGTACAGAGCGAAAAAAATATTTATCTATAATTTTCGTTGAGTAAAATGAAGAATGGAATTTTCAGCTTAACACTTGGGTCCAACACCCTTAAAGTTTTCAGAATAATGTGGTATTTTTTATTTTCTGAATCTGCAATATGCAATGTGTAAAAGCGAGAAGCCTTTAAGGAGTTTCCATATAAAGGTTTGCAGAATAAATTTAGGTACTCTACTTTCATGAAAACGGAGACGTAGCAGGAAGTGGAACATCAGGAATGTAAGGTACATCGGACACAAAGGCACGTTTTTTAGAATGTCTACTGTGGAAAGTCCATAACTTTTCTGACGGACAAGGCAAAATCTGAAAGCATTGAATATTCCGACCATTGTCCTAATTGTATTTTTTCTGGTGAAATCCAAGCCACTTGAACAAACAAAGCATAAAGCATAATTTCCACTTTTGTTGAATTAATTTTAATTCTTATGTATTTTCTCAACTCTTTTTATTTACTTTGAATTTTTTCTAATTCTATTAAATATATCTTCAGTTCTTTTGATTTCTTTTTAATTCTTTTAAATTCTATCTTGACGTTATTCTCCGACTTCCCTTTTTTATTTTAAAACTGATAAAACCTTGGATATACTTGGAATTCATATAATGTATCAGGATAGCAAGATTACTCTTCTTCCTCTTTATCAAATAAATTGCGTGGAAAACTGTATCCATTGGATGCATATACGTTATATATATATATACGTTACTGATTATAGGATACCGGTCTTCAATTGAAATCGGATAGAAAGCTCGATAGCTTGATACGCGTGCCAATAGAATATGCGAAACGCACCACCGATTTCCATTAGAAACCAAGTAAAATACACACAAGACTCTGATCTACTCCTGCTGACTACTCTTAATTCTATATGTATAGCTTCAAAGAATTCTTTTCCATTTTCACTCCCCTACTTCTTAACGACACTTCAAGAGCCTCTGCCAATTTTCACTCAATTTCCATTCCATGCCTTCTCGTTCTTTAAAGCAAAAATTGCTACTCAAGGCACGTTTTGAGAATAAAATTAAATACTAAGAAATGACCTCATTTTTTCAATTGTTTCAATACTTTTTGCATAAAACGAAGAATTCAAAATCTAACTTCAAAATTTAATATTTTCATTTTACTTAAAAACTATTTGAATTAAATATTTTCTCGCTCTGTACGCATTATTCTAGTTAAAAATTGACTAATTCTACATAGGGAAAAAATTCCAATTTTAATATTTGTTAAGTAAAATGAAGAAATCAAGTTTTTAGATTGGAACTTGGTTCCAACACCCTCAAGAAAAATCTCAACAAGTTTCCAAAGATTTGAAGTGATTTCAAGATATTTCAAGAAAATAGGGATTTCATAAAATCTCTAATGATTTCTAGGAATTTAAAGAGGTTTCGAAATATTCTTTTTTAAATCCCTATGTTGGAAGCTTTTACTGATGTCCGATTTTCTTCCGGACAACTCAAATTAAATCACGTTACAATTTTTTATAACTTTTGACTTTTGTAAAATGGTGAATACTTAACACCGGATGTTTGGTGTTTGCTAACAGATGTAAATCTATATTCACAGATCAGGCGAGCTTGGGCCGTGACTTGAGCATATACATATATACGAATGCAAGCAAGTACTTGCATACAAATAAACACACATGTGACAATACTTTCACTTGGTAAGTAGTCGGCATGGAGGAGGTCAGTGCACCATGGTTGACCACAGTCGACCAGCGTTCTTGTCTCCAGACATCAGCAACGATTTTATACAGGCTGATATCTTTTGAGTCCCCTATTCAATTCTCATCGGCTAACTTCTGAAAGCTAAAAGCTAAGTGGATTGGAGGGCAGACCCGCAGACAATCGGTTAAATCCATTGGAATTATCTCTCATTAAAACTTGTCCACGAAAAAACCTGAAAATATTATTATATTACTGATAATTGAAAGTGATGTCCTTGATCTTAATTATGCTCAAGATAGGCTGAATAAGAATTAACTCTTTAATTATTATTACTTAATTATTATATTCATGATGAAAAAGAAGAATTACACGTCACACATCTTAAGCTCAAAATTCCATTCTCCATTTTACTCAACGAAAATTATAAATAAATATTTTTTCGCTCTGTAGCACTAATCTTTTTTCAAATATAAGACTGCACACAGAGCGAAAAAATATTTAATTTCGATACTTTTTGCATAAAACGAAGAATTCAAAATCTAACTTCAAAATTATGTATTTTCATTTTACTTAAAAAATATTTGAATCAGATATTTTCTCGCTCTTTACGCATAATTCTAGTTAAAAATTGATTAATTCTACAGAAGGAAAAAATTTCAAATTTAATATTTGTTGAGTAAAATGAAGAAATCGAGTTTTTAGATTGGAACTTGGCTCCAACACCCTTAAGGTGTCTTACTAATCCTATCATAACAAAAGGTTGCGATTAAATCGAAAATAGATTCACGCAGTCTTGAAATCTGAAGCCAGATTCTTTGTTCAACTTGTTGGATTTGCATTCGCCATCCGTACTTTAGAATCGAGATCAGAGCCGCCAACTGAGTAAAAAGATATATAAAAATGGAATGTGTGTTTAATAACTCTGACCAATCTATGTTATATAACGAGACTAAGGTAGGGATAGAAAGTGGAAGAGGAAGAGACAAGAAATGAGATTCTGTGGTCGTCAGATCTTTCTTGAGGTAGAATGTACCTGGATGATTATCCAGGTGAGTCGACGCGTCTTTCCGGTTTGAATCGACCGAAACGACAAGATCACGCCAAGTCAACATGGAAGACGAAAGGTCGATGCGACGATTGGTCTCGAGTTCAAGAATTATTCTGTGTCATCGGACACGCGAGTTTATAAAGTACGATTTTGTGCTTGAGTGAATATTCGAATTTATCCTATTTATTCCTATTTATCCCTCCAATCTCTCGCCAGAAGTTAGTAAAAATTTTTTCCTCCATCTAACTGGATGAGCATTTTTGAAGAAAGAGCCTATAACATAGAGATTTAAAGAGATTAAAAAAAGTTTCAAGAAATTGCAAGACATCTTTGAACGAGAATTTTTGAAGAGTCTACAACATGCCCTTAACAGAATCTATATGTCAAGAATCTCGATCATATATAATATTACCGAGTGATTCTCGAACGAGGACGAGCCTCTCGCTTCAGTAAAATTTTCGAAAGTTTTTGCCCTGGAATAGTTGGAACGACTGTTGTGGATTAATCATCAAGTTTCTCCCTGGTTCGATTAATCACCCTGAATGTCACCTCTTTTGATATTTCAATTTCCAGTAGTTTCCTGTATATCCCACACTGAGAAAAAAATACTCGGTAATCAATAATTTTTTAATTTATTAATTTATTTCATTCTTGTTTCATTAAAAATTCATTTGAATCATTAAAAGATCTGCTTTTGAACGAGATGTATTGATTCAAAGGTATATTTATTGATTTTCGCGTATTTTTTTCTCAGTACAGGTAGAAATTGCCCTGATTGACCCCAGTTTCCGATTTTTTTTAAATTCCCGGACAATTCCGGAAGATTCATCATCAAGGATTCAGAAATTTCAGAGAGGAATGGAATTTCTTGTACACTTTTGACATACCAGCTTTTATATAGGATTAGTCACGCCCAGATACTAGCATTCACAATACCTTTCATCTACTCACATCACATATGACAAACGTACAAGCATGACATATTTTTTTACATAATACTGCTGTGTATAGGTGTAAACATAAGAGGGTAAATAACGAGGAGCGTGTTTATCATGATCAAGCGGAATTTATTATGCATCAATAAAATTATTATGCAGGAAAGATAATGCATTAATAGTTGCGGGGTTCATAATTGTAAATCACGAGGACAAAATTGAAACTATATATGCGTGCTTGAAATATTAAAGTTATTGTAATCTTTCGCCATTAGCTTTTAATTACAACATTGTAGCCTTCTTTGCTGCATAAATAAATTTCTCTGCAGTATATTTCAGGACAACCTTCGAAATCTCTTAAAATTCCTTCAAATTCCTAGAAATGTCTTCAAATTCATTAAAATGATTAAAAACTTCTTGAATCTTTAAAAATCTATAGAATATCAAAGAATACCTGAAGATTCTTTATAATCTCTCGAAATCCTTCGAAATCTTCTAAAATCTCTTAAACAAACTATAATTTATTATTATTATTATTAAAAAATCAATTTTTACTTTTCCTGACAGCTACTCGAATTTCCCAGACATTTCCCTAATTTCCCCGACAATATTTTTCCCTGCCATCTCTGCCAAGTGGCCACCCTATAAAATAATGGTTGAATTTGAATAGTTGCTATAGAGCTGATATGTCGCTATAAATACGAATTACATGTCTACAAATGTGCTTCAAGATTCATGATTTATACGATTTCATAGCTACGACCATAGTTATGCCAATCCACTACTTTTTTTTAAAAAAACGTTAATGAACCACATTTCTCAGAGTCCAATTGTCTGAAGAACTCGTTGATTCGACCGTTTGTTTGCTGATTCGACAAGGTGAAAAATGAAAGCGAACGTTACGGGAGTTGACCGCGGTTGGGTGAGTTGTAGTTGGAAAGATTCCTTGTGTTACAAAGCAGCAACCGTGATTGCATCGCGGCCATTGCGAGTCATGGGGGGTTTTACGATATTCCGATGGAAGAAGTGGGAAGAAGTATAAAAAGAAGATGAAGAGTAGAAGAAGGCTTCAAGGCTGCAGGCAGGTGCTTTTTTCACTTGCCCTTCTTCCTTTGGTAGTTCGGTCGGCCTCTTTCTCCACGATTTCTTTCTTTTGGCTACACTCTCGTCTTCTCCACCGTTACTTGTTCAGCATACAACATAGCAATATAGCCATACCAACAAGCTCGACGAACCTTCTCATCGAGGTGGCAACCTTCATTGCACGACTTTCGCGAACACTGTTCGTCTTTTGCAGAAGATGAGAGCCCGGAGTTTAACTCTTCAGAAAATTGCACCACTTAAGAATAAAAGTGGAAGTGCTGAAGAAGTAAGGAACTCTGAAAAAGTTATTATTATTAATAATTATATATATATATATATATATATATTTTAAGAGGAAGAGAAAGATGTGAGCTGTAAATTAATCGGAAGAGGAAATATAATGATCTACGTGAAGAAAACATTTGCCTTTTCTCAGGACTGATGAACAATTGAACAATCGTCAAGAAAATCTAACATCTCTGTTGCGAACATCAGCTGAAAATTAATCCAATCATTTTCAGTTACATAACAAAGTGAAACCGAGAGTTAGATTAACAAACCTGAGAAATTCTAGGAAAAAAGACAGCACTACACAATAGGACAGAAAAACTCCCTCTTGTTGAAAACTGTTATTCTGGTTTCCATTTAGGAAAATTCAGGTCGAATTTAAGTTTAATATTTGAATTTAAAGGGATCTTTCCAACTCTAATAAAACCTAAGCCATTAAATAAACGTTAGTCCATGGCATGATGACTTTGCAAAATTAATGTTTCCGGTGCTTTTGTATAAGCCATAAATAATATATGTAAGTTGCTTGTTTTACCGAGAATGTTGGAATCGGTCAATTGACTACAAATCAAATTGACTACAAAGATTAAGGATCTAATCATAGATCGCGTGGGTTCCAGCAACAATTCCGAAGTTCATTGGTTGCGATCATGCAAACGCACCTTGAACGTCCATCTGATGAACGCCCACTCTAACTACCCCATCCGATCAAACTGGTTCGATTCGATCTTCCTCGAGGTCAATTTCCAATCAACACCTACACCTTCACAACATTTTAAGACTTTGCAAGTCTGATCTCCACTCTCTCAAAATAAGTGAAATAAATGAAGAAATTTCAAAAAGGTGAAAAAAGGTGAATAGGTGACGACCTTTGATGACTGGAGAAATAATCCAAGTACTTCGTTGCATAGCTCGTTTGCAGATAAATAGACGATGACGAATCGATCAGACAATGTAACCTTGAGCTCGGAAAATGGAGAAAATGACCTGTAGAAGTGTGACTCACTTGGCATAAGCTTTCTCCAGAAGAGCCGGCCAGAACTGATCGCTGTGACGACTTTGAACGAAGGCCAAGCGTCCGTGAACGGCCGGAAGTCGGTCATCGACGAGAACCTCGACCCAGGCGCCACACCACCAGAGTCTAAACCGGAAAACGCCAGCATATTCTGAAGTTGGAGAACCTGATGGTTCGCCATTTCCGAAGCCTTGGTCAGCTGGTACCACTCGGTAGAAGAGACCTTTGCTGAGATGAAGGACTCCCAAGCACGATACTAGCCACTTGTCACCTGCAATCAAAGAGAATGTAAGAAGATGTAAGGGGCCATCAATAAATTATATAACACTTTTTCCCTTATTTTTAAAGGTCTTCATGGAATTTTAAGAGATTTTAAAGAATTTAAAGCGAATTCAAAATAAATAAATTTTTAATCCTTTGCTTTAATATCGTGCCAATATAAACAATTTGATACTAATATATGCAAAATATTTTACGATGATGGTATGAAGACTAATAGTACTCAAAATGTAATGGCACATCCTTCATCCATTGTAATGACGTCATTAAATTAATATGAGCCATAAACATATTCATAAATCTGGTCTATAAGTACCTATTTAAAAAATTTATTTTAAACCACATGTATGTGATTCAAAAAATTAAAATTAAAGTTGATTTTTCAAAACGGTTTCGAAAATTATTGTCTTTAGAATTTTCACGAGTTTAGTTAGGACCTGCAAAAAACGTCGGATTGAAAAATATTAAAATGCATTGACGTTGAATGCATTTTATTGTAGTTTACCCGACATATGCTTTCTTATATTTATGAAGAACAATTCATCTTTTAGAAATAAACGATGAGGTTTAGAGTTCGCTGAACAGACATCAGCGGGGTTAACTCAAGCATACCAAGTGCTTTCTAAATAATTACAACGGTTTTATAACGAACAACATTAGACCAAGATCGGTAATTTTACCGCATATCAATTTACCGACCCTCCCTCATTAATACTTTTCCGCGCGAACGATTAACGTCGTTTCTCCTGCGAATTACTTCAGTCTTCACGCTTCTCTAAACAGATATAAATTCTCCCTGGTTCTATGCAAGTTGCCCTGCACAAGAAATTGAAGAAAAATTCCAACAAAAGTTATATAGTCGCACGAAAGTCGATTAGTCCTTCGAAATCGAAAGTAAATGCGAGTAAACGTCTCGAATCCCAGCATCGTGTTTAGTTGTTTTTCATCCCGATTCACTGTATTTCTCAAGGCTTATAAACGACAATGATTGGAAACAAATCTTTTATTTATCAAACTAGCAAACTAGCAATCCCTTTTAATAAAAGGTTCAGAGAATTCTAGACAATTACAAATCAAGGGATTTAAAAATTTTTTAACAGGTTTCAGATGTATGAAAAATAATTCAGAATTTTTCTTTTGTGTTAACATCTACTTGATATTCATTGATTTTCCTTAAAACTGTACAAAATATCAGTATATTCCTTAAAATTATTTAAAATCCCAGAAATCTCATGAAATCCCTAAAAATTTCTGAAAATCCCAATAAATTTCGCAAAATCCTTTTAAATACCTTAAAATACCTGAAAATCTAATAAAATTTCGTAAATCCTTTTAAATCTCTCAAAAGTTCCTAAAATTACTTAAAATTACTTAAAAATGTTTAAAATTTTTCAAACTCATTTTATATCCTTATAAAATTGTATACCTCCTTCGAAACTTAAATTTTGTAAAAGCAGTTTTTTAAGATTAATTTATGTTTGAGTTTAAAATGAAATTACTGCAGACCAAGATATTTAAAATAAAATTAAAAAAAAATGATCATAAGCAGACATTATTCTAGTGACAATAAACCCTTAACAATCAATTTGAAACTTTCTTTGTATGAACTAAATCTAGAATTTACTATTGCAACGTGTAGCAACGATAAGCATTTAATCAAAGATTTGCCAAGCTTCAGTCGATCAATCTTGCTTAATAATCCCTAGAGTTAAGGAAGTATGTATCAGGCAGTAGTGAAAGTACATTGAAAAGTCTCCTACACAATGTCCAGATCGAATTGATAGAGATCTTTTATACTCATTTCATTTATACTCATTTATACTTATTTTCTTCTTCTATCTTCTTCAGATTACAATAATGCTTTCGAAATATAAATAAGTGTTCCTAGCTCCTGGGTATAAAACTAATTAAATTTAAATCAAGCCCGAAATATGTTGACTACTTCTGTGACCTACTTACTGATCTTATCTAAAAAAGTTCTCTACAAAAAATTGTACAAAAACTCATCAGGGCGATGACATTGCTATTTTGTTAGTCTAATCTCTAATCGCCCGTACCAGATCATGAATGAATTGTAGTATTTAATTGTATTTGAAGATTATCACATGATTTCATTAAAAAAAGTCATCTGAAATCTTTTGAAACCTCTTTAAATTCCTAGAAATCATTAGAGATCTTTAAATCTTTTAAAACTTCTGAAGATCTTTCTTAATTTATTGAGTTCCCTTGAAATTCCTTAAAATCCCATAAAATATCCTAAAATCTCTACAAATTCCTTTAAATTCATGAAACATCCGTATATATGCTGATTGGATATTGAGGTTTCTTTTGTCATACGAATTGGTAATTTTTTTGTTTTGGTTATCCGCTAATACACCTTAGTTCCGGTTTACTTTCACTATTTCGACAGTGCCTCGAGGCTTAACGCGATCTTCAAGGGCTCTGCGCTAATCGAGCAATGCAGAACGCACAAGTCACTTAAAAAAAAAGTTTGCACAAAAACAACAGAGTTCTTCCTGAATAATGAAAAAGAAACTTTTACGGTGCAAAATAGGAATTAATTCAAGGTCTCAGTTTCACAAGAAATCGTAAAATTATCTTGCAAAGGAGCAGAAGAAAATCTGAGCGATTCGTTTACAACATCAGCTTTTTATGCAAATACTTCAGTATCGAAAATGGGACTTTCTTCTGAAGCTTAATATGTAATATATTCAATAGCTTCCAATGAGTAAAAAGTAAACTGTTACTCAATTCTCATATCTTCTTCATATCCACTTTATCATACATCCATATCTTGAACGTCTAAAGATAGCTGTGCTTTAAAGTATTTGACACCCTGTCACAATACTTACGAATACAAAAATATATACATAATGCATAGCTTCTCTCTTTGCCTAAGAATTACATAGTTTAAACGAAGAATTTTTAATGTTTGTATTCAATGTCACGTAAAGTTGATTTGTCATTTATTTGCAGCGTGGAATATTGTAATATTTGTAAACGTATTTGTTTTCTGCAAGAAAGAGGAATATAGAATGCAGTAAATAACGGGCCTGATGTATAAACGTAGCACAATTACGCGAAAGAGAAGGGAAAAGAATACAGAAGACCTCAATTGCTCGGCAGAACTAATTCATAAAAAAAAAACGTGACATATTTTCAGAGGTGCATTAGTGCGTTTTCAAAAGAAAAAATCTCTTTTGTTTCATGGTACAATATTTTTCCGAATAATTCCGGAATTTATATCCGAAGAATCTCATTCCGATTTAATCCGCAGGAAGTTTTCAATCCCTTTTAATTCATGGCCCCTAATCCAAATGAATCCGAAGATTAATTCGAAATGAAACTGTTTGGTTCGACCAAAATTCCGGATTAAAATTGATTCAAACGAATAGAATATTTTCTTATCCAAAACTTTCGCCCAATGTAATTAAAGGTATAATTAAGAGTAAAGATATACATGTTGCGAAATCGGGTTGACAGTTGCAAAGCAGAATTAGCCTGATCTGGGTCAAACACAATGCAACGAAAAAGTCAGAATACATATTATTATTGCGTGTTATCATTCCCTGAGTGTATATGCGTATGTATGTGCTCGCGTGGCGTCTTTAAAACAGGAAAATTCCGTTATAAATGCGCGAAACCGGAGAATATCCGTTGTACCTAGTTTGTCGCACGTCACCTTCAGGAATGCGACAAGTACCTGACTCGAGTACCTCGTGGCGTACTTAACTTCCGTTTTGTGCTACATAGCGGATATTTACATTATAATGCACTGAGTGCGATTGAGCGGATATCAGCAGATGTCCCTTAAATAAAAATAAGCATTGCGCATTAGAAAATTTTTAAAAGGAACGTTTTATAAACCTTGGACAAATGTTTGTTATCGCTTTGCGAATTCAATGCTGCGAATTTGAATTCGTTCGCAGAACGACTACGTTTCAAGTAGCGAATATTATTAATATGAAAGTGCATTATTCAGATATCAGTGTGGACGTGTTGTATAGCTAACACCGGAAACTCTAGCCATAAACACCCATTTACGTCTCTCGTCATGCCTTACAGCATAATTATCAACCACGCATGCCTTTCTCGATCAGAAAAGGCATCACTCTTCTCGAGGATCCTCTATCATCAATTCCATGATTATTTTCTCCATCTAGATATCAATTCATTCAATTGATATAACTTTCTTTTTCTTTTTTATGTATTAGTTATTAGAATGTCGTGCGTGCATCTTTGTCAACTTCTACTTCAGAAATTTTAAGTGATTTCTTGTGATTTCATAGGATTTGCACACTGAGAAAAAAGGATCATAAGATTTTCAGGAATTTGATGTTATTTTATGGGGTTTTAAGTAATTTTAAGAAATGTTATGATATTTTATGGGATATAAAGTAGTTTTAAGGACTTTTAAGGGATTCAAGGGATTTTACTGAATTTCATTGGATTTTCAGGAATTTTAAGAGATTTAATGAGATTTTGTGAGATTTTTAATAATTTTAAGACTTGATGATATTTGAAGGAATGTTAAGCAATTGTAAGGAATATTATGCGATTTTACGAAATTTAAAGGAATTTCACCAGATTTTCTAGGATTTTAAGGATTTTAATGAAGCTTACTAAGATTCCTGAAATTAGACAAGGAATTACAAGTATTTATATTTCAAAAATTCAAAATTCTGAATTATTTTCCATACTTTTGAAATTCCTTTGATTTGAAATTATCTAGATATCTAGAATCATCTGAATCTTTTTAGAAAAAGGAGTGAAAAACGATAAATTAATTGCGTGCGGATTATATGATGCTAGTAATTTTTAAAGATTTTATCTATAAAAATCTTAATCTTCAATAATTTCATTTTAGGCTTAAAAAAATAACATAATAATAAAAACTGTGAAAAAGCAAATAACGAATAGATTTTAAAAATAGAATTTTGTAACTTAGTATTATCCTATTCTAAAAATACTGTGAGAAATGTCTATATCTAAACAATACTATTCTGAATGCTGAACACCTTGAAATAGAAAACATGTTGTCTAAGTGGACGAGGTCATTCGATAAAACTGAATATCATTGTGAAGGTCTTAATTAAATAATTCAGTGTCATTTAGAAAAAAAAACTCATTCTCTATTGTTTCAAATCAACAGCAACAATTCATATAAATGAAACCTCTATACAATCTTCCATTACCAACTTAATCTTCCACATTGATTGGTATGGATCTTATCTGATCAGGGAATACTGAATCTGAAAAACTGAATCTGAAAAACTGAATCTCTCCCTTTAAGATCATAAACTATATAAATCCAAGAAAAAAACTAAAAGTCTTGTATATGCTTATCAGCTTATCATACATAAAATACTGTTGCTACTGAATGAAATTGAAGGTTACAAAGTAACTTTGAGTAAGACTTGTGTGTGGTTGATTGAATCATAATAAGACTGCTGATTTTGCAGACTGGTCAAGTATCTTCTTACCATCTTAAGATAGCAAGAAGATACTTCCATTGTCGACGAAGAAGTAATCGTACGACAAAGACAAATGTCTTTTGCACAAAGAGTGTAGACTCTCTTCATGGTCGAACGACCTCAAAATCGTCCGAACCCTGAAATCGACCTAACCTTTCGAGAACGTGGGAGAGAACTCGAACTCTTCTACGGACACTGCCAAGATGAAGAGGCCGAAAACCTGAATTGTTGAATGTGTAGACTGTAGTCTATAAAAGCTTTTCTCAAACGTCTACTGAATGTTCATGAACACGTCCTTGTTCCTGGGACATCCAATCTGAATACAAGAGAAATGTTCAGTGACCGATATTACGATGCCTGATCATTCCGATGATATAAAAGAACTGATTTTCCCAGAGAGATTGTGAATCGGAAGGCCAGTAAAAGATGAAGATATCTCTTCTTCTAAAGAAACAAAAGAAGGATAACTTGATTTATTTACATGTTTCAAAGGTTTCAATTCATATCATTAATTTGAAATGTGTAATCTGGGTGTTGCTAATAAAAAATTCAATTTTCTAATTTCCCTGACTTTTCTGTGGCTTTTCTAACTCAATAAAGACATTTATAAAGACATCACTTTACTTTCCGCAAACGCTTTGATAATATTTCATGACACTTTTGTATGCTAACAACTTCTCGGAATACTAGAATTATATTCCATTTAAGTGCAATTAGGGCACTGTTGTTAGTCTCTAGTTTCTACGAGTGCATGATTATTACCTTTCTGCTCTAGCTGTGTTGCTTATTTTCTTAGTTTTGCTTATTTTCTTATTTTTGCTAATGCGATAATTAATTTGAACTTGTTTATCAGTGTGGACAAATTTTGATGCAGACTTAAGTTTAATGGGGGCCTAATCTAGCCCGTCAAATTTAGAAGGTCTAATTTAGTCCCTATTTGACCCCTATTAACTTTACTTTACATAATAAATATTTGTCAATACAAATAGAATAATTATAGGAACTAATTAGCTTCTAATTACAGAGTGTCTACTGAATTTTGCTCACGAAATTCCCGGATGCACTATCGCAGGCATTTCACAAAGCACGCTTGCTTCAATACTCTTGCATTCAAAAATAACGAAACCGGAACGACCTGTTCTCCAGTCATCGACTACTTTTTCTCTACTCTTTTTCAGTTTTCTTTTTCACATTATACACTGTAATTTAATAATTTTTCAATAAAAATCAAATTCAATTTCTTAATATTTCATAAAATCCCTTAACATTTCACTAATTCTTTTAAAAACCTTTTGAAATTTGTAAAAATTACTGGAAACCTCTTCAAATTTCTTAAAATTCCTGAAAATATCTTGAAATCTTCATAAATATGGCCAATAAAAATAGAACATGCCTAATTATAATTTCAAAGTTTATCTAATAAATTATACTGGCACTATTTCATAGATTATAACAGTATAAGTAAACATGTGTTTTTCCCACATAGAACAAGCTATATAAGGATATCAAGATGCTCTGAATACTTTTATGAGGGTAGGTCATATAGTAGATCAATTCAGAGAATACGGCTCAAGTTTATCCAGAATTCAATCGCATTATATGTAAAAATACATATTCTCAACTGGCTTTTAAATTTTACTATGGGAGAATTGAATAAATAATTAAATATGTGAACTTACCCATTTTCCCAGGAATGACGTCGAATTGGGCCGGGGCATCGCTCACGAAAATTGGTCGATTGCATAGTTCCTGCAAAATAAATAAGTTTTAACGAAATTTTCAAGAATTAAAAAATATTTAACGAGATTTCATGGGGTTTTAAGTAATTTTAGTGGACTTGACAATAATTTATCTAATATTAAGTAATTTTAAGGACGTTTAGGAGATTTCAAGGGTTTTTACAAAATTTTATTGGATTTTGATGTATTTTAAGGAATTTAGTAAGATTTCATAGGATTTGCTTGTCCTATTTCTACACCTTACTTTATATATATTTTAGAGACTTTTAAACCTCACGAACCGTATCAATTGACATATTCAGTATTTATTTCAGTTAGAGTAACCAACTTTTAACTTCTCGTTAATTTTATAAGAGTGATAAATATTTATGTCTCAAATGGAAGTAAAAAATTGTGAAATTATTACTAAGGATCACTTACTATGAAATATAAGTATGACAAATCTCTAGACAAAGGATAGAGAACATAATTTATGACTACTGAAAATTAAAATTAATTATTTCTATTATATTCAGTACTCTTAATATAACATTATTTCATAAGAAACAATAGTTACCTTAATATTCAAATTCTTACTATAACCAGAACTTTTAACATTTCCGAAGACTCATTAGTCAGACTTAATCATCAGCTAAAGTACTATTTATAAAAAGTAACTGTTGAAACCTTGAAATCTTTTGAATTCTCTGAAAATCTGTGAAATCTTCAGGAATCCGTTGAAATTGTTTCGATGCATAATGCATGAACAAATTGCGAGATGTCGAGGTGACTTCAATCATCGACATCTCTGAGCTAATCTGCTGGTAAACTCATGATGCGAGTCCAGTAAACCATAACGCAGCGAATATAATGATGCAGTTTCGCTAAGTGACCTTGCAGACTGCATTCAGTTGATGCAATCATTGTAACGTCAACTCGTAATACGACAGCCACATGAGAGGAGCCAAGATCCAGTTACAAAATGCATGGCACTCGGATCATTGTTCTCTATATAACAGACCTGTCTTCCTGTAGGATATATGTTGTGTAATAAAATGAGTGATGAGACCATTGAACTCTTTCCTCGCAACATCTAATTTGCCTTTTATTTACCAGTGTTGGGTAGTAACTCATTACAAGTAGAAGTATCTAAGTCTAAGTTATTGAAAAAGATGATTTATTTGTATCTATTTTTGCAGTAACTTGTAACTTTATTTTTATAATTATGTAGATACTTTAAATATAGTATTTTACCCAACACTGAATTATTTACCAGCATAATCTTGCCCACATTACGAATTTACTTCACGAATAACTTGAGCCACCTGAATTTTTGTACGATTTAGTTTCAGAATGATAATTTGTAGATAAAAATCCCGCCTCTCCTTAATAAAAGGACGGATTAAAAATCCAAGAGCTTTATTTTAGAATAACGTGATCGCCCTACGTTTATAATGACGTCATTGGAGATTACCACTTATGTATGAAACCTCCTTCTCATATTATTAAGTAACTAAAGTACTTATGGTGGTGAATTATGGTACAGCTTCAAACACGTTCTTTTAGATAGCGTGCAGAAAGATACTTGAGACGCACTTGGAAAACATCTTTCTTACCTTCGGCCTCTTCCACTGAAACTGAAAAGGTGGTGTTTGATGATAAAACACCGATGCCTGGGTAGCCGGAAATTCAGGATCCTCCCAGAGTTCGCCACGTTTCAAGCACGAACGCTTGATTCGTTCGTACTCGCTCATCACGTCCTGAAAACATAAAAATTAGATTTAAAGTCTTTCTGCGATTGTGTCTGAATATTAAAGAGACAAGTCATGGTAAGAACTTTGCTTCGAATCAAAAATCATAGGCGTTGCTACGTAAGTCTAGTTTCATGGTTTCACGACTTCCAGGTTTCCTAGACCAATTTTTTAAAAAATTCCACGTCTACTAAATATGCGTTATTAAACAAAAGATGCATTAGAAGCACGCGTGCGCGCTAATTTTAGCCATTAGTTAGTTTATAACTGAGAAGCACTGATATAGAAATGAAAGAAAGTGGAACGTGAAATGGGATGATGACGATATTGCTAGCGTTTTACGAACGAACGTCGTGTACAAGGTACAGCTACCAATTAGGCGGCTAATAAGTCAGTAGCTCCTCTTGCTGCTAATTAGAGTTCCAGAAAAGTCAGTTATCTTCTTCCTGACAATCAAGCTCGCGTAATAGGAACTCCTTAGTGGCATACCGCTCCGAGGCGTGCCTCATGCCTCCATTATTCTACGGTCATTGTTCAACGGGTCACCGTGCCATTTTTTCGCTTTATAACTCAGTTGAAAGACAAGGACTAATCATTTTTGTAATTCGCATCCGATACCTCGTTGACGCCCACCCCAAATGAGAGGGTGATGTTTTCTGAAGTTTGACCTCACGATGACTTCACTGCGTGGGCAATGCATGAATTATACTATATACTGTTGTGCAATACTTAGTGGATTGCATAATTAACGCCGACACGGAGCTCGAAATCCTCCTTTGAGGGAAATATCATCGCGAGGCCGCCGTCCTCTTGCTGAATAGTTTAAATTGATATATTTATACGCCACTTTGAAAGTATTAGGTTTGCTATACAAGATCTGAAAGTGGCCTCTATTTCAAAGAAACATTTAATTGCGAACTAGCCAAAATTAAATTATTCATTTTGAATAAGATTTCTAGCTCGAGTATATGTATCCTGGAATTATTTTAATTCTCGGTTTTTGAGTTTTTGAGATCTTTGAACGGCTCTTGGACCAGATTGTCAGGAATGCCCGCCGGGTTCTGAAAAATTAAGGAAAATTAAAATTCAAAAAACGTTTTTTGAAAAAATAATAATTTGTAGCCAAACTAAAAGGATCCCAATGAGGAACACAAAGATGGTGGCTTGCACCATTTCCTGTGATAAACGAAGCACTCCTTTCTTTCCCAATGCGTTTCATGGAAATCTGTCTTGCCCTCCTTCGTTTCCTCGAGAGTAACTCTCTATGCTTTCGCAGTAAACTACGTGAACTTTTCTCTTCAAACCGGTATCATTCTTCATAAAGTTTCGTAGAGAATACCAAGTTTTTCTCATATCTTCGAAAAAATGTCTGCAGAGAACTGAAATTGCTATGCCAAACAAATTATCAGATGCAAGATTCACAGGTTTTCATAGTTTTATGAGTGAATCGACTCTTGAGTCTTAAGGTATCTTGCAGCCATAAAATAGACAGTCCATGTGTTCTCCACCGGTTGGACTAGTTTTACGCTTGGTTCACCAGCGTCCTTGGGAGCTGAGGGCACTTATAATACAACCGGTAGGAGAACTATGCCACCTTTTCATTGTCGTTTGAAACGGTAAAGATTGTCGACTTTACTGCTTAAAATACACCGGAATTTACCTATGTACTCAACTTTCGAGTGCCGCTGGAATCAGTTATGTACTTTACTTTTAAAGAAGCGTCTAGGTCTAGAGACGGAGGGAACTCTTCAAGTAGAAAGTGACGACTCTGAAAACAAGAGCCAAACTTACATCAACACTGGTTTAACATAAATGTGCTCCACCCGCATTACTTAAATTCTCACGTTGCTGGAAACGGAGATTAAAATTAAATCAAGAACAATAAAGTAAAAGTAACTATGGCGAAAGTTTCGGATTAAAATTCAGTCCGAACCAATCCGAACCAAATAGTTTTACACCGATCTAATCCGAAGGAAGTTTTCAATCCTTTTAATCAGTGGCCCCCAATCCAAATGAATCCGAAATAAATTCGAGATTAAAGCGAATAAATCTGATTAAATTCGAGACAAAATTCGGATTTTGACTAATCCGAACAAATCTGAGATCATTTCGAATGACTTTAAATCCCTTCCAATCCGCAACCAATCAACTTCAAACCGAATCAATCCGAAATCTAATCCGGACACACTTTTTAATCCGTGACTGCACCTACGAGAAAAGAATTGAAAGTTTCGAAACAATACTGTCTGTCGCGAAACCTTTTTTATAGACGGGAGTTAAAAGTTTTCACTTGTTAGCTGTTTGGCATGGGAAATGTTTTTTTGACTCTCTCGAGTGCAATCCAGAAAACAATGGGCTTTACAAGAAGAATCAAGTGCACTCCTTACATAGTGTTATTTTTATGTTAAATTCTAGTATTCATTTCTAAACATCTAAAATTAAATCCTCTTTCGCAATAACAGATAAAATATTAACAAAGTAGAATTATGCTGCACAATATTTTAGTAAAATTACATAAAGGTAATTTCGAATAACTGAATATCATTTCACAGGGAATGATTCCTATAAATATGTATATATGTAATAACTCTGAAAGGAAGTCTGAATATATTTATATTTATATATTTACCAAACATTGTTATACAATCTATGTTAATCACCAAGGATAAAACAAAAATAAATTTAATAAAGAAAATTCGTAAAACACTTTCTCAAATTATAAATTAACAGAGTTAAAATTAGATTGCAAATGGCAAATATTTGAGTATGAATATGAATTGAATAACCATAATTTTCGGTAATGATTTCCGACAAAATTTGCTGCGTGTATATGTATAAAAAGGGACTATCCTGATTCAACAAAAAGAAGGACGAGACCTTCACGGTAAAGACGACCGGAACCGGAAACCAGGAGGTCAGAGAGTCTAGCATCTAGGACCAAAGTCTAGAGGGAAACAAGAACGTCGGTCACGTGGCATTAAGACACGGTCGAGATACAATCACGAGCCAAAATAGCGCGACGAGAAAATGACGGTAATTCGAAATTATGAATAATTCGCAAATTCAGGCGCGTTCCACTCGTTAAAGATACTTTCTCTTCTTGCTTTGAAAACCGTATTGCATCCAGTGTCTGTACCTTTGCTTTATGTTTATAAATAATAGACATCGCTGCTTTTCTTCCGTTATATTTTACTGGTAATTCGGCAAAGTAATGAATCCATGAAAAATGAAAACACTTATGTAATAATTTTCATACACCTTTCTATAAATTTCCTATGCATTGAATACAATAATCGCGAGAAAACTGTTGTTATGTCTGTATTCTTAAAAATGAGTTTAATATTGGCAGTTAAAGATTAAAGTTAAAGATTAAAGTTAAAGATTAAAGTTAAAGTTAAAGTTAAAGTTAAAATCTACAATACAAAATGTAACGTAAAATTATAATACAAGCTTTGTAAACATCAATTACATTTATTGTGAAATTAGAACAAAAATTATGAGTGCAGCTATTTATTAAAAAAACGAACGGATCTTTTTTTTTGAGAAACAGAGCGAGGCAGAATTTGAATGCTTATTGTATGCGTTTATTATGTATTATTCGTCAGAGAAGATCTCTGAGTAGTGATATGAGTGAAACGCCCTCTGAACTGCTACCTTCCCTACTATTAGTACCTCGACAAACACCGGAAATTTGTGCGAGTACCTTAACATTATCAAGAAGACAATTACAAAATGTGACTCGTGCTCTGCACGTGCTTCTGCAGTTTTAATAATAATAAAGAATCAATTCTGTCTCTTTATTTTTCCACATTGAAGCTCCCAAGTTCAGCTCGCTAATCATGTCCTTAATTGTGAGAGATTTTAAGATATGTTCTTAGAACAAGATAAAGATGAAAAAGATTAACGTTAAGCATATAATTTTTCCGAGTAAGAATCGAAACTTCTACAATTAACTCAATTAACTGTAACCAATAGCACATGAAGAGTACGAACTATATTCTTTATGTGCTATTTGTTACAGTTAATTGAGTTCATATAGTTCATATGTTATAATTCATGGCAGATAGAGGATATGGGCGGACATAGAGTGATAATTAATGAGACAGTAAGTAGTGACCTCGGTAGTGACCATCTGTTAATGAAAATTACCAGGAAAGGCTTCTATTTCTCATTTCTATCTAAAAACAAAGAAAAAAAGAAAAAGATTGCACCCACTGAAAAGATGCCTTCGAGAAGAAGCAGTAAATTCTAAACGTCCTTGAACCTACCATGTACATCGCTATAGTGAAGTAATCTTCATCCACTAGTTCTTTAGAGTTCTTGTACATTAAAAATTATATAGTATCTCTAGCTGGAGCAAGTGCGCTTAAGGATAAGGAAGCAGGGCTGCATTTCAGCGTCAGCATAACGAGTAAAGTTGCTGATATTTCAAAAGCTGGTTATTGATTAGTTTCATAACTTCAAACAAGAAAAGGTAAACTGGTCAAAGGGACATTTTTTCCGGATCTAGTCGTTATGTCACCTACTTCGAGTTTATAAAACTGGTCTGCAAAATAAAAGAGATTTCAAAGGATCTAAAAAGATTTCATGCTATTTCTAGGAATTTAAAAGTATTTCAAGGTATCTTGATAGATACTTAATTAAATCTCGGCTTGAGTCCAAAAATACAATTATTCTAAGGATTTGAGAAGATGCACTGATATGGAGGTCCTTTTGAAAAACGGGGCCTATGCAGCTCAGTCCGATCCTGACCAAGACATGAAGTTGAGGATATTGAACTCGAGGGCTGCTCCGAGCATCCTTCAACCGACACTAATTTCACCCTGAAGCGATCCTGGACTTGCTTACCAAGACTACTGAGCAAAACCAAGCATTTCCTTGAAAGGGAATCCTTAAGGGTCTTTTTAGGCGGGTATTTTATAAACGTGCGTTTACACTTTGGTACATTATAACCGTGTAGTCGCCTCCGCTTCTCGAAGAAGGCACTAAAGTCACTCATCGAAATTGCATCCTTTGCCTGAGAATTTACCAGGGAAAACTGCTCAAGATGTTACAAAAATGAGGATATACGACCTATAGCCGGAAAAAATTACAAGAAAGATATACACCTGCAGATAAGTATAAGTAAACCTGGCAAGGTCAGACTCAAGTTGTAAATTATATCCCAGACGAATACTTTAAAGAAGGCCAGGCATTGTCTTAAAATTCTTATCGGATCGGAATTTTAAAACATTAAAAAGTAAGTTCTTGCGAAAATGTATTCTTTGAATCGTTTTTGCAGAACTTGCATTTTCATTTCGGTTCAATTAAAAATTAGATGGTTTTTTTTAAATAAAAAATAGGTGAGAAGTAGGTGACAAAAAATTGAAACAAACTTAAATCAGCAAAACAGAAATATTAGATTTGTCTAGAAGGAAAAAAATATATCACCTCTAGTCAAGTCAATAAAATTTAAATTAAGAATTCAAATTAGAACTTAAATTTTTTAAAATAAAATTAAAATAATTCCTTTCTTTTCTCCTTTCGATTTTAGCTGGTTTAGAGAATCTACGAGTCTATAAAGAATAAAAGTGAAAAGTCTACCCACATCATACGCAGAGAATATCAAATTTTTATTAGCTTCTGTCAAATACCAGGAAGTGGAATTTTGCAATAGATCAAAACTCTCAATACCAAATCGAGAACTATGTGCATATAACTTTTAATACTTATTGGAAATGAACTTTCTAAGGTTGTTAAATTTGTTTATTCGAAATGGCGCGGAATGTAAAGTGTGAGAGTTATGCTGACGAATTTCTTCAAGTTTCTACATACGCACATACGTTATCTGGCTAGTTTGGGATTTTCTGTGTTATGAGGCCACCGAATGTCGAGAAGGTGAAGTGGACTTTTAAAGACGCCCAAGTGGGCGTCTCTATAAATTTTATTGACCAAAAGTACTTTCGAAACTAGAGAAAAGTGCCATTTCCATTAAGTTTGTTTTGAATTCAAGTAGTTTTTAATTTACTAGAATGTCATGCTTTAAATTCCTTAAAATCGCTTTAGATCTTTTGAAATCCCTTTAAATTCTTTAAATTCATTAAAAATGCAAATCCAACCGATAGATAAAGAAAAAATGTGGCTTGCATCTATTTTCAATAGAATCGCAACCTCTTTTTATGATATTAAAGAGGAAAAATCATTTTTTTTACGAGGGACTAAAATATTTCTCATTTAATCTTCACGAGCGAACTTCCGTTACAGTAATTAATACGTTTACATTTATGAGTTCTATACCTATATGATATCTGCATATGCCGTCGACACCGGAATGAAAACCGGTTTTACACTGATTTATACAACTTCCCTGTTCGGTGAAAATGCCGGAATCTGTCTTACTGGCAAAAATTCTTAATGTGTTGGCTAATTTCTATGTACATCATATCAAGTTGTTGGATAAATAAATCTCGAAAAAATTTTATTTCCTGCTACGATTCATCAAGGAGAGAATTTCAAGTCTACTTCAAAACACAATGAAAATATTTGGAAATTAAATAAGAGGCAGAAAGAAATTTGAAAGTTAGAACTACTGCATTATTTGCAATTTAAAATGAATTTATGAGAATTTTGGTCGAATTGAAAAGAGTTGAAAAAGAATTCAAATTTCAAACATTTTTAAAAATTTTGAATGATTTGTGGTATTTTCATGAAACTTAAAGATATTTTAAATTATTTAAAAGCATTTGAAGGGATTTTAAAAGAGTTCAGAAGAGTTTAATGATTTTTAAAAAACTTCACATAATTTCAAAGATTAGAAAATATTTCAAGTCATTTTAAAGAAGTACTAGGGATTTGGGGGAATTAAAAATTTTTTTTCAGCTTTAAAAAATGAATTTTCCCTACTATCCTAATTATCTGAAAAAGTTTTCCCAAACCAGAAAAGACCGGAAATTTATTATCCTGTAACTCCAAAGTCAATAATTGTTCATTTGATTCGATTTGATTCAACTTTATCAATTGCCAAAAAGGTGATAAATTCACAAAATAGATGAAAAAAGGTGAATAGGTGACGACCTGTAACGGCTGCAGTATAAATGCAAAGTCAATGTCAAGTAAATTTATTATTAAACGTCTTTAGCCTAATGATTAATCGGAAAACACAAGCTGTGTACACTTCCACTTTCTTAGTCATCATCATCATTATCATTTGAGCTATGAAGGTTGATGAATTCCCTTTCGTAAGAAGCAATATACTCGCAACAATGGTTGGTGTGGGCGAACTATCGAAAGTAAAAATACTCAGGGCCATACATCATTGTCTCTGATGAACCCGCCTATCACCATAAATTGCTACTATAATGATTTAGTGTTGCAGCGATATTGCAAAACGTTTTCTTTTTCAAAATACTTCTTCATAATCGTTAATAATGAAGTGGACAATCTTCAATCGGAAATCCATCAATCACTTTTCCAATGCAATTCTCTGATAAAGTTCTAAACTCAAAATTGGATTTTTTCAAGTAATTATAAGAAATTTCAAGGAATTTTTTAAGAATTCAAAAGGGTTTCAGAATTTTTAAAGAATTTCAAGAATTTTTTTCATTTTTTCATTAATTATAACATTATTTATAATATTATTATTAAGTGAAATGAAAAGATTCAATTTTTAGTGTAATTTAGAATTCCTCGTTTTATGTGAAAAATATTCAGAGTAAAAATTTTTTCGCTCTATAGGCACATTTATACAAACAAAAATAAAAACAAAATACACCTACAGAGTGAATTAATTAATTAATTATCCAATTAATTATCCAATTAATTAATTAATTGGAGGGTAGAATCTAGATTCAACATTCATAAAAAAGTCGTCAACAGAATAAAAATATATTCATATATTTTAGATCATGGATTTGCTAATTTAATCCGTTGAAAATTTTATCATGAATCGAGATTGGCTAATGTCATACCAAAATGATAAAACTTCAATGACAAAAATGTTTCGCAATTGTATTCACGAAAAAAATTGACATATGTTTCGCCATAGAGAATTCAACGTACAATTATGAGGGAAATCTTTTTGTTTCATTACCCATGCACTCTTGCAATAAATGAATAAAAGTCTTGAGCCATTAACTAATTGTAAGAGTCATGCTTTTATGACTTTTAGTTTTCACTTTTCGATAGAGTTCAATAAATACTTCACTAATTAGATCCATAAAAAGATATTTTTACTGGAATGGATGCATTATTACTTTCTTTTCTTGATAAACAACAAATTATCGTATTCGCTTGCATGAATTTCAAATTTAATCATATAGCGATTATCGAAGCCATTGTTGCACTAATTACATCATAAATATCAAAAAGCGAAAACAAAAAGACGTTTATCGATTTACTTTTTAAAGAGAAATTAAGACATTAAGGCTGTTGGAGCAACTGACAAAAAAAAAAAAATATATATATATATATATTTGTTATAAGATCCCATATATATTATATTATATATATATATATTTATATTATATATAAAGAACACGGATTGAGATTTCCTTTAGCCGAGGAGGGTTTCTCGAAAAATG